>PUFA01000480.1:0-335272 GCA_003508835.1 Eonycteris spelaea | reverse complement strand
AGTTCCAAAACACAAGGATGTAAAGTTACAGCATAGAGTATATAGTCAAATAATATTATAATAGCTATGTATGGTGCTGGGTACTAGACTTATCGAGGGGAACACATCATGAGTTATAGAAAATGTCTAAGATCTAGGCTGTATATCTGCAACTAATCTAATGTAATTTTGGATGTCAGCTGTAATTGAAAAGAAAATAACATGAAAATAAAAAAGAGATTTAAAAAATCTTTTAAAGATTAAAGAGTATGCATGTGTTTATGTGCATATAATCTATAGTATAGCTATAGAGTTAGTGTGTACACTTAGTCAGGTCAGGCTGCCATAACAGAATGTCACAGACTGGATGTCTTATACAGCAGACATTTATTTTCTCACAGTTCTGGAGATTGGAAGTCTGAGATCAGGGCGCTTGCATGGTCAGGTTCTGGTGAGGATGTTCTTCCAGGTTTATAGAACGCTGACTTCTCATTTGTCCTCACTTAGAGGAAAGTGAAAGAGAGCAACCAAGCTCTCCAGTGTCTCTTCTTGTAAGGGAAGTCGTTCCAAGATAAGGGCCCCGCTCTCCTGGCCCATCTAAACCTAATTCCCTGCAAAAGATCCATCTCCAAATATTGTTCCATTGAGGGTTAGTGCTTCAGTCTATGGATTTTAGGGAAAAAAATTCAGTCCATGGTGTGTGTGTGTGCATGTGTATGTGTGTGCCTGTCTGTCTGTCTGTCTAGAAAGTGAAGAATTTATTTAAAAATAATAAAATTAAAATTACAGTATTTTAGGATTGCTTCATAATTATATATAAGCAATAGAAAGATTTAGAATGCTCTGAAAACATAGTAGAATTTTCTTTCATTATTGTTTTATTTTTTCTCCAAGTTGAAACATTAGTGTACTTTTGTTTTTATGTTAGGACTCATAAGAGATAGTTTTTTCACAATGATTTACTTGTTCTGGACATATCATTAAAAGGCAGCCAGTTATTGTATTCTACAGGTTTTCAACCATGGGTGGAAATGAAGCACTCTATGAAAAATAAATATATTGTGAAACACAATAATATAAGCTAACAGTACTGAGGAAGCATGTTGGAGAAACATTTAACTGTGTCTGAACACGATCACCATAGATTTTGAACTGTATTTAGAAGGAAAGTAGAGTTTAGCCATTCCACAAAAATGTGGAAGTATGTTCCATGCTAAAGACTCAGCATATATAGAAGTATAAATAAAGAATATGAGAGAATGTATTGATTCCAAAATATTTTAATAATTTAGTCTATCTAGAGCTAAATTGGAAGTTACACAACAATACTAATCAAGACTCAAGAAAAATGAAGATTTATAATAATACATCACTTTAGCCTATTTGATAATTTATATTTAATTTCTCTGATAATTTCTAAATGCTACCTAAGAATTTTTTAGTTAAAGCAGGGGCTAAGATGCTGTAGGAGGAGATAGATGATACATCTGGGAATATTTAGTACACTCGACCAACTAGTTTTCTCCTTTCATAAAATGTTGTCTTTATAATACCTAAGCAGCAAATTAAATTATGTAATCTAAATATAGCAGAAAATCCTACATAACATATGTGTAAGTTTATATTGAGATATAAACTATAATTAAACAATAAGAATTATTGGTCAATCTCTTTAAAAGCTATTTTCTTCATTATGTATATTATTACCAAATCCCTTCCTTGTCTGTTGACATTGTAACCTGTGAACTCTAATTCTTTTGCTATGGAACATACATTTTCTACTTTTTGAGAATTTCCTTGTATTTCTTCATTTGGGTCTTCTCAAGAATGAAGATGGATGAACACTCATTTGTGTTTCTCACAAACTTATCTTGGAGATACTCACAAAAATGTACTTACTATTTGAGATGGGTCCAAAACTTCCTCAGAGTTTCAGCCCAATAAAATTCCCATTTTTGTTCTCCAAAACTTCTCGCCCCATGTCTAGTCATTCCTTGGAATCTTCAACAGAAGGAAAAAGATGGTGCAGAACACGTTCCCTTTAAATAAACTCAACCAATTGTATGCCTTTTCTATGGGCTTTCATTTGCAGCTCATTTCCTTATTAATAGACATATTCCTCCAGTCTTCCATTTCATATTGCTCATTTACTTTTCTAGCTAAAATATTGTGGCGCTAAGGCCAAAGTCATAGATCTCATCTGGGCATTGCCTCTTTAGTTTTCTTTCTTTCTTTCTTTCTTTCTTTCTTTCTTTCTTTCTTTCTTTCTTTCTTTCTTTCTTTCTTTCTTTCTTTCTTTTTTAATTGCCTTTATTTACTTCCACCTTTTAAAAATAATTTTTCAATGGATAATTTACCATATCTTACCTTCTCTTCATAGAACTACTAACTGCAAATATATTCCATTAATACAGTTGTTAACTTAGAGAAGAGACAACTAGCCAATTATTCAGTTTTAAAATTAATAGCAGTCACTTGAACACATGGGGAAGAACATTTGTAACAATTGCAAATAGTGCTCTGATTATCTCAGTTCATTTATTTTTCTAACACGTAAAGGCAATTTGGTAATCTTATTGGATCCTGCAGTGTATGAAGAAAATCCTACATTAAGAATCAATAGAATTGCCATAATGGATTCAGGAGTACTTGGATAATAAACAGGATAGTTTTGTGTTCTATAAGGCACCCAGAAATTTGTATAATAAAAAAAGTCATATTGGCCAAAGTTACTACTTTTTGAAAAAAAGTGAACAACTGAATCTAGATGTGTATGTAGGCTTAAATTTGTCCTAAAAATGGAATGAACTATTAAAAAAAAACACTAAAGCTGATGACTACCTTCTACATCAATTATCTCTTTATTAATGATCTATTATTGTGCTTTTGAACATTTTTACAGAAGTACATAGCAGAAAATTCCTGGGCCTCCTTATTGGTTTCCTCTTACTCCTGGCATACAGTTAAACTACATTTTCTAACCTCTTTTGCTAGATGGAGACATGTGACTGAATTCTGGCCAATAAAATGTGGAACAATATGGTCTGCATCATTTCCTGGTCTGACTTAACCTTTTCCCTTGTCAGATGTGTGAAATGGCAAAGAAAAAAATCAGGAAAACCTGGGAGCCATATATAGAAAATTGTAGAAATACAATATCAAAGGAGCTTAAGCCTCTTAATCACAACTTGGAGAATAACTACCTAATTTGGAATGCCCTCAGTGAACTATTGTGTGAGCAAGAAATTTAGGGGCTTATCTACCATGTTTTAAAAATAGCATTCATGGTAGAATACTTTTATGCTTATATATGTATTATATTTTAACTAATAGTTTTGGCAAAATACTTACACTATTTCAGATTGTAGTGATCGCCAACTCAATCTCTATCCTTAACGAAAAAAAGTGGGGAAAAATATAGAGTGATTGGTTGCTGTAACTTCATGTCTCCTTCCCTCTCATTTGAGAATTTCTCATTCAAATCTATTTCCTACCTCAGCTAAATGAATATAACTTCCAGAGATCCCAAACTCTGTTATTAATCAGGATGATCCCTTGTGCTGGAAGTGAAGGATGGCAGAATATACCACATATAATTATGCTACTTTGGTGTAAAGATTATTTGAGCTAAAAAGCACTTAAAAAACAAGTGCAAGAAGGGCATTCTAATCTCCCCCTTTCCTCCTAGAAACAGGAGATAAAAACTTCTGTGTGAAAGATGTCATTCCTGCACATGGAGAAAAAAAAAAATTCTTTAACAGGGAGCCAAAACCAAGAGAATTCTATATAAACAGGCCTTGTTAAAATAATTCTTTTCTCTGTTTACCATCCCTACATAGTTTAGTTATTTTACACGGCTCTCTCTCTCTCTCTCTCTCTCTCTCTCTCTCTCTCTCTCCTCCTCTCTCTCTCTTTGTTCAACTTAATATGAAAGCATGTAGGTTCTGTCATTCCTTTTAGGTCTTCATTTCCTTATGAGGCTCCCATGGTATGTAAAGTTTATATAACTATGTATTCTGTCTCCTGTTAATCTGTCTGATGTCAGTTTAATACTTAAGTCTAGCCAAAAACCCCTAAATGGATAGAGGTAAAAGTATTAAAGAAAGGTTCTGAAGTATTCATTTATTATAGAATTTTGAACTGGATTCTTAACCTAAACCCCTCCCTTGACCCATTATATTATTTTTGAAATGGCCAGTCATTAAATCTTTAAATCTCAGAATAAAATGATTAGTTAGGTTAGGTTAGACTGCTGTAAAAAAGACACCTTTAAATTTCAATGGTTTAAAGAACAAAGAATCAAGTATGCTGGGCTCAGGTGACAGTCTAAAATGAGTGTTTTGACTTTATGGTGCTCTTCTGCATGCTGTTCTTCCAAATAGTCATTCAGGGACTTAGGCCTATTTAACACATTCCATCTTTAGCATTTTGTTTCAAAATAATTTCAATTATTGCCATTTCAGTCCATGGAAAGGGAAAGGGGGCAGAAGTCCATGTCCAGAGATTTTCCTAACCAAGTGAGGTGAATGCTGCAAATTTTATATCAGCTTGTATTTTATCTTGAAAATCCAGGCAATTGTCTACACTTGGCTTTGAAAAGGCAGAGGAATACTGTTCCTTGTTAGGTGGCTATGTCTAAATTTGACCTCTTTACTGAGGAAAAAGGAAAATGGTGTTTGTGAAGAACTAGCATATTAAACGTACAATTTTAGACACATAGATATTCTAAAATAAGTTGTTTTTATTAAGAAAACAAAATATTGGGGACAGGAACTAACGGTATAATCATACAGAAATATTTTAAAATATATATTAGGGAAATAGAATGCATTCTTCTTAAAATAATAAGAGAATTAACACTTTTTTATTACCTCAGAATTCAAAACAAGGGTCAGATGAACAGTTTTGGATGTTTAAATCATTTCAAATTATTTCAGCTTATCAAATCTTGATATCACATATTCCGAACTAAATGGTTCTGGACTTCAAGCTAAAGTTTGGCTATTGATTACAATTAATTGCTTTCTCCATTTTCCAGAGAGGTCTAACTGTCTTCATCACAAAAGTAAAAAAGAAAAGAAAAGAAAAGAAAGCATAGCACAGTGTCAATGAGAGTTATGAAAATAAACTAGCTTTGTGGAAACTACCAAAAAGACTTGAGAGGTGCCATTTACCATTTGGCAAAACACTTTCACTGTACATGCCCTACCTAGATAGAGAAACAGAATTCATTGTTCTTTTTTATAAAATTGAAAACATTTAAACATTGAACTACTGATGCTCGGTTGCTGGAATATAGCAACAGACCTGTCATATGTTTTAAAATGATAATACATATCATAGTAAATACTTTAGTATTTACTGAAGAAGAAAAACCTATTGGTTTGCCAGCTAACTATCTGGTGAGAGATAATTGGTAGGTTAGCTTACCAAAGCAAAACTAGCAATACAACAGAAAACCAAAACTTCATTTTACATACTTAATTATTATGTCTCCGTTTCATATTTAAAAACTTCCTTCCTCCTAATGGTTCTTTGAAAAATAAATAATAAATAAAGTTGGTAAAATTAGTCAAGGATTTTACAAAGACCACCCTAAATATTAGTGAACTAATTTAGCTTGTCAAGGTTAGAACAGAAATTCTGACATTATTTTTCTAGTTTTATAATTTATAATATTGGGATAGTTTACATGTGTAGGAAAAAGATTTGTTTTTCTGTCTTTCCTTAGATCCTGTGAACTAAAGTAGCTTTTTGATGATCTAGCTTCAAGTAATTTTTCAGGGTAGGAGGAATCTTATAACAGGAAAGCAATTTGCCCCATACAGATATGATTACTTTTATAATGGACAGATTTACAGTAATTCTTAAGATGAGTATGTACTTGTTTCTCTTTGGTTCCTATGGCAGTCATAAGAGTTGAAACAGACTCATTCTGTTAATTTCATGACCTCTTCTAACCAATATTTACTTGAGCCATTTAATTAGGTAAAATGGAGGATCAAGACATTATTTGCTTTATCTGTCATTAAATAAACAAGTACATTTCCAGGACACACTGAGTTTCTCTTAAAACTTTTGAAAGTGTATAACTCTTCAGACTGTATAATATTTATTTATAGAATTATAAACAACATTCACATTATTTAGAAACATACACACAATGCACAATTTCAAAATTGTAACGAATATTTATTTTAATGCATCATTCCTGTTTTATTTGGTTCTTTCAGTTCTTATTTTTAACAAACAAGAAAAAATCAGTAATTTCAGTGTCTTAGAGTTTGCATGTGTAGATAATTATTTATTTATTTTTCCTCTCTTCCCTTTTCTTGAAACAAATTTCTTAAGGAGTTAAGGGCATTTTCTTTATCTTTTGTTGTTGAAACATGCCCTCTTTCTCAAAATTATCTCCAGATGGCTTCAGTTTTTTGTTTTGCAATTAATTGTGTTCAAGTATTAGCCCTCCCCTCACATAAATAAGCATTAATTTTAAGTTATTAGCATTCAGGCAAATAAGAAGTTTCTCTGTATCTACATTCAATCTCATATCTTAACTTAAACCATTTTCCTCAATTTGATTTTCACTGGAAGTAGAGGAAAGTAGGTTAATCTTACTCATCAAAATTCTGTTCTTAGAATCATATCATATAATGGATGATATTATATGATGATACTATGGAGATCATTTAGTCAGCAGAATAATTTAATACTTGATTTTTTCTAATATTCTTACCACAATATCTACTGGTCTCTTTTACAAAACTTACAGTTATGAGGAATCCACACCTTAATGTTTGGATAGCTATGAAAATTGGAAAGTCAGTTCTTATGCTGAAATTATTATGACTGTATTCATTCTTTTACATTATTTTCTATGCACTTTTCTCTGAAATTTCATCAGTTTTAGCATTTGTTTCCTCTTTTAAGTAGTGGGACTGTCTAGGGAGGAAAAATCATTGTCCTTGTACCCTTCTGAGTTCTTAGCTGAGAGTCTGTAATAAAAACAGACTAACAAGAGTAAAAGCACAAATTCATTAACATGTATATTTTATGTATACATGGGAGATACTTAAGAAAAATGAGTAACTCAAAGAGGTGGCTTTAAAATTCAGGTTTAAATCTTATCTTAATAGGGAAAGGAAAGGGGAGATATAAGCCTCTTACAAGAGTAAATACTTTTTTGGAAAGACAAATGGGTTCTCAGAAGAGTAAATGGGAGATATGATAGTTTGCGACAAAGTCTGTCTGGGTGTCATGTCCACTTCTAATCTGTTCTCTTGTGATAAGAATCAATCTTTGCTAGTTGATGAAGCTCCTAGGGAGAGAGGGTCTATGACAATTTAGTCCCTTTTGGAAGACCTGTCTTTAGGGAGATAATGGGCATTCAGAGAAAACCTCTCCCTGAATTTTCCGTTTTTAAAGTGCCTACAGCTCAAAGAAATTAATATGCTAAAGTGGAATATTTTGGGTAACATGTCCTGAATGTCTAGTGTTGAGATTTAACAAACAAATATTTTGTTAAGTGATATTCTTTCATAAGAGAAATGATGAGCAAGCAGGGTAAACTTTCTAACCACATGCCTTCTGACCCAGAGGGAAAAAGAGGGAGAGAACAATCCTAGTCTGCTGTGTCTTTGAAGTGATTACTCCATCATTTAAGTGAGTTTCTGTATAATGATCAGGGAGTCCTCAATTCCTAGCGAGATGTCAGATAAGTCGTGTGTCTGCCAGGAAGGGACCTGCCTTAGCATCTCTGCTTTTCTCATTCATTATCTGTAAGCAGCTCTTAGGAAGCATGACCTTGACATAAACATAGCGATAGACTTCAGAGGACAGCAACAAGGACCTTGGTCAATTTGCTTCCTATAGTAGGAAATCTGTGAGGCACAATCTCATTGCTACCATATGTCCATATATGATGAGATATTTTCAGTCAATTATCCATTTAGATCTTTCAGAAAATAGTTGTACTGTCATAATCAGAAAATACATTTTATATATCTTTCATTTAATCCAAACCGAGAAATATCAAAATTCTAAAAAGAAATTCAAATACATAATACTACTTTAGAATAGAAGGACTCTTTGTAGGTTGAGTTAGCATTTGGAAGAATGACATTTACCCTCCATCACAAGGTGATGGACTAAGACTTATAGGCACTGGGATTCACTTGTCATCTGTTTTAGAGGTAAATATCATGGAAAGGTCAATACATCTGGAATAGATTGTAGAGTCTAAATGCAAATATTTATTTTGAATGGGAAGTGCAGTCTCTTACACAATTTACCAAAAAATTTATTAAAGACAATTGTTCACAACTTTTCCTAACAAATGTGCTAGCAGTATAGACATACCTTTTGCATTTATTTAAAATGGAAATGTATCAACATTGATTATTAAACTTTGCATATGTAATGCTACACATGCGAATGTGATCAAATAATTATCTTCATTTTATGAATGAAAGATAATTATGAACGCATTAATGTTTTGAGTATGTTATTTCAAAATTATGAATCCTCTTTTGTTCCTGCCTGTGATCTCTGTCTCCCCAGACCACCTCAATCTCTCCTGTGTTCAGGACAAAATGTTATTGGTCATGAAAAGTCTTCAAGGAACCTGTATTAAGAATTTTCACAGAAACTTATATCAATATTACTGCCACAAAATTATCCACATTCCTATATTTTTATAGGAACAAAAGCAATAATATGCATTTATAGCTCAGTTTGATTTATGGAGTGCTACAATTGAAGTGCAAGTTTTCTTTTATGGTAAAATGATAATTATCGTTACATGTGGAGGAAAAAAAAACATTGCTTTCTATAAATATGTCATTGAGTTTTGATTCAATAGCTACTTTTTAAATCAGGAATAAAATGCAGAACAATTAAGATAAACCTTAAACTGATGATATAACAACTCAGATGCTATTGATTTCACTTTATTGTTTTAGTTTAGGGTACAGCATCTAATATATTTCATTGTCTTGGTTTTTCTAGTTCCAAGCAGAAGGTCTGTGACAAATATAATGCTAATGACTCTTTACTCATGAATAACTGACTTACAAAAGCATTTATTTTATAACTTGGATAATAACATTGCAGAATGTTACGTTATTTTTTTCAGTCATACTATCCCAGGTATATTCATTGCCTTGTATTTCTAATATAAACATATGGCCACAGCTTTATAAACTCTATTCAAACTTTGTTACTTTAAAACTGAGAGATTACATTGTGAAAACTAATACCATAATGTTCTTTTTGATATTTTTGTCTCAAATATTCTAGGCATCTTATACCCAATTGAAAAAATTACATTTTTAATAAAACAAATTTATCTGTCCAAGAAAAGGATTCAATTGTGAAAAATAGCTTTGATGAAAATGTAATTTAAAAATGATCATGGAATTTTGTTAATACATTTATAAACCCAAACACATTGAGGCAATATTCTTCTCAAAATTAATTTGCTGAACAGGAGACAAGTGAGAGTGTTGTGCGATTTACCTTTTTAAATTAGAATATAGATTATAATATATATTTATTCAAATGTTAAAATGAAGGAAAATCATGTTTCATGAGGAAAACATTTTATATGGCTTCCATGTACTACTAAAATTAAAATATTTAAGAATTAAGGAATTAATAAACTGGTTCTCTATATGTTATACTCTTAGTATATGATAAGTAGCAATGGGGACAAAACTTAAAAGTCATATATTTTTTTCTTTCTTAGAAACTTCTGTTTAATTAATATAGTTAATAATTTAATTTTTTCTTAGCCATTTTATTCTAAATTTAATTTGGGATTCAAAATAGAGATTATTCACTGGTTCACAGATATTTTTGCAAACTAAGATTCTGTTTTTGAGACCAGGAATCATTTGATTGATAATAAAGCCCCGGACTATGCAATTGGAAACTTTCATTTTTTAAGTACTTTTTTAATTTCTAATTTTTATTTTTTATTATTTTTATTTTATTTTATATTTTATTTTAATTAATCTTAGGGGTGTACATTATCATTTGACCTCTGTATATTCTATTGTGTATTTACCACCCAAAGTCCAGTTTCCTTCAGCTACCATATATTTAATCCCTTTTACCCACTTCACTCTCCCCCTAAACCCTATATTTGACCCCCTTTACCCAGTTTACTTCTCTCCTCCTCCCCTACCCCATTAGTAACCACTAATCTATAGTCCTCTGGTAACCACTAGCCTATAATTCATGTCCATGAGTCTCTGTTCGTTTGTCCTGCTCATTTGTTGCTTTTAGGTTTATATCACACATATAAGCGATATCATGTGATTTTCAACTTTTCCTGTCTGGCTTATTTCACTTAGCATGATTATCTCGAGGTCCAACCATGTTGTCGCAAATGGCAGTATTTCATCTCTCTTATGGCTGAGTAATATTCCATTGTACATATGTACCACAGCTTCTTTATTCAATAATCCATCGGGACACTTTGGTTGCTTCCATATCCTGGCCTCCATGAATAATGCTGCTATGAACATCAGTGTGCAAATATCTTTTCAGGTATGCATTTTCAAGGCTTTGGGATAATTCCCCGTAGAGGGATTGCTGGATTATATGGTAGATCAATTCTTAGTTTTTTGAGGAACTTCCATAGTTTTCCATTCTGGTTGTACCAATTTGCAGTCCCACCAGCAGTGTAAGAGGGTTCCTATTTCTCCACATCCTCTCCAACATTTTTTTACTTGTTCTGTTGATTATAGCTTTTCTAACAGGACTGAGGTGGTATCTCATTGTGGTTTTGATTTGCATTTCCCTAATAGTTAGCAATGTTGAGCATCTTTTCATATATTTGTTAGCCACTTATATGTCTCCTTGGGAGGAGTGTCTTTTCAAGATTTCTTCCCGTTTTTGATTGGATCATTTGTTTTTGTTGTTGTTATTGAGTTGTATGAGGTGTTTTTTTTTTTTTTTTTTTTTTTTTTTTGTATATTTTGGATATGAGACCCTTATTGGAGGGGTTGCTTACAAATATAATTTACCATTCAGATGGTTGTCTCTTTAACTTACTGGTGATTTCTTTTGCTGTGCAGAAACTTTTTAGTTTGATGTAGTCCCATTCATTTATTTTTGCTTTTACTTCCCTTGTCTTTGAGGTCAAATTCATAAAATCCTCTTAAGTCCAAGGTCCTTGAAGTTCGTTCCTGTATTTTCTTCTATGCATTTTATTGTTTCAGGTCTTATATTCAGGTCCTTAATCCATTTTGAGTTAATTTTGGTGTGTGGTGATAGACAACAGTCTAGTTTCATTCTTTTGCAAGTGGTTTTCCAGTTTTCCTAGCACCATTTATTGAAGAGAATTTCCTTTCCTTTATTGAAGAGAATTTCATAGGACACTTCGATTGCTTCCATGTCCTGGCCACTGTGAATAATGCTGCTATGAACATTGATGTGTAGATATATTTTTAGATATGGGTTTTCAAGACTTTCAGGTAAATACCCAGCAGAGGGATTGCTGGATCATATGGTAGATTAATTCTTAGTCTTTGAAGACCCTCCATACTGTTTTCCACAGTGGCTGTACCATTTTGCAGTCCTACCAGCAGTGTATGAGGGTTCTTTTTCTCCATATCCTTCCAACATTTGTTATTACTTGTCCTGTTAATTATAGCTATTCTAACAGGTGTGAGATGTTATCTTATTGTGGTTTTGATGTGCATTTCCCTAATAGCTAGCGATGTTGAGAATCTTTTCATATATTTTTTGGCCATTCTTATGTCCTCTAGGGAGAAGTGTCTGTTAAGGTCCTCTGCCCATTTTTTGACTGGATCGTTTTGTTGTTGTTATTGAGTTATATGAGTTCTTTGTATATTTTGGATATTTTAATTTTTAAATTACAGTTGACATACAACATTATATTAGTTTCAGGTTGTGCTATATAGTGATTAGACATTCATATAACTGATGAAGTGATCACCCCCATAAATCTAGTACCTCTCTGACACATACATAATTATTACAATATTATTCATAATATTGTAATATTATATATAATAAAATATCATATATAACATTATATGTAATATAATATTATATATAATGTTGTAATAAAACTTGGTCATATTCCCTTTGCTATATTTACACCCCCATTACAATTTTGTAACTACCAATTTGTAAATCTTGAACCCTTCCCTCCATTCACCCATACCGCCAACACTTCCTCTCACCTGGCAACCATCAAAATGTTTTCTGTAACAATGAGCCTATTTATGTTGTGTTTGTTAATTATTTTTCTTTCATATTTAACATATAAGTGAAATCATATGGTATTTGTCTTTCTCTGTCTGAGTTTTTTTACTCAGCATAATATCCTCTGTGTTCATCCATGGAAGAGCTGAAACTTGTTAGATCAGATAAATTACAGAAATAGCAACATTTCCATAAATGGAAAATTGAAACCATTATTTGGATAACATAAGCATAAAATTAATTTTGGCTTTTAAAATATGGAAGAACATTATCAGAATTTTCTCCTAAATACATCAATCGTTCATATTGTTTATGAGTGCAGTAATTGATCCTCTGATGTCTATTGTTATATAATCAAGGTCTGGTTTTCACTATAAAGCCCTAGTTTTTAAAATATTTTGCTAAAGATTTAGCTGTTAGATTCACTTTATTTATTTTTAACTCATAACAAATAGAATGTGAACATTCTTTTCTCTCAGTGATGCATTCTATTTGACCAGCATTAATAAGCTGCAGAATTTTTTTGGTTGAATATGCTAAGGAAATTAAAAAAAAAAAAACATCCCATTAATGAGAGAAAAAATAAACTTCAACATTATGTTTATAAAATAGAAAGGAATAAGGGGGAAGAACCATATAGAAGGAATATAAATAGAAGGAACCTTCAGAAGTTTCAGTTTTTTTCACCTTCAGTGGATTTCGTGATCCTGTTTTGCTTGGCATTTCCTAAGCCACTGTTTTTCTCAGTTTTTGCTTGCACTATTACCTCTAAAATGTCCTTCCTTCACTATTTCCCAGATAAACTCCTATTTTACAAGGCCAAGTGTAAAAATCATCTGATTTTTGAAACTTTCCTTAATCATCCATTATTCCTGTATCATGGGAAACAAATACATCTGGCCTGTGAGTTCTCAAAGGCAAACTTATACTATTATCCAATTTCATATTGCTCAGTTTCCATCTCAGGAGCACAGGTACTATTTGGTGATAAATCATAGAAGATACAATTTGAGATGGAACCTGAAGGAGAGAAGAGTATAGATAACAGTGTGGACATGGAGAAGATCTATTTCAGGGGAAAACAGTGAATACTCCTTTGCCTGTACAATAGACAATTTACCTAGTAAATTATGTTTGATGCTGAGGGGAAGCAGAATTTGGCATCCAAAACTATGCCTTTTAGGGCACTGATTATTTTAAGCTGGTTATTTTTAAGAAAATAAAGATCCAGGAAAAACTTCTGAAGTTCCCCATAACTACCTAAAATAAAGGTCCTCTTATCATAGATACCAGTAGTTTCATATGAGCTAGGTATGATAGACAGGGAGAAACCAGCAAGGCCCATTTGATCAAAGGCCTCTCTGTATTCCATTGTAAAGAAGGCCCATAAACATTTGTTTATCAAATGTTTGATCTTCCAACTCTATGTAAATTGCTGTCCTGCCCTTTGAAGTCCCAAACGACAACATCTCCTCATGTCTTCTTAGCTCAAGATGTCATTAAGCCTTAAGTGCTTAATCTGTCATCTGATCTCACATTTTTATAGAACCTTGTATTTACATGCATAATAAATTTGGTCAGGTTTTCCTTTTAATCTCTCATGTTAATTTGAATTTTAGTCCAGCCAGAAGACCTTAGAAGGTAGAAGAAAAACTAATTTTTCCACTCTGCAGTGCATGCTCTGATGTTTTCTACACAGAAATGCTGTCATGTTATCTATTGCTCTATTGAACTTCACCTTTTGACATTTATTATTTATATAAAAAAACTCATATTGTACTTACTCTTAGAGCTTGTTATGGTAGACTTTGGCCAAAATTTATGTAATTCTGACCTAGACTAATTAATGGAAACATAATTTTATAATTCTTTGAAGTGGTTATGAATTGCATTTCATTTAGAAAGATGCTTTATGAAATAAACATATTAAATGATAATAAAATGCTAAATATATGGCCAAATAACAGAACTTCTGCCTTCTAAGATAGAAATGGTAAATATACACACAACATAGGATACTGGAATTGTGCTGTTATTGATCCTGAAATCAGATATTACTTATTATCCTTGATTACATTACATGAATTGGTAAAGGTTTTGTGGGTTCTCTTGTAATTATTATTACTCTTTGACTAATGTTAGTGTTCCTACATATAATTAGGTAGAATCAAGATTATTTTTATAAGAAACATAACATCTTGGAATTTATTTCATATTTAATTATGCAGAAAATACACATATCTTATTTTTAGGAAAAATATTCTAAATTGTATTAATGGACACATTGAGAGATTTACAAGAACAAAGCACATATTATGCATTTGTGTGTGTATTCAAATATATAACCTTTCTTGCAGACTAATACTTTGTAAGTTATTATTTTACTTGCAACAACTATGCTCCTTTTATTGTTGAAATACATGTAATATGAATCTGTTTTCTGTCACATGGCTCCTGAAAATTATTTTCATGCTACAAGAATCATTACAAAACTATACATTAAATGAATATATTGAGTACTTGATAAGCATAAGTATTTTCTGAGTTAAGTAAGGGGTTAAGAAAGATAATATCGTTGTTGTCAATCACTTGAGATGTTTGTTTGAACTATTTTTTTGTACTCTTTTTATCAAGCCTACAGAGTTAAGATATCTGGAAACAGAGAAGGGAAATCTGAGTACGTAGGATGCTGCCTGCGTGTTTTCAGTTTTAGTTTTTTTCACAACTATTTGAAATACGAATGCAGAAAATATGTGCTTGCAGATTCTTTTTAGGGAGAGAAATAATATGACAAAGGTTAGTTTACTGTGTATGATAGCTTGCAAAGAGAAAGAATAAATGTTAAAAGAATAGTTTATGCGTGAACAAGTATTGGGCTAGTATCTCCAGATAAATAGAACTGATAGGTTTGATGCATAGGTAGATAAATAGATAATAGATAGACAGACAGAAAGACAGATAGATGATAGATAAGTTGACAGACATAGACATAGATAAATTTATTTTGAAGGATTGGTTCACATGATTACGGAGACTTAAGAAACATCATGGCCATGATTGGCTGTCTGCAAGTTGGAAGCCCAAGAAAGTTGGTGGTATAAATTCAGTCCAAGTCCAATGGCCTAAGAACCAGGAGTGAATGGAAATGGTGTAAGCCCTAGTCTGTGTGAAGGTCCAAAGACCAGAAACATCAATGTCGGGGGGCAGAAGAAGATGGATGGTTAAGCTCAAGCAGAGAGCACAAATGTTGTTTCTCCACCTTTTTGTGCTTACTATTCAGGCCCTCAACAAATTGGATGATGCCATTATTGTTACTAGTGATGATATGTTTGAGTGACAATTAAAAATATGACAATTACATACCAAAAATGCTTCATTTATTTATCTTGATTATTGTATGTAGAATTACATGTGTTTTTCTCTAAGTACTTTGCATAACCAATGGTTGTAGTTGGGGACATATTAGAAAACAAGTCATACCTTTCAGAGTATTTAAATTTGAGTACACTGTCTATGGTCATGCCACTCTGAACAGACCCAATCCTGTCTGATTGTGTAAGCTAAGCAGAGTTGGGCATGGTTAGTACTTGCATAGGAGACCACCTAGGAAGACCAGATGCTGTAAGCATAAAAAATACAAAATAAAGGGCAAGCTGACAAGGTCCTTGCAATCTGTGACTTCAACCAAAATTAATTAATTAATTAATTAATTTGAGTACCCTGATCTTTATTGACAATCAGACAATGTATGAACAAAAACACAGACAATATCTTCCCCTCCCCATTAATAGTTATAATAACACAATCATCTATTTTTCAAAAGAGAAAATATGAAAAAAAATATAATATTTGATTACATGTTGAACACTAAGTGGAAAACTATTTTCTAACATGTTTAGTACCTTGGAGGGAAAATGCAAACTCTTTCTGTAAGTGGGAAGATATGGCCCCTGTTCTCTGTTATGGAATAAATTGGTCATTCCCAACTGTACTTGGGATGGTTATTTGATTGGAAGCATACTAAAAAGAACTTGCACAAAGGAAAAGTTGAATAGAATGTAAGGAAGGGAAAAAAAAAAACAGATAAACTTTAGCAATCTTGATCAGGCACTCAGAACACTGCTTTTGGGTGTAGGGCAGTGCCATTGAGACACCTGGGATCTTGCACCTAAAGCACAAGGGTCAAGTGTCTGAGGGAGAGCATCTGATTAGCTTGGGTTAAGACATACACGTAGCCTTGGCCAAGGGTGGACTGAAGAGCACTGTGATTGACAGTTTCACTAAAATCAAATGGCATCTTGATGTATAGTAACCCAAAGGAGGGAAAAAAAATGGAGTTCTGTGTCCAAAATAAGGGAGGAAGGGATGTTTGGTAGAAAAATCCAAAATTTCTCTTTTACCTTTCACAAAGCAATTTAGACCCCCAATGTGGCTGACTGAAATATTTAAGTGATAAGTGTGGGGACAGGCAAATCAAAAAAGTGAAATGTGGTTGACTGAAATATTTAGGTGAGCAGTGAGGGGACAGATGTAGAGGAGTGGCATGTTAACTTAAAAATTATAGTGCTAGATTTCACTTTCTATCATAATGAAAATTTAATTTTTACTTTTACTGTGACTGATGCTTAGAAATTTTAATAGCTGAATTATTAACACTTTTTAAAATTTATAAGTTTATGTTGCTTCACAAAAATTTTTTCCTCTTAGAAATTTTGGAAAGATTAAGGATAATGCTTGAATTCAATGAAAATTGAAGGAACTAAAAGCCCCTATTTAACAAGAGTTCATTAAATACTTTCTAAGGACTAAATTTAACATGTTCAATGCACTAAGTAGTTGTAGTTAAATTGCTTCACTTTGTATTGCTTCTCAAATTTCTGCAAAAAACTAATTATTAAATATATTATGTACCACATACTAATGGATGAAGCAAAGCTATACAGATAAAGAATCATTAGGTTGTGTTTTACAAGGTTACTTCTCTCTGTAGTCATTGCTTCTTGGTTAAATCTTCACAAGTAAATCATACATGACTTAGGAAATATCTTCTTACAAACAAGTAAGCAAGTTCTTTTTATTTTAGGGGGGAAATAAGGTACGCTTAACTAGCATCTGCTTGGGCTCATTGATGCAAAAAGTAAAGATTCACATGGTGTCTCCCCGGGTTCTTTAGATGCAAGAGATGATGTTTTGGAAAAGGCATAGAAAGGAACCAAATATGTTTCATTTTTGTATGTTATGCTTTATAACTTCTGTTTTCTCTTTTCCCTCTAGTTTTTCAACGTATTTAACATTAAGTTTTTCTTAATTATAAAAGTACTATCATTGCATGAAATTAAGGAAAGTATATAAAGAAGAAATAATTTATAATCTTTTCCATTTGAATGCTTTTAAAATTTGCATATTTTTAAGTCTTCCCCCAAGGCTATACACACACATGCATGCACACACTCATATACACACAAATGCATAATTATGATCATGCATTTTTTATTTTAAAATCTTATTTTTTTTCTTTTTAGCTCATGTTATATCAAAATTTTTATCATTATATATTCTTCAAAAACATCATTTTAATGACTGTTTAATATTTTACCATGTGAATATATTGTAATTTGCTTTTCTCTTCCCATATTCCTGAAAAACTAGTTTGTTTTACAAGCAGCATTTGAAAGCAGAAGTTCTTAATGAGATCCTTGGAGCCCATGACTGCTCTAAGAAAAGTCTTTACTCATATGTGTACTAGTCCTTTCTATGGAAATATGGTTCTTAAAAATGTTCAAAATGACATTTATACCAAATGAGGATGAATCAATTCAACTACTAAGTCATATCTTATAGAGTAAGTGTCTTTTACTCTTTGCAAAGGATTTAGCATAATGATCAAAAAGTTTGCTACTATACTAATATATACTATATAGGAAAAAAACCACACTCTACTTGTGTGTTTCTCCTATTCTCTCACACTACTATCACACTTAAAACACTTCTGACACTAGAATATATGGGTTTTCAACTCATCAAGCAATTCTCAGCAATATCAGCTGGTGTCCTACAATTTAGTTTAATTCTAATAATAACTGTAGTTAGCGAAGACCCCACAAGTTAAGGCTCAGTCTCTCAAGACTGCCTCCTAATTCAAATGCCAATAAAAAAATCTAGGTCCTCAGGATACCCACAACTTTTGTCTGTCTGACTTGTCTATAAATCAGAAGTGTCGGGAGCCATTTCAAGGCAGTATGAAACTGCCAGTAAAGCTGGGAGTTTTGCAGAGTTGGCAAGCTGTGCAGTCTGCTGACTTGAGAGGAGGTGCACCTGGCTTGGGGGAGAGAAACTGAAGGTTCTTTGACCATGGGAAAGAGCATGTTAAGATAGCTACAAGGTTTCAGTGATTGTTTGTATACTTAGAGGTCTTTGCTTCTTACACACTCTGTAGGGTATAAATATGCTGTGCTAAAAAAACTCGGGGTGCTCGGTATTAACTGGGGGCCCTCCCCACTCTCTCTTCTCTCTGTTTTTTCTTCAATCCTCACTTCCCCTCTCAAGTGCTGTTCGACTTTAGCCAGCTGGCTCCAACACAGAAGTTCCCACAATACCCCTTCCTGAATTCAGTCCGTTTCTAGAACAGCCCACAGAATTCAGGGAAACACTTGCATATACCAGTTTATTATACAATAAAGGATGTGATAAGGATACAGATGAACAGCCAGATGAAGAGAAACATAGAGTAAGACTGGGAAGCATCCTAGTTCAAGAGCTTCTGTTTCCATAGAGTTCAGGTGCACCATATTCTTGGTAGGTGGATGTATGCGCCAACCTGGAAGCTCTCCAAATTTCATATTTTAGAAATTGTTATGGAGGCTTCAGCACATAGGCATGATCGATGATTAACTCCATTTTCAGCTATTTTCCCGTTCCAGAGAGTGGAGTATGGAAACGAAGGTTTAAAGCTTCTAAATCATGACTTGTTCTTTCTGTTTCCAGCACCCATCCTGAAGCCCACCAAGGGTCATCTCATTAGAATCAAAGATATTCCTATCACCCAGTAAATTTCCTGGGATTTACGAGCTCAGTATCAGATGTTCCTATCACTCAGGAAATTAGAAAGGTCTTAGGAGCTATGTATTAGGAACTGGCATCACAGCCTAAATGTTAGAACGAAATGTTCTCCTGTCACCCCTATTTACAAGGGGTTTTAGGAGCTTGGTGTCATGAATCAGGTTATTAATCCCTGCGGAACAGGCCTCTCCCTTACGGTCTCATTTAAGCTTAAAGTAATACTTTATAGTCTCAAGAAAGAATGTCATAATATTTCTTTCTGATTGTGTGTGTGTGTGTGTGTTTAGGGTACATATGACAGACAATTCAAGACTGCCTACATGACATGAGTCACTAGGGTCAATGTACCTTTTCAAGGGCTTAAATTGTATATCCAAGATCTAATCTTTTGTTGTTGCTCTTGGTTTGTATTTTTTTGTTGTTGTTTACTTATATATTTTACCAAATTTATCAATCATTGCTTCTTTATAAACAATACAGTTTGGGCTTAAAATATATGTTTGTTTTTAATTATATGTCAAAAATACACAGTTTATTTAATGGTTTATTTGAACATTTTTTTTTTCGTCTCTGCTATGGTTCTGCATTTTAAGATAGAACGATTCTTAATAGGCTTGTAATGTCAGAATATTTTTCCATGAAATAGTTTATAGTGTGTGCCTATTTATCTCAAAGACTGTTGACTTTTAAAAATGAATTTTCTGTAAATTTGTAGTCTTGCTATGTAAAGAAAAGAATTGATACTTAATAAGGTACTTTTGCCATGTTTTCTAGTAGCATTTATTACTATTCAATTTCTTCTTTACAATAAAAATATATGTATTTTCTACTATATTATTCAATAATCCCTATAAAATACCCCATATGAAAACAATTTTTTTATAACTCAGTACTAGAATTTTTTTAAAATTTTCATGGCATTGATATTCTTCCTCTACTTATAATAATAATGATGATGATGATGGTGATGATAATAATAATATTACTAATAGTTTCTCTCTACCTTGAGAGTCAGTAAGCTTTGTGTCATATTTGAAATACTGAAGCTACCATGTATTAAATGCCTTACATGTATTTGATCATTTAATCTAGTTAGATATAATGATTGCTAGGTTATTGATGAGAAATTTTAGCTGAAAATGGGTTAATGTGTGCAAAAGAGCTCTTTCACAGTGCCAAATACTGACTTCTCATCTGAATCACCAGTTACAATTAAAAGTGGTCCACAAATTTAAATCAATCTCGTTATGATTTACAAGCAAGAATCCTTCAGAGTTGATTTTATGTCATTTTATATTTTAGTATCATTAATTATTAATTAATTAATTCAGTTCATTTCTTTAATTAGTAAATATTTTTGAGTATTTAAAATGTGCACTCTTCTAGAAGTTAGACATAGCAATCAAACAAACCAAAAATTACCACCCTACTAATACAAACTATGGAACTCACAAATAGTATATCAAGGGAATTGGTGCCTATTTAATACAGATTCATATGGTCAAGAGAAAGATTGTAGATTCCTAGGTATGGAGCATTCAGACTATTCCAGTCTAAAGTCCCTGAAGCTAGAGGGTGCTTGGAGGTCAGTGTGACTGAAAGACTGGTTGGAAATGAGATTGGAAGTGTAGTCCAGGACTATGATATGAGATTTATTCTAGAAATTTTAGAAAGAAAAATGTTGAATGGTTTTGTCCAGAGGGGTAACATAATCCAATACGAAAGGATTATTCTAGATTTTGTGTAGGATTGGAAGTGTGGGTGAGTAAGTGTTATCAGACAGGAATAGAAACAGAACATAATGCATTACTTTCAAGGTAAGATTTGATAGTGGCTTGAACCATGGTAGTAGGTAAGGGAGATGGTGATAAGGGAGTTAAAAGATAGCCAAAAGGATTTGCTGATGGATTATATGTCATATATTAGATAAAATTAAAAGTGATTCTTCAGTTTTTCATTCTTAAAATTTCTCCCTCCAGCTATGGTAGAGGCAGGTGTCAAGAGTTCATTTTTGGAGATTTTATGTTTGTGAAGATTTTTGAATATGCAGGTATAGTTCTTGGCAAGACAGTCACTGTTGCTGATCTATATTCAGGGAAGGAATCATGGTTCTGGATGAAATCACATAGAAAATAGGTGCAGATAGAAAAATTAAAAGACTCTTCCCTGATTACTCAACACTTAGAAGTCAGAAAGAGGATTCATCAAGAGATACCAAGAATTCACTTTCTTGAGGTAGCAGGAATACTAGGAAAATGTAGAATGCATGCACCATGTAAGGAACAAGATTCATAATGGAAAGGAGTAATCACTGTCACCTGCTGCTGTGAATAGAATACCCCTGTGGATTTTTATATGGTCACTTATGATAATAAAATTATACTGTAGTGAGAAAAAAAAACATAAGCCAAATGCTAAAATGTCCCATTAATCAAGGGGTCGTTAAAGAGATCTGTAGAGGACTATAGCAAGAGAGTTTAGCAGGTGATAAATTCCGATGATGGCATTTACTTCTGAGAAACTGGGTGAGGTGGCAAAGGAGATAGAATTCTATTGTAGAAGCAATTCAGAGACGGAAATATACCTGCTATCTGTCTACCCCTAGGATCTGCACTATGCTAATTATGGGGGCAACTCTTTGAGATAGCAGTGTCTCGTGTTGGGGACAGATGCAAGGTGGAAAGAATCAGAAAGTAATATTTATATGTAAGGTTTAATTGTTAGTGGATATTGCTGATGATAGACTATAAATTCCTGAAGGTCCTGGGGAAAGTTTGGTGGTGAGGTAAAGGTGAGGTTGTAAGCTGAGTCTCATTAGGATGTTTAAAGAGCTACATGTGGTGAGAGATCTCTTAGTGTGAACACCTGTTTTTCTTGTGCTAAATAAACATATTGGGACTGACTGTTTCTCTAGGACTACTGAGAACTCTCCAGGACTTTCCTCCCTTCGTTCTATCAGTGGGCTCTTCAGGCTAGGGAAAGGGGTGGTTTTCAGGAAAACAATTTCATGTGATGTAGTGTTCTACATAAGTAGGGGACAGAGAGAAAAATAAAGAGATAGAAAGTTTATCAATGTATTGAAGCAAGTATATGCTATAATAATTAATTCAATTAGGAAAGCACAAATTGCCATGTGGATTCCAAAGAAGAAGACATTTCAGTTGGTGAAATGGTTTCCTAGAGGGTGAAGGATTTGTTTGACACTGAAGAGTGGTTAAAGTTCCTCAGTGAATCTTTTTTTTTAAAAAAATTTCATTTTATTATTAGTTTTAAGTAAAGTGTACTTTGGTTAAAAATGTATATAGTTTATGAAACGATTCCCCCAATTACTCTATCTTCCCTCTGGCTCTACACACAGCCATTACAGTACTCCTGACTATACTCCCTATGCCATAGTCCCCATCCTGATGACCATCTATCAGCTACTAATTTGTACTTCTTTAACCCTTCGCCACTTTCTCCAAGCTCCCTCACTCCCCACCCCTCTGGCTGTCTCCAGGTTTCCTTTATACTTGTGAGTTTGTTTTCAATTAGTTCCTTGTTTTTGTTCTTTAGATTCTGTATATAAGTCAAATCATATGGCACTTATCTTTCTCTGACTTATTTTGCTCAGCATAATAACCTCAGTGAATCTTGAATGAGAAGGATAGTCTAAACAGAGGACCCACGGTGAGCCAAAATCTGAATGAAACATAGTGCAGAATGTGCTTGTGCAACAATGATCAGAGTCAGGTTCGGAGGGCATGGGAGTAATAAATCTTTAAATGGTGAACATTTTAAAGTTCTGCTTTTATTCTTGAAGCCTGGAATCTTCCACCATTCCAAATTTGATCAAAACGAAAGTGAGTTAAGTAATTCTCAAAACATAATTAGAGCAGCAAAAATCATATTTAAAAGGGCACTGAATCCAGGCTGATCAAGCTCTGGTGCTTGATGGAAATATTATTGAAAAAAATAAGAAATAAGCTAAAGGTGTTTAAAGAGGCATTTATACCTCATACTATATAATCTTGGTGTAACGTAGTATTTATTCTACCATACACGCTTATTAATTTTTTAATTTATCATGAAATGCATAGCGATACATTTTAAATTAAAAATGGTGTTATATGTATGAAATAGAAGAGAAAACATACAGAATGGACTAAGAAATAGGAGACTGAAATATCAATGAATAAAATTATACTTACTAGCTTAATATATAGATAGTGTATTAAGGGCATTTCTGAAAAATATGTTAGGGGAAAGGCAACATAATGAGAGCATTATTGAAATGAATTATCCAATGTAAATAATAGTAAGAGATATTTGTATGTGTGTGTATATGTAGTATATATATATATATATATATATATATATATATATATATATTATATATTTGTATGTGTGTGTATATGTAGGTATAGATAGATAGATAGATAGATAGATAGATAGATAGATAGATATGCTCTGAAATGGTACAAGTAATGTTCTTAGAGACTGTTGAAAATTAATTTTAGAAAATATATATTGTGTGTCCAAGTATATGCTAAAAATACAGAGAAAATGAAAACAAATTGTCCCTCTGCCCTTAGAAAATTAACATTCTAGCAAACTAGACCCCCAAAATAGGTAAATAAATAAGGTTTTTATTTAAACAAACATGTAGGGATTTAATTTCTGACTCAAAATTATGAATATTCATGTCATGTGAATGTAATTATTGGATCGTGTCAAAAGGACAATAAACAAAAGAATTAATTTGGGAATATCCCCTATATTTACTATGGGTTAAGGTTGATAGCTTCCAACTAGATCCATCAAACTGATTTTCATTGGTCACTAGCAATCACTCATTTTAGTTGATAGAAGAGGGAGAAAAATGTAGAGTGGTAATTTACCTCTTCAGCTTTTAATACAAGAAGTAATATCAGTTAAAATTAGTTGTTAGTATATATCCAAAAGAATTAAAGTGGGGACTTGAACAAGCATTTGCATGTCAATATTCCTGGTGTTATTATTCACAGTAACTCAAAGTGTGGAAACACCCATTAACAGATGAATGGATGAACAAAATGTGATATATAGAATGTTACTCATTCTTAAAAAAAATATATGCTAAGTGAAATCGGTCAAACACAGGACAAATACTATATGGTTTGAGGATCTAGAGTAGTCTAATTTATAGAGACAGAAAATAGAATGGTGGTTACCAGAGGTTATGGAGGGTGGATTGATGAATTGTTGTTTAATGGTCATGGAGTTTCAATTTGGGAGGATGAAAAAGTACTAGATATAAGTGGCGGTGAAAATTTCCAAATAGAGTGAATGCACCCAAATGTAACTGAATTGCACACTATAAATGATTACAATGGTAACTTTCATGTGATGTATATTTTAGCACAGCAAAATAAAAATTCCAGAGGTGGGGAGGAACATCAGCAATAATGTTAGAACATGAAAACAGTTCTTTCCAAAACTGTCATTCTTCAGTGGTATCTATTTTTCCTAATTTGGTTTGAATGTGAATCTCATATTCATAATCAGAAGCAAAGATTTTTGTTACTGTATTTATATTTCTTGATTATATAACTGTGATTTTGAACATTATTCCCCAACACATCATCAGTGTTATTGGTACCAGTTGCAACAGTTTGGCAGTGATGCTCACTGTGGGGCCGTACCTCCGCTTCTCAGCCTGCAAGGAGTATGTGTCAGAATTCCTCCAGATGATTCTGATTTACCCTTCTTTGGGGCAAGGCCATTACTTGAATAACAAAAAATGACTGATAGATTTCGTTACATCAGAATAATAGACTACTGAGACAAATATGTTATAAATGATTAAGGTACAAGCAAGAAACTAAAAGCAAATATTTACAACATATTTTTTATACACAGAGAAACACTATCCAGAATGAGGAAAGATTTTTTTGGAAAGCAACTATTTGCCAAACATAAACAAAATTTAAAAGTCGTGTATCTTTGTCATATTACTCATAATTTTCTGTGTGTGGTAAAGAAGACTGAACTTAACATTTAAGCATTAGCTTTTTTGCTCCTCTTAAACCTTTGAGAAATATTCACCAATATATATTCCTAATCAATAGCAATAGGTACCGTTCATTTGCCTTTATTACTTTTTGAGAACTGTAAATAATTCTTTACTTATTTTAGCCTACAGAATTTATTTAAATAGATAAGTGAATAAAACAAACCAGCAAATAAAGGAAACATCTAATTACAAGATAGGTGCAAATATTCTTAATTGTATTGTTGTAAAAATGAAGATTAGTAAACTTGGGTAACTATCCAAGTATCACTCATCCAGCAAAGACAGATTTCCAATTTAGATTTACCATGGTTCAAGGCATTTTCTTGTACAATCTATACTATTTGTTGCTTCCCATGGGAAGGGAAGATTGGAACCTTAACAGACATAGAATGTTAGCAGAAAATAACGGAATATATTAGTTTCTATGAAAACTTAGGAAATACCATTTAGGCAACTAAATTGTATCAAAATTGAGATTCCTATGTGAATTATGACCTCCTCTACTAAAGTAACAAGTTGGATCTGGTTTTAGAAACACCTTCCAATTTATTAACCAACTTGTCCAGTTTATTACATATCATTTTAACTGTAACCATTAAACTTAATTTAATGCAAATGTAAGGAGAGGCAAAATATAATCAAGATTAATTTTGAAAATCTCTGATATTTTCCAAGAACTTAATGCAATAAGGTTTAATCTCTCCTTCTAAAAGTTGCAGATATGAAAAACTCAGTGTCATAAAAATTAAATGAAAATGTTGGCTGGATGTCTCCCAGATGTCAAAAAGACTATGAACATTACATTCTTGTGTTATTAAAGAAGACATATTTAAATTTATGGACAAGAAAATAATATTTTGAAAAAAGCATCAAGAAAGGAGAGTTCTTTATGCTCACAAATTTCTATTTCTTTATTTATTTCCTTAATAAGCATGAAATGGTGACAAGAGGTTTTAGGAGAATGCTACTATTGAGAGAAAAAGAAATCCACAGGCACTGTTAGAGGATGCAAATTTCCTTAGTGGAATAGTATAGAAATATGCAAGGGGAAAAATGCAGAAAGCAATATAATTTGCTTCTAGATAGATATTAGGGCTTCTGAGAGCACCTAGTACCCCTCTATTCTGATGATGTGAGACTGATGGAAGGAAAATAATTGCAGCACATTCATGTATTTTCCCAGTGTAGCATCTTTTCCTAGGCCAGACTGACACCTGGTCCATATCAAAAGAAGTACCAAGAGCAAACTATCACCTCATTTTTACACTATCAGGAAGGTAGAATTTTTCCTCTACCCTTCCAGGTTTTCTCTGGCTGGTCTAAGAATTAAATTGACATGGAATAATAACAGAAGAAAGTCAAATTTGATTATGTATGTATATTAAAGAGGTTTATAGATATGACCTAAGGAAATGACCAAAGCAGGAAGCTTAGAGGATGAAATAATAAATTGATGATTTGACAGGATGAAGAAATTTGAGTTTGTGTGCTAATTAGTAAGGAGTAATTTGAGTTTGGGTCTGGGGTAGTAAATCGTAAAAAGAACAAGGTTTGTTTATACAGTCTTCTCAGCCCCAAAATTCTCTATCTCTGTGCTGAGGATACTTCTCTTTCCTTCTGATGCAAGGAAGTTACCCTTTCACATAGGATAGTTATTTTCTGCTTTCAGAGGGACATAAGGAATCAGTGTCCTCTTTGTGCTGGCTACTTTTTACATAACTTTAATTCAAAATATCAATACCCCACTTTGGCACATTTTGGGGGCACACACTAAGCTCCAATAATGCCATGCTAGGTCCTCTAAATGCTTCTCATGAATTAACTAATTTATTTCCCTCAAAAATCCCATGACATAAGCTACTATGATTATTCTCAAATTACAGATGAGAACACAGAATCACAGAAACAAATGTAACCTGCCCATGGTATACAACTAGTCAGTGGTGAGACCAGACCAGGATTTGCAGCCATGTACTCTGTTCTGGAGACTATGATCTATGTCTCCCAGGTGGAACTACCCTGGGCTGTGAATCAAATCATTTGGATTCAGGCCCATATCTGCTCTTAATTCTATAGGATGCTATATTTTATTATTCCTGGCCACATTTAACTTCTATTATGCCAATATTGGTTGAGAACTAGGAGTCCTTGAATGTCATTAACCATTTCTGATAGTTTGTATTTTAATCACCTTAGGAAAATAATAGCATGGGGGAAAATACTATTATATTTGAATGCTACATTTTAAACTTCGAATAGTTAAGATTACTTAATCTTTTGAAATCCAAAACATCATTGATGTATCACAGTTTTTGTGGTATATGTCACTTGAAGCTAATGTAATATTTTATGACAATTTTTTCTCCTAGTTGCTCCATATAATGGAATATAAAGAAGTATCAGTCTGAATTAAGTTCTCATAAAATATTACTTTTGATCCTCCTTTTTCAACTATGGGACACCCAGCTTTATATGAACACTTCTCTAAGAGAGTAGTATCTCTTAGGAGATCTTACTAACCATGGTTTTGTACATGATTGCCATGTCATTAGACCTCGTATAGTTTGTACCTTGAACAAAGTAAATATACACAGGTATCTGAGGGTTCATTGCCTTCTTGGCTATGATCCTATAACTGAACTACTGTGTGTCTGATTTGACACTTAACCATGTTATACCATTGTCATATGTCTCTGTGCCAATTTTCTCTACTAGAATTCAAATTTCATCTAAGCAGGTGCCATGTTACCCCATAAAGTGAACATCTTAAATAGATATTCATTTAAAATTTATATGTTCATTTATTTTTACATATAGCCATGTCTTTTAAACTGTTTCATTAAGATGTTCCATGTAATATTAGAATTAATTATTTCTTTTCAGCTAAGTCAAATATTCTTTCAATTACTTGGGCTTGATTATACATTAAGAGTAACATGACCATCGTTTCCCTAGAAATGTTCCTTCTTGTCAAAATTAGGAGCTTAGATTTGGTAATATCTTTGTGAGAGTTATACATCTATCACCGTTTTTTCATTTATTTAACCCCACTGGAGAAACCGAATGTCAAGAAAAATGTTTTTTTTTTTCCCCTAACAACTGATATGTTTTTGTTATATGGTCTCAGCCTATGTTGTAGTTAATAATGTTTTCCTTTTGATCTGTTGAATCTTCAGAGTCACATATTGTATTCATCTTTGCAATTTTACAAGTTGAATGCAATACACATGTATCATGATAACTTTTTCTCTGGTATTGTTAATAGTCTGCTTTCTTTCCCTTTAGCTATTTTTATATTTATATATTATGTAGTTTTAGAAAAGACTTCATATCTAATTTGGAATTTTTGGGGTATATGCAAACAGATGACTATTAAATACTATATTTCTAAGAGTCTGAGTATTTTTAGCCTACATCTTCCCACTGTTTAAGTTGAAAGCTGTGAGTATTAACAGCAGTTTCTGGTATATATTTGCCTTTATTTGTCTGAACAAGTACAAATTTTAGTTTTGTTGCTATTAGTTGAGTGGGCTAACTTAAGTCTATTTTTGTAGTTACAAATAATGTGTTCAGATAAGATATTTTGCATATTTAAGTTTTACTCTGTTTCTATTATTCTTCTCCTTCTCTACACAAATCAGTCTTTTTATTTGTCACAGAAAAGAGATCTCAAACCATTTCATTCATATAGTAGTAATTCAATTTACACTTGTTAGTTTGAATGTAATTTAATTCAGAATGCCTTAATTTTGATTGCTTGCAATGAAAATGGGACTATTTTTCCAAGCTGATATATATTTAGAGAATGAGGAAATTTGGACCCTTCAAAGTAGATGAAAAGTGGCTCACCTAACTGAAAATTTCCTTAAGTAAAAAATTTGAGGAACTTTTAACACATTTTAAGCCCTTGGGCATGGTACATTAGGAAAATTATTTTTATTTGGTGAATGGCCAAATCCTTTTTCCTTTCCTCAGTTCACTGGTGGTGCATATATTTCAAAGTCTGATAACACTTTAGTAGCATTCAAAATTTATTTAATAACAGTATGTCTTTCAGATGATTAAATGTGTAACAATCCAAAGTATGATATGGCATATTATCTTTTGAGTCAAGCTTGCATTTTTGTGTAGCAATTTTTATATGTTGTGGAGCAGTGATAATTTTGCGTACTTTTCTGTATTATGTTTCAAAAATTGTATTTAGCATAATCTGGTAGAGATCTGTCTGGAATATTGACACTCAATTTAAAAATCTCAGAATTTTTGGAAGTGGAGGACTGAATTGTAAGACACAATCCCAAAGATATTTCAGAAAATGTCCTGTAATTTCTTAAATCTCCAGTTAACTGAGTTCTACTGACCTGGCATTGTAATACAAATCTAAGCAAAATGATTAAAATGAGCCTTTTAAAAATTTTATTCATACTTCTCTAAATATATTTTATTTTAAACTGCCTATATAACCTATAAGAAGAATAAAGTGCTAGATTTATTTAAAACACATCATGAAATAAAATTAATTCCAAATATATCATAAAGAATAGGAGACTCCTTAGTAGTTCTAATTAATTTACATTAATGAAACCAGTAAGCCTGGAGCAAGATTATGCAAATAACAAGAATATAATTTACATTAGTTATTTTGTAAGTCTCTGTACATCTGAAAACTTGAAAGAGACTTTAATGTGTTTTTTTTTTCAAAGACAGGAAAGAAATGTCTTGCTTCACCAAAATCCATTCTAATGAATAGGAATAATACATCTCAAAGGATTAAGTAGATCCTGAAACCGATGTGGTAACTACATGAGTTTTTGTAAGCTTACAGCTCTTTTGTTTGTTTATTCCCAGGATTTTCTTTTGTAGATGATCATGGCCTTTTATGATCCCAGCAACACATAAAAAGGCAGAGTCAGTGAAGTTCATAGTAATTTGAAATACTCTATTACCACTGGAACACAATAGACCGCACAATATGCTACAAACTTAAAATCAAAGGTCTCCAGTGTATGTAAAGAACTCTAACACATTGATGAGTGAAGAAAAAAAGTCCCAAGATCAAAAAGAAAAATACAGGAATAAGGTTGGAATAGGCACTGATTAAAGAAGATATAAAATTTGGCAAAACAAAATATATGTATATTATATATATTACATATATAATTATATATAGATAATTATATGTATATTATATATAATTATAATTATATATAATTATGTATAGATATAATTAATTATAAATAAATAAATTATATATATATATATATATATATATATATTATATATATATATATATGAGAGAAAGACAGGCAAAATTGATCTACCATATGATCCAGCAATTCCTCTTCTGGGTATTTACCCCAAAGACTTGAAAATCCATATCCAAAAAGATATTTGCACACCGATGTTCATAGCAGCGTTATTCACAGTCACCGGGACATAGAAGCAACTGAAGTGTCCTATGATAGATGATTGGATAAAGAAGCTGTGGCACATATATACGATGGATATTACTCAGCCACAAGAAGAGATGAAATACTGCCATTTGCGACAAATGGATGGACCTCAAAATAATCACACTAAGCAAAATAAGCCAGGCAAAAAAAAAAAAATGAAATCACATGATATTATTTATATGTGGGATATAAACCTAAAAGCAAAAATGAACCTGACAAATAGAGGCTCATGAACATGGACAATAAACTACTGGTTTCCAGAGGGTAGGGATGAGGGTCGAGGGGGGAGGTAGCCTGGGCAAAAGGGGTCAAATATGTGATGACAGAAGAAAATCTAACTCTGAGAGGTGAACACACAGAGGAAATATATATACATACACACACACACACATACACATATATATGTATACACACACGCACATACATATATATGTATACACACACACATACACAACTTACTATTAAAATGTAAGGATGAAACAATGGATTTTGTTAACCAATATTACCATAAAATTAATTAATTAATTATGTTTTTAAAAAAGACAAACAAAAACAAATTCAAAACAACTGAAGTTTTCAGATATTGCTGATGAGATATAAATTTGTGCCACATTTTGGCAAAGTTTGATATCATCGGCTAAGTGTGAACATATGCATATCCCCTTACTCAGAATTTTTACTCCTAATTATTTACCCAACAGAAATGCACTCATGTACTGATAAAGGATATGTTCAAAAAAATCCACTCTTCGTAGTGTAGACAGATACACTCTTTGTTATATGAAAAAAGATAAAACAACCTAAATGTCAATCAACAGTACATAGGATACATTAACCATAGTATATTTGTGCAATGGATTGTATGGAGCAATGAAAATGAATATGACTACAGACAATAATTTGAATGGATCTTAGAAATATAACATGAACACATTTTTCAGGAAAAAAATTCTAATTACCTAAGTCAGTTTATATAAAGTACTAAAAAAGGAACAACTAATCCAATCGGAATAGTTGTTATTTTGAATGGGATACCAATAATGTTCTACTTTTCGATCTAGATGTTAGTTAATTACAGAGATATAATTTGAAAAATAAAATTATCAAAATCTTTACAAAGCTCTAAATCTATAGAAACAAAGGAAAGTTATTAAACTTTCTGGTGATTTTAAGCTTTTCATAGAAGATATAATAAAATAATTTTTTGACAAAATGGAGGAGTTCACATTGCTTTGCTATTTTTTTGTTTAGTTAATATTAAGAAATTATCTTCTTTTAATGATTGATTAAACAATGTTTCATAGTTTTGTTATGATTTCTAGCAAGGAAGCATGATTTGGGAAGATGCAGCACTGTTATTCGTAGCAGTGACTGAGAGATGACAGTAATCAAGTATGGTAGGTTAGATCTGGAAGATGGGGTTGACAGGTGGAATGAAAATTAGGGTGAAAAAGCACATGGATTTATCTGGTTCTAGGTTTCAGAATCCAGAAGTGTAAGCCAGAGCGTGGGTTTATGACCTGAATATTGAGTGATCATGTTCACCAATCAGAAACAGATTGATGGGTCTTGCAGGACACGTGAGTACAGGCAGAGGCCTTTCTTGCTCTTTTATACCATGGAGCACTCGTGAGGAATATGAGCTGGTAGGAAGAATAAGTGGAAGGAGACATGACTGAAGTCTAAGAAGAAGAAGGACTTAGGCACTCAGCAAAGAACCAGGCATCACAGGAAAAGAACAGTGTGCCTTTCAGACACAGAATACCCTGTCAGTGAGCTCAGAACACACTCACTGTAGGAGTTAAGTAACATCTGAGCAATGCAAGGTCAGCTGATTCTGAGGTAACTGCTTTCAAGGGATAGGCTCCTTGTGGCTTCAATATTTTAGAATATTCAATCAAGCTAAAATTATACCATGAGATGAGGCTGAGGCCAAAGGTGCAATCAATCAATCAATCGATCAATCAATCGAGGAATATCTACAGGCAGGAAATGAATGGTAGCTTCTGCTTCTGTTAATTACTAAGGGAACTAGGGAACTTTTCATTTATGACAATATTGATGAAAGTTTAATCAAATGTGATAAATATGTTAAATCCTAAGATCATGAAGAATAATCTTAAAGACTTTTGTTCTTTTACAACACCTAGATGTAACTTTGTTGATTTTGCTCACTAAGAGAAACAAAAGTCAGTGAATCAAATCTTCCACAGTCAGCTCTTCCAGGTAATAATGACTATCAGAAACCCAGTATAAAGTTTTGATTATGAAGAAGCTGATGGAATCAGTAAAATGACAATGAGTATTTAGTAAATTTAATGCATTTAGAGTTTCCGTTATGCATCAGCTTTAATTTTTAGGCATTAATTTAACCAAACATGTGAGATATCCCTTTATTACTATTTAAAAATTGATAGAATAGATTTTTAATTTTTATTAACTTTTCTCTTTCATAGACTATCTCTATGAATTTTTTCCAGTTTCGAAGAAAACAGTACAGTCTATATTCATAATAATTTATTTGTAAAAATACCACATGGCTAATCTCCTTTATTTATGCTTAACTAATGACGTCTTAGGCAAGTAGTTTCCTTTCAAACTGGTTCTTCTTAGCCACTTCTAATACTGTTAAAATGTTTAAATATTGGTTCTTCCCTCTCTTTCCCCTCCCCCCAAAAGAAACAGGTAAAATTCTACCTGAAAATAAATTAAAATGTAAATGAACTTTGACTTATGTTTTCAATCACTTTCCTACTTTTATACAGTTGAGTGTATTCTATCCAGTGTGATTAACCTTGTTTATTCTAAAAATTGAATTACACATTGTTATAATTACAGATATAGTAGATTTTACTCCCTATCATTTCATTTTAGTTTTCCATTGTCCTTTTTCCCCTATGTTTCTTTTTTTCTTTTAGAATCCTATTGGGGATAGATTTTTTTAAACCCACGTATCCCTGGTATTTTTAAAAGTAATGCACTCTATTTTATTAAATTAGGGTTACCGTAGAAATTTTAACACAATACATACCTAAAAAAATCAATGTCCCTCCATCTTGAACATACTATTTACTCTTAGGACATTTATCTACAGTCACTCCCATTTTGATTTATATATTATTGTGGTTGATTTTTTTTTTTAACCACACATATGATTTAATTATTGTGCTGACAAGTCCATGCTATACAGTTATTCACATATTTAATACTTTTTTTGCTCTTCCATTTCCTCCTGAATCTTAGACCTTCCACCTGGAATCACATTCCTTTCACTTGAAGTACATAATTTAGAACTTTCTATGGGTACTTTTTATGCCAAACTCTTTCTGTGATTGAAAAATTGTTAATTTTACTCTTATTACTGAAAGACATTTTCATTAGGGTTAGAATTTTAAATGCACAGTTATTTTCATCCTTTACTTTGAAGATTTTATTTCCCTAGCATCTATCATTTAATGTTCCTGTTAAGAAGTCAACTGTCAGTCCACTACTTTTAAGACTCCACTTTTGGGGTGGGGGCAGGTGTTTTTCTGTAGTTTCTATATGATATGTGGGTTCTAGGTATTGATTACTTGTTATTTACACTATTTATAGATTTTTGGGCTTGAATCTGTGGATAGCCGTCTTTTATCAGTTTTGGAAATTTTTATTCCATTCTCTCCTCTCTTTGAAACTCTGATTAGATGTTTGCTAAATTTCTCACTTTAAATTCTGTCTAACATTACTTTTGGATATTTATTTTGTCTTTGTAACTGTGAAGCATTCTCGATTGTTTATTTTGCCCTGTTATTCAGTTCACTAATCCTCTCATCAATTATGTCTAATATGCTAACAACTTCATCTCTGAACTTTTAATTTCAAATTATATATATATATTTATAATTATATATATATATATATATTTATAATTTATTTAAATTGGTTTCAAGTATACAGTACATTGGTTAGACATCCATATTGTTCATAAAATGATCCCCCCAATTGCTACCTCACTCCCCTGGCCCTCCACTTAGCCATCATATTAATGCTAACTGCATTCCCTCTGCCATGTTCCCCATGCCCAACTATCAACTACTAATTTGTACTTCTTTAACCCTTCACCCCATTCCTCCAGCCTCCCAACCTCCCTCCTCTCTGTCTGTCACCAAATTTTCCAATATATTTGTGTCTGTTTTTGGTTGCTTTTGTTCTTTTTGTTCCTTAGATTTCGCATATAAGTGAAATAATATGGCATTTATCTTACTCTGTCTGACTTATTTCACTCAGCATAATAACTTTTAGGTCTATCTATGTCATCGCAAATGGTAGGATTTCATTTTTTTAATGGCTGAGTAATATTCCATTGTATATATGAACCACAATTTCTTTATCCAATCATCTGTTTATGGGCATTTAGGTTGCTTCCATATTTTGGCTATTGTAAATTGTGCTGCCATGAATATTGGAAAGCATAGATATTTATGAATTATTGTTTTGGTTTTCTTGGATAAATACCCAGAAGTGCAATTGCTGAGTCCACAGGTATATTCATTTTTTATTTTTTGAGAAACCTCTATACTGTTTTCCATAGTAACTGTACCAATTTGCAATCCCACCAACAATGTATGAGGGTTTCCTTTTCTCCGCATCTTCGCCAACACTTTTTATTTTTTGATTTATTGATGATAATCATTCTGACAGGTGTGAGGTTATATCTCATTGTGGTTTTAATTTGCATTTCTCTGATGATTAATGACCTTGAACATCTTTTCATATGTCTGTTAACCATCTGTATTTCCTCTTTGGAAAAGTATCTGTTCTGGTCTTCTGCCAATTTTTTAATTGGATTGTTTGTTTATTATTATTGTTGTTGATATCTCAATTATATATATTTATTTCTAGAAGATACATTTTATTTATGTCTCTCTTTATTCATATTTTTAAGAACTTTGTTATTTATTAAAATATACTGAACATATTTGCTTTATCTTCTTGACTACTAATTCAAATATCTAAACCTTTGTGGGAATGACTGCTTTTTTGTTGTTGTTTGCGACAGACTCTTTTCATGATAGTTTATTTCTTGTTCATTAAAACAATTATTTTATTCTTTTCATCTTTCTTGAAATTTATGTCAGAATTATTTGAGTCACAGGATGTAGGAAGCTTCTTTGAAAAGATGCTTGCAGAGTGGAAAAAAATGGCATAGATGATAGAGGCTCAGTTCATCCCTCTGGCAACCAAATCAAAGTTGTGATAGAAACAAGGAGCAAACAGCAGGAAATATCATCTGGAATCTAGATGAACAAGCCATAAAACTAGAGAGAAATATAAGAAATCACCCAGCAATGGCAGAAGGCAGGACAGGGCGAGGACGTGAGGCTGCCTGGTCCAGGGTGGCTGCGTGGGATGGAGGCTACAGCAGCAACAGCAGCAGCTACAAACACCTGTTACTGGGGCCACATCCACAAGCAGACTTTCATGCTGACAGACTCGCTCGCTCTGAGCACCAGTGCCTGGTCGGCTATTTGGGATGTGCTAGAGGCTTACAGGGGGACTCTGAGTTGTTGGAGTGAGGGCCGGAGGTGAGGCGCTCTCCAATACAGAAGTGCCAGCGTAACCATTGTTTCACTGTGAGCCTTCCCCACTCCCAGCGTGTGGATTCAGCGCTGCCATAGCCGAGAAATCATCAAATTGGATAACGGAGGTCCACTTCTACTCAGAGGATTCCCTGAAAACTTTCCCTCCCCCAACTCACGTCCCCACCCAAGCCACATCCAGGTGCGTCCTCGCTGGGTCAGGTGCCTCTTGCTGAAGCAGTGCCTGGACTCACACTGGTGGCAGCCGGCTTTGGTTTCTGGTGTGGCCTTTTGAGGCAACTATAAGCACAGAATCTTGTGGATTGCTTGCTGAATCTTCATAGGTGGCTCTGGAGGGACACAGGCTGGGGTGGAATTTGACCTGCAGTTGAACCCCCTCTCAGGACTGGGCCTTGGACACTTACTTCACAAAAGCTACTTAATAAGAACCAGGAGACTTAGGAGCTTTGCTTACTACATAGAAATAGACACAGAAAGGCAGCCAAATGGGAAGACAAAGAAGCAGAAACCATAATGAGAGAGCAATACAGGGATCCAGAAATAATGGAGTCAAGCAATCTAACAATGCAGAGTTCAAAACACTGGTTATAAAGATGCTCAATAACTTATAGGAAAGTGCACATGAAATTCAGTAAGAACTTCAAACAAAGAGATAAAAAAAACATAAAATGAAATGGAAATTATAAAGGAAACCAATCAGAAATGAAAAGAACACATTATCTGAGAGAGAGTATATTAAGTAGAATAAACAAATAATAAGAAGAGAAATCAATGACCTATACAGGGGATGGGAAAATCAAGGACACTCAATTCAGAATGGCAAGAAGAAGGAAGCCAAGACTACAACAATAATTCAAGGAGCATATGAGACACTATTAAAGCAAAAATAACTGTGTAATAGGAGGTACCTGAAGGAAAACAAGATATTAAAGAGCTATTTGAAGAAATAATGATGGAAAACTTCCCTAACCTGGTGAAGGAAATAGACATGCAACCCAAGAAGCTCTGAGAGTGCCCCAAACCAGGAACCCAAAGAGGTGCACAGCAAGACACACCATAATTAAAATGCCAAACGTTAATACAAAGAGACAATCTTAAAAGCAGCAGAGAAAAACTGTTAGTCACTTACAAGGGAGCACCCATAAGACTGGCAGCTGATTTCTCAGAGAAAACTATGGAGGACAGAAGGGCTTGGCACGGAATATTGATATGATTAAAACCCAGGATTTACAACAAGAATTCTTTATCCACAAAGCTATCATTTAGAGTTGAAGACAGATAAAGAGCTTCCCAGACAACAATACGGTAAAGGAATTTATCATCACCAAGCCAGTATTACAGGAAATGATGGAGGGACTTCTTTAAGAAGAAAAAAATATGTATCAAAAACAGGAAATAAAGAATGGTAATAACTACATTTCTATCAACAAGTACCTCAAATGGAAAAAGAAGTACTCTAACGAAAAGATAGAGTGGCTGAATGGTAAGAAACATGACTCTAACATATGCGCCTACAAGAGATCACTTCAGATTAAAAGATACACACAGACTAAAAGGAAGGGGATGGGAAAAGATATTTTCTTGATGGATCTAGAAGGTATTGTGCTGAATGAAAGGGTCAGATATAGGAAAGACAAATATCACCTGAATTTATGTATGTGTGGTATATAGAGAACAAAATCAACAACAACAATAATAAAAGTGGAAATAAACTCATAGATACAGAGAATATTTAGAGGGATACAAAAAGAGAGGGGTTAGAGGGGACAAAAAAAGCAAAGGATTAAGGCATACAAATGGATAGCTGTAGAATAGACATGGAGATGTAGAATGTAGCATGGGGATGATGGTTAATAATGTAAGGGAGAAAATATGTAAGGGAGAAAGGGGTACTAGATTCAGTGGGGGTGATTATTTTTGTGAATTATGTGGGTCTCTGATGACTGCTATACAACTGAAACTGGTATATTATTGTATGACAACTATAATTGAAAAAAAAACTCATTGAATTGTGCAATGTAAATACAAGCAACTAATTGTCATTTTAATAAAATGAAAAACACGTGCTTGCTTCTGTGGGGTGTTGGGCCATTATCGGTCAATGTCACTTTTCTCAAATTCTCAGTTGTGTTGTTTCTGTTCAGGACCATATAACAAATTCAGAAGGTTATGGGTTCTCCCTGAGTGAGCAAAGTGGTAGTATGTGAAAAAGGATACAAACTCCAATGAGAGCTTGTTTTGGTTATGTATTCTCAAGGAGTTTTTTTTCTCCACTACACTCAAAATCAAGTGTTAAGTTGGGCAATTTTGCAGTTTTGGGGTGGTTGTGGCAGTCGTGGCTGGAAAGGAGAGATGAATTTTTCACTCACCCTCATGGTGAGAATTTAAACATTTTGGGGAGGGAAATCTTTTTAGAAATCTTTTTTTGGGTCTTGTACTCCTGTTCTCTGAGCCACTCTGAGGCCTCATAAATCAAATTTTAACTTCACCTATATAGCAAAAAACCTCTAAGTGAAAGCCATCATCACTAAGATTTTTGCATTTCTTTCCTTCACTTAGTTTTTGACCTGGCTATTTATTATTGTCTTCTACCCCTTATATTTATAGGAAAAGTTTTTAAGACATTTTATCTAGTATTTAATATTGTTTTTCATTGGGATTTTAGTCCAAGTATTTAATCTGACATATTCAATGTAGTGGTTTTAGAGTGAGTCCCTAACCAGTTGTGCTATCAACTATCTATGTGATTATGAGCAAATTAATAATCTTTCTGTGCCTCCATTTCTTCACCTATAAAATAATAATAAAATTTACTCAATGAAAGGTTGTTATACAATAATGTATATATTTACATAACACCTAGAAAACTGTAAGTGTTCCATATATGCTAGCTTGCAGCATTGGTGCTAACATCATACAGATAATGCAAATGGACTTTGTGGTTTAAAGAGCACTGGATTGATAATTGATCTGATACTGAGCCAACTTCAGTCATTGACTTTAACAGATTAAGTGGCATGACAGCAGCAGGATTCCAGCTGCAGTTAAGGGATGATTGTGAAGTGAAAAATTGGAGGCAACGATTGTAGAAATATTTTTCTGAGGAACATAACTGAAAAATAGATATGAAAATTGTGGAATAGTGTCAGAAGTTGGTATGAGTGAAATAAAAAGTTTCGTTTCATTTTAGTTTTTGTTAAGTTTGTAGAGAAAAAGGTTGGAAGTACAGAGACAGATAGAGCTGATGAAGAATTAAACATGGAAAGATATGGGAGAGATTCAGATGACAGAATAAGCATCTCCAGAACAGAAGAATCATTTTGTTCTCTGGAGATTTGAAGAAAGACAATACATACAGATATAGGTACTTTTATAGTTATAGGCTAAGAATTTGAGCTATTTTCACACTGATATCCTTAATTTTTACATGAATTACAATTTCACTGGAGAAGACTGAATAAATATGCGATTTGAAGAAAAGGGTGAACTTTCGGAGCAAGACAAAAAATATATAGAACAATTTTTCCAAATAAGTACAACACAATTGTATTCAGAGATCATGGACTTATAGTAGCATTAATCTGCCTGATTATTTAATTTCTTTCATTACTCTTCCATCACCCAAGAGTACGTTGGTGGTTAAATTGATTCAAGAGGAGAAAGTTCCAGGTGTGGAAGGAAAAAAGAAATGAGAACATGGTGACTGTGAAATCTATGATGGAGAGGGACATAAACCCTGAAGTAGTGAGTGCAAAGAAGATATTTTGGAACTAAAAACAAACTGTTAGTATTGAAGTGGTTTTAACTGAATAAGAAAGCAATAGGGAATTGTGGTCAGAAATTTATACATTAAAGTGTATACTTCCAGAAGCTGGAGTGTTTTCTTAGGAACAATATCTGCATAAACCAAAAGGCTAGAGTGTTAGTTATAGAATTGAACTGATGTAGTCAGTCAATTCAGAGATTGAGGTTTCTCATGCCTAGGAATTTGAAATGGGTTATTGGGTGTGTCATCCACATAAACACTGAAATTCATACAAAAAGGAGGTGAAGATAAAGAGGTTCACTAAGAACTAGATACCTGCAGCCTCATTATAGTCCAGCAATATATATATTATATATATATATATATATATATATATATATATATTATATATATATATATATAGAGAGAGAGAGAGAGAGAGAGAGAGACGAGAGAGAGAGAGAGAGAGAGAAGAGAGAGAGCGCGCTGAATAAGAAAAAAAACTGATTAAATGCATTATATAAGGGAGTTGCAATCTTATGATAATATCTCTGAAGTGATAAGAGTTTTACTTGGTTTTTGTGCTTAAATTTGCATATCCATTCGTAAATATGTGGGAAAATGTTATTTTTTAATGGTATAATAAAAATTTAGGTAATTATGATATACTGTACTTGGCTATATATAGTATCTTAACATAATATTGGTTGATCAATATTCTCATTTTATAAGGAAACCTAAAACTCTACGTGACTTCTTTTTAAAATATGCTTGACTTTTGAGTTCACCACGTTCGAAAACAAAATACAAATAAGTAAAATTAAAATTATTAAAAGTAGGAAACAAATAGATACAATCATTCTGTGCCGAAACTGTTACTTTGTTCACATCTTGAACCAGATTTAAAATTGTGATCCTAATATTTTGTCAGTATTTTTTGTGACTTGATATGTATTTAAATGAATCATGTTTTCTAGTTGATTTATAAAACGAACATTGTTAACTGTGTATGATTGTAATATACAAAACCAACATGTATCAGTCACAATTTATATATAGTTTTCAGTCTTCAATCCATTGTTTTGTTAAAAGTGGAATAGACTCAACATTAAATTTGAAAATCCTAAAAGTATAGTACCTATTGGAATTTTTCTTATTCACTGTTTGATGTACTAGTATTCCAATATACACACTTGGGAGAGAACAGGTAGATTTGAAAGAATGCTAATGATTCTGTCAACCATTCTCAATAAGTATTGTCTGAAATGAAAACTTCGAGATTTCAAAGAGGATCAAAACCCCTTCAAAAAATAGAAATTTAAAGTGGAGTCTAACAACATGTGGAGTTTTGCATTTTTGAAAGAAAAACAGATCCAGTAAATATGACTTTTAAAAATCCTATATCTCATATTTGACAACTTGCTCCAATGTACTATGAAACATTATAAAAGAAAATAGATATCCCTGTGTTATAATTATTAATTCAATACCCAAACTTTTGCATTAAATAATTTTTTGTTTCAGGAAAGGTATGTTTAAAAGAGCACCTTTCTGTTAAAATAAAACATGGCTATTTTCTGGTTATTATAATTTAATAAATTAGCAGTACTATAAAGTGAAATTACTCATTTATTGAAATTATAAGTTAATAACTAAGAACTGTGCAAAGAAGCTTAATGTACCAAGCAATCACAATGATTCTACTATAACTACCTTTTCTTTTCTAAATGTCATTGTGTTGTGTTACAAGGCCTATTTTAAAATACAAAAGTTTAGAATCTTACAACACAAAATTGAGTAAAAGAAATTAGACAGAAAACAGAACATTTATTATGTCCTCATGAATATAAATTTTAAAAATACACATAACTAATCTATAGTGTTAGAAATTAGGATAGTGGTTTCCTCAGGGAGCTGGATATGACTGGAAGGGCATGAAAGACATTCAGGGATGCTGGCAATGTAATTATTGATGCAGACACTGGTCTCATGGATGTGTATATTTTCCATAATTTTATTGAGCTGTACATTTAAGATTTTTGCATTTATTGTGTGTGTTTGTTATACCTCAATAAATTTGCATTAAGAATAAAAAGTTCATGTTAGGGGAATGCCCATGTTAATCATAAGTTAAAGGACAATATTGATCCAAATCTCTAAGTGATTTGGCATTAGTCCCAAATTTGCTCATAGTAATGTAAAAGAAAATGTCTTTTATTACTTGATTCAAACTATGATTTTAACTTTAGTTGGAAATGTGTTTTTTTATTTCTTATGCTATGCTTTATTAAATGAATAAAAATTCTGAAGTTGAAAACTTAAAAAGAAAATCTTTGATGACTATTTTTTCTTTTTTCTTTTTTTTTCTCTTTAAGTAATACTGTGACCTAATGTTGAAATCTAATTACCATTCTCTAATGCCAAAACTAAGCTCTGTCATTGTGTAAACCATCCAGGTCATCTAAAGAGATGAGCTGGTGGTGTGAGAGCTTGCCCTATTCTAAAGCTGAGAATTTTAACTTCTTAGAAAAGTCAAAAAATACTTTATTCTAAAGTGAAATATCTGTTTTTTTTTAAGTGACCTTGTCTAACAGGTTAAGCACATATATCAATTTGAAGCTAGAGAGTCAGGCTCATGCTGCATCTTAATACACATTTATATTATTTACTATTATTGTCATTATTATATCCCAACTTTACCACTTACTGTGTCACCTTCAGCTATTTAAATTTAATTAAAATTAAACTAAACTAAAATTTCAGTTCCTTAGTCACAACAGCCTCCTTTCAAGTGTTCAATAGTCATGGGTGTCTAGTGGCTACTGTTTGGACAGAACATATTTAGAGCATTTCCATCATTGCAGAAAGATTTATTGGGCAGTACTAATACATATAATTAGAATAATACATTCCTCTGAGAGTTTTTATTTTATTAAAAGTAATTAGTTTTGTACAACTTTTAATATTGCAATGGCAAAACATAAATGTTTGATACATGATATTTAATAATAATGTCACTGGTTAAACTAAGAATAATCAGATAATGAAATATAATAAAAACATAACATTTACATATCTAGTATCATGAGTAGGGTATATATAGCTTTGTATTAATTCACTAAGATTAATTCTGCTTTTAAATATTTTACTATGAAATAATTCTTAAATTGGCATCCTGAAAAGTTTCCCTGAAGTAGAAGCCATAAAGCGAGCCTAAGATATTATGCTCACAGCTTTTTAAACACATACACACACACACACACACACACACACACACTCACATGCAATCTATTAAGCAACTATTTACTTTTAAAAAATTCTAAATATTAAGAAAACTTAACATGTAGGTCATAAGCACCTACCACCAGGAATAAATATGGTTAACCAGAATATAAGATTATGAAAAAGGAAGTTAGATTAATATTTTAACCTATCAAATTATGACATGGACATTAACTAATTAGAATCTCTTTATGCATATCTGGATTACTGGTTAAAATCTCTGAACTTTGATTTATCATATCATCATTTGAGGTATAAATGTATTTATTTCATTGTTTTCCCTTTAGGAAATAGGTTAGATCAAAACACACACACACACACACACACACACACACACACATCACATACCATGCTTATACACAAAACAGTGGTTAGGTAAACAATCAATCCTATCTTTAAACCAACGTGGACCACAGCCCAGAGATGAACCATTTACCTGCCAGTCAAAGCATTTGATTCATGGACTGGACTCTGTTAGTGTCTATGTCCTTTAATTCACAGTTAGTAGTTATTATCATTCTAATGACAACCATTCAACCTATAGACATAAAGTCTATAAATCTTTATAATATCCAGAAAAAATAGATTTTTTGTATTATTACTACACAAGGAACATCACTCTTACAAACAAATAAGTCCTTTACTAAAAGTTAATTTTTCCTGATTATTTATAACCTGTGTTTTTCCTCCTCCTAGGCTACTGATAAAGATACTGGCAATTATAATGCCATGGGATACACACTCATGATACCACCAATTAAAGAGGAAAAAGAAGAATTTATGGTGGAAATATATACAGGGCTTATCAAAATTGCTATGAGAAGGTCCTACTTCAAGTTTCAAGTCATTGCAACTGACGACTATGGGAAGGGACTAAGTGGCAAAGCTGATGTACTTGTAAGTAGATAAAACTTCATATAAGGGGGTACATAAAATACTAGTCAAGGGTAAGTGTTTTTAACTCAAAAAACAATTAAATTTATTTGATATAAATTTTCTATAATATCTGATTAATTTGCATTCCGATTGTTGATAGCTATAGTTTAGGATATAAAAAATAGAGCTTTATGGTTGTTTCTTTTTTGCCTTTTGGGAAATACATTATATGTTTTTTATATGTGATTGTGATAGCAATGTCATAAGCATTAGATTTCTATTTGGTCTGAGGATCTCATTTTTAAAATAGAGTTGGCAGCAGCTACTTAAAATTATAAAATGCTTTACAGAGTTGTGCTGTAGAAGTTAAAAGATTTTTTATTACTTTTTAAATTATTTTTAGGCCTTGTGTAATTAAGAAAACAAAAGGAAATATTTTGAAGCAAGTGTATGTCCCAGTGGATAATTGTTTTCTTATTTTACCAAAATCCCCACTGATGATTTTGATGAGCCTTGACTGTTATATTTGGCTTCAGTTAGTAACATCACATTTCTAGTCTGCTTTTTCTCAGTCTGCACAAGCTCAGTGGTGGATTATTCCCAAGGGTGGTTTGATACGAATATTTATTTAAGATATTCAATACCAGTGCATCTATCCTATGGAATCTCTCATTATTTGGACTTTTTTTCTGACAAATCTAGTCAAAATTATATTTATTATTGGAACTATCTGACATTTAAAGACAGAATCAAGTGTAATTTTTCTTTTGCTCTTTACATCTTATTGAATTTTTATTTTTCATGGTGTCCTTCATTTAGTTCTCTAGACAAGTTGAATATAATATATATTATATATATTATATTATATATATATATTCAGACTATACATATATAGCAGACATCAGTGATCGAATATTATTTTTAGATAATGGTGACAACCAATCACCATGATTGTGGTTGGTATGAAGGCCAGAACTTTCTCATGTATAACAGTAAAGCTGCATAGAATAAACAAAGGCCAGTCTAGGTCTTTTGGCATAGAAGATATTATGGTTGACAGAGATTTTCAACCAAATCAGTAGCTATAAATATTATGTGAAATAATTAATTTCTCTTCCTGTTATTTAAGATGCACACATTGTGATGCTTTAAGGCTAATAAACTCACTGAGTATACTTAAATACTATAAAAATATAAACAAAACTATACTGTATAGATTATACACACACACACATACACACATATGTATGTTATGTACATAAGCGATGTAAGGTTGATGATATTTTTATTTGAACTCTATAAGCTATTATGTGTAAATTGTAAAGTATACCTTTAAAATTATCCAATATATATTTAGAAAATTAATTCAAAAAATAATAATGTTATACACTTATAATTTATGATATACATGTAGAAAGAAGACTTCTCAGAAAAATACTATTTATAAGATCTGAAATCCTTTTTTTTAAATTAAATTTATTGGGGTAACATTGGTTAATACATTATATAATTTTCAGGTGTACATTATAATTTGACATCTGTGTATTCTATTGTGTGTATACCACCCAAAGTCCAGTTTCCTTCAGCCACCATATATTTGATCCTTTTTACCCACTTCACCCTCCTCTTTTTGACCTCCTTTACCCTGTGTACTTCCCCTCTCCTTCTCCCACCCCCTACTTTCTGGTAACCACTAATCTATAATACATGTCCATTAGTCTCTGTTTGTCCTGCTCTTTTGTTGCTTTTAGGTTTATATCCCACATATAAGTGATATGTGATTTTTAACTTTTTCAGTCTGGCTTATTTCGCATAGTATGAATATTTCAAGGTCCACCCATGTTGTTGCAAATGGCAGTATTTCATCTCTTTTTATGGCTGAGTAATATTCTATTGTTTTATATGTACCACAGCTTCTTTAGCCAATCATCTATCATAGGACACTTCGGTTGCTTCCATGTTCTGGCCATTGTGAAAATGCTGCTATGAACATTTGTGTGCAAATATCTTTATGGATATGAATTTTCAAGTCTTTGGGGTAAATACCCAGTAGAAGGATTGCTGGATCATATGGTAGGTGAATTATTAGTTTTTGAGGGACCTCCATACTGTTTTCCATAGTGGCTGTACAATCCTTTAAATTTAAATTACAATCCTTTAAATCAAAAAAGAAAAATAAGACTTTTATATAGAATGAATAAAATATGTCAAAATTGACAAGGAAAAGAAACGATGGCAGGTATAAATAGCTAATAGATATTTACCCAATTTGGAAGAGTGAGAGAGAGAAAGTAAATAAGAGACAGGCCTGAAGATGAAAGTAGCTGGTTCATATAAAAGCTTTAGGTCATATTAAAAGTATTGAAACTTTTTCCTAAAAGCAACAGGAAACTATTGAAAAAGTTTTAGTAAGAGTAAGTGAAGATAAGACTTTTAATTTAGAAAAACCTTGCATAATGCAAATTTGGACCTCCCCTGAGGTTACTACTTTTGCTACCTTCTCAAGTAATGGCTTTTGTGTTCTTTTCTATATTGGTTTGCCACAGCTTTTATACTACCTACTGGCAAAGTAGGATTCTCAGTGCACCAAGTTGCTGTTTCTATTACCCATCTTCCTTCCTAGTAATCCAGGCTTTATTCTCACCATCTGACTCTCATTCACTCACGGCCTCACACTATTGCTGTGATCTCATCACTCCCATCACTAAATTCACCCAGCTACCAGAATTTACACCAGCATTCTTTGCTTTATTTCCTGTTCTTTTAGATGGATTCTCTATGTATTTTTCTGTGCAACAGATCCAGCCAGCCCTCTGCTCACTAGCTCTAAGATATTGTTTGAGTAGCTCTCCCATTTCTTATATATATTATCGATATCAGTCTCTTTCCTATTTGATTTATTTCCCGTAACCATGCTTTTTTTCCTATCTTCAAAAAATAATTTAAAAAAACCCCTCTCATTCTACATCTACTTCTAGCTACCACTCCTTTTGTGTTCCTTTTCAGAAAAAAATCATTGTCAGAAATGACTCTCATTTTTCTGCATCTAATCACTCTTAAAACCTCTTTAATTATAATTTCACTCTCAAACCTCATATAAAACTGCTTATGTCAACATGATCAGTTGTTTCTTTTACTAAATATACTAGTAATTTGAGTCTTCATCTTATTTGCACCATCAGCAACACGTGACTGATTGTTACCTTTACTAGGCTTTCAGGCCATCATTCTCTCTTGTTTACTCTTACCTCACTGTTTGTTTCTTCTCAGTCTTCGTCTTTGAGTTCCTTATATTTTTTTTTGATTTTTTTTATTCCTTTTTCTCCAAAACCACACATTCAATCCCATAGTAAATGCTGTTGTTATTTAGATGTAGTTATAAATATAGACATCAATATAGACATAGATCTACATGTTATCCGCACCTTTTTTAACACTCCTACTATGGTAACTTGGTTGAAACCACCATCATATTTGCCTATATCATTGTACAAACTCATTAACTTGCCCTAATATGACCACTCTTGCTACATTAAAGTCTAGTTTTCATATAACATCCAAAGCGATTCAAATTTAATTCAGGACTTATTATTTGTTAGCTCAAAACCTTCTAATGTCACCTCAATGTTTTCAGAAAAAAAAATTCAGTCATTACAGAAGACTGTGAAGCTCTTGATAATTTGTCCTCCAATGACCTAATATTTTACCTTTCTTCTAAGTCATTAAAACTAGATAATGTTGGTCAAATTGCTTTTCTAACAGCCAGACACGCTCTCACTTTAGAGATTTGAAGTGGCTCTACCTAGAATGCTCCTTCTTCAAATATAGTGTCATGGTATAGTATCAAAATAGAATATACACATTAATCTCAAAAGACCATTAAAATACCTCTTCTTTTTTAAGGAAAGTGAGGTCGCACCAGAAACCAGTTAAAAGAGACAATGACCAGTCCAAATAGAAGATGATAAGAGGTCTCTAGATCTATAGCGGTTCTTCACAAGGTCCAATATTTATATATTTGCCACTGAGCACTTGAAATGTGGCTAAGTTGCATTGCAATGCACGAGGAATACAAAATACACAATAAATTTCAAAGATTTAACATAAACAAATGTAAAAATTTTCCTTAATAAGTTGCTTTATATTGATTACATGATGGAATAATAATATATTTAATATATTGGGTTACATGCATTGTTGAATTAATTTCACTAATTTTTTTAAACTTTTTATTTTGGGCACCAGAAAATTTTAAATTATATATCTGGTATTATTTGTGACTTAGATTATATTTCTATTGGATGGCACTGTCTAAACTATATGGGAACAAATGGGGGAAACAAAGGAAACGTAAGAGGTTTATGAAGAAGATTTAAAAGGACTTAGAAATAAAACATGTCAATTGGCAATCTCTGTTTTTAGAATTTCATGCTTCACAAATGTTCCTTCTTTTTTTTTTACTATACCTAGTGACAAAGATGGATTCCAATGATAGAAAAACTTTCTTAAACATTTTTATTAGTAATCAACATGTAAAGAATTAAATTAAATAATTTTATAAGAATGTTTTAATAGTTTTTTTTTATTTTGCAATTACAGTTGACATTCAATATTATTTTATAATATTAGTTTCAATTATACAACATAGTGGTAAATAGTTCCAAAATACAGGTATTAGTTTATTATATCAAACATTAAAAAATTCTGCTATATAAGTTCAATTTTATTAATAGTTGGTATAATAAACTGTCATGCATATTTCTGGAACTATTTACAAAGACTATACTAGAAAAGTATAATAAATGATATCTAGTTATCTTAAAGATTTAAATATCTTTGCTATAGGTGATAGAAGATTTGGATTGCTGGATTTCTTTGAAAAATCAAAATTTGAACTGTAAAAGCTTACTCTCCATTTGCATAGTCAAAAATGTGTACATTCTACATAAACCATATATTAACACTTTAAAGATTTAAAATTTAAAGACAGGTAAGTATGAGACAACTATTTTGGGGTTTAAGTACAGTATGACTTTTGTTTTTTTATCAAAATTAAAAATACATAATTTTATATCTTAATAATACAAAAGTATGTTTTCAAATATTATTAATACTGGGAATTTTTTGATAAATTGTAAGTCTAACACATATATATGTCATGATATATATATTCCACATGAGCTTAAATCTTATTTTGTTAATTCAGTCAGAATTTAGTCCCTAAGATAATTAACAAATTAAAAATTCCCTTTGAATAAATAATTTATCTTTCTGGGGAATTATTGACTGTTCTTAAAAGGCAAATAGGGTTCCTTATATCCGTTAGGCCAAATTTTTCTTCCAAATAGAGGCCCTAGCACATGAATTGACTGCATTCCAAAAGTTTACTTGTGTATGAGTTTCTAAAACAGAACATATTTTTATACAAGGGGAAATTCTATTAATCCTTAAACCCATGTATAACTAACATTCTAGTTTTCCATTGTCCTACAATTGTAAGACTCTAATAGCTATGTGTAATAGATCCCATGTATAATAAATCCATGACAAATAGCATGGCAGATGAGTGTTTACCATGGTAGACTGATGGTGTAACAAAAAAAAAACCTCCAAAATTTCAGCAGTTTAAACAAACACATTTGATTTTTTTTCTCTCTCACAAGACATAGCAATGAACACGTACATGGTTGGGTGATGATCTAGAGAGATTTTCTACATGTAGAGGTTCAGGGGCTCAATTTTCTTTAACTTGTGTTTCTTCCCTTTTTATTGACTTCTTTATTCAGATAGAGATTGGGAAAGAAAGGGTAAGTTCACACAGATTTAAGAATACTTATTTTTTTTTCCTTTGCACTTACTTTACATTGATCAGTACTCAATTATGTGGTTCCACTAAACTACAAAGGAGGTTGAGGAATCTATTCTTGTTGAGATAACATACCATGGCTACTATTTGTTTCAGGCCATTTGCTTTTGACTAGAAATTTCATTTCATTTCATTCCGTTTCACTTCATTTCATTTATTACATTCCTTGATTCAATGTTGAAAGACAGTGAAAAAAAGATAAGAAAGGAAGATAAGAGAGAGAGGGAGAGTGGGAAGAAAAGAAGGAAGCAAGGAAGGATGAGAGGGAGAAAATAGTTGTGTAAGTATCATATACATATTTCTAGAAATTGTGACCATGTGTTTATACTTCTAAGAACAAAAATAAACAGAAACAAAACAAAAATACTTCTGTATATCTTCTTTCTCTTTTTTTTAACTCAAGATGGATAAGAAAAGAAAGTTACACAAAAACTGTGATAATCCTGTTTCTAATGAAGTTATGTGTGTGTGTGTGTATATATATATATATTGTGTGTGTGTGTATATCTATCTATCTATCTATCTATAATATATAGATAGATAGATATAGTGTATATATTGTGTGTGTGAAGTTATGTGTGTGTGTGTGTATATATATATATATTGTGTGTGTGTGTATATATATATATATATATATATATATATATATATATATATAGTGTATATATTGTGTGTGTGTGTGAAGACACTACCAAGATTCATCTTCATGTTAAGGAAAATTTAAATGTTTAGTTCCAGACACCTATAATGAGTTAGAAATGCAGGGTTCTAACAGGCATTGTTAACTAAATAGTAGGTGGTAGTAGAACAGATACCTGGCCTAGTATAGACTGCAAAAACATAGCTATCATGCTTACACAATGGTTTGACAGCTTTGACAAATTTCTAATTAGTTATAAGTATTTCAAATCTGGACCTGTTTTACCACATGGTAATATTTACTAGAGGTGAGTTAGTAATCGGCCTCTTCACATAAGTCGTAGACTTACTTCTATTTATTCCCTATAATTTCATACTTTTGGCTACTTCACTTATTCAGGTTATCTCTTGGTCCCTGAAGACATCAAGTTTGTGCCTCCTGATAGAGAATCTGTGAGCAGCTATATCAAAAATACTTGTAAATGTAAAATCATGCCCTAGGTTGTTTAGCTATATGGCGATGGATATACTTAATCTAGAATATTCAATTTATGGTCCTAATGTATGTGAATTTCTGCAATTTTAATAGTGTGTAATGTACATGCAAGACAATATATGATTTGAATTTACATTTTTTTATATTCATATTGGGCAATAGCAAAGAGCATATGCTCTGGAGTCAGACAGCCTGCACTAATCAGGTCCAAGTTGTTAAATGTCTTTTTGTTTTCAGTTTTCTTATTTAAAATTGGAATAATAATTATAACTATGTGATATGGTAGTTATTAGAATTAAATGAGTTAAAGCTTGTAGAATATTGAGAAAAAAAAAAGGAAAACATGTTGTAAGCAGAAATAAATGCTTTTGGTTTCTTCGTTTTTCTAAATAAGAGTAGAAAGAGTTCTGTAAATGTTAAATAAATAGGACAAATTCATAAACAGCTGTTCAAATTTATTTTAGCCCAGATGTAAATTTGTATGTATATATCTCTTTATCTACACATACATAAAGTTGGCTAAAACAGACATAAAGACTATCTATGATGATTACATGGAATAAATTATTCTAAGTAGTCATATCCCAGATTCCTAGTCACAATGAATAAATTATCTCATGATATTTATAACATTTAAAGGCTGTGTTTTTCATTCGTCTGCGTTTCCTTAAAGAACACATTCAAAACAAGCAAAAACACTTTCTCTCATGTCCCAGTAAATAACCAAAAAAACAAACAAAATCTACAACAGTCGAAGTCATTTAAGGTTCTGTAACTTCTAAGTAAACAACAGTCTATCATTCTCAACATGCCCACACATCTAGTGGAGATTGCATAATCAAAATATTATTTATTCCTAAATGTAAAAATGTCTATGCATAGTAGGAAATAAATACAAGTTAATTATAGAAGTGTTAATGAGTAAAAGCCAAACAAATTCTTTTCTTTTTTTTTTTCTTTCAGGTCTCTGTGGTCAATCAGCTGGATATGCAAGTCATTGTTTCTAATGTGCCCCTAATTCTAGTGGGAAAAAAAAAGGATAGACGATCTTATTGAGTAATGGATTTTGTTTATGTTATATTTATTTTGTATGCCTATAATTTTTATTGAATTGGATCATTTAAATCATTATAATATTTAGATTAAACACACATTTTAAAACACTCCCTTAATAAAATTTAACCTGTTCTTTTCCTGAAATAAGTAGCTTTATTTGAAATATTTGAAGATTCTGAAAGTACTTTCAAATAAGAATGAAACTTAGATGTAAGAAGATATTATTCAGAATGCTTTCACTGATGCATCAATGTAACCTCAAATGCAGCATGTAAGAAACTAATCATAACATTAATTATTTGAGTATAAATCATGATTTTTGTGGCCCATATTATTCAGATAGCTCATTATCTAAGCAACACAACTAGTCTAGAAAATGCTATTTCTCAAAGTGTGTCTCTATATGCCTAAAGCTTATTCTTTCAAAAAAAAGATGATAAATTTTAAACAATATATATTTTAAATTATTCTAAAATATATATCATGCCCATCTGCCTTTGAACTGTTTACAATGAACATGATTTAATATATTATTGTTGACTCAAAATTGTGATTATTTATTAAGCTACATGTTCTCAAATATTCTGAATGCTATCAAAGATTATTAAAAATATCATTACTATTTCACTCTTAACTACACTAACCTAGACTCTCCATTATTTCAATAATTTTCATGTTGGTATTTATTTATTATTCTGTCTTCTGTTGAGTTCAGGTTGACAGATGTCAATTGTCACTGTTTACCTGCTTCTCTCTAGCCAAAATATCTCTCCTATTTCTGAGTTGCCTGGAGAAACTTCAGATAGATAACTAACCTTTCAATAATTATGTGTCAATAAAATACAGTAGGCACAGATTTAGGCAGGAGTGATTATCTTATAATAAGGCATGTGTTTAATAACAATGATTTGATGGACATTTTATGAAATTTAAGCTTTTGGCCATCACACAAAATATCCTGAATGATGGTGATTATCAATATTTGTGCGTGGAATATCAATCATGCAGTGTCTTGGTTTATGTCTCAAAAAGGGTTTATATGTGTTTAATCCATATCAAATAAAATTTGATTACCTGAAAATTTTAGATTATGCCTATCTTAGGTGCTTTAATGTTATCTTTTGGGGTAGGCTTCTTTGATTACACTATTCAAAAGAGATGATTACTCTTCAATCTCTAAATTTATTCTTCTTTATTTTTCTTCAAAGCATTGTCTAATATTTTTTTATTAGTCAATTTTCCACTGAATATAAGCTCTATGAGGCTTAGAAATCTATTTTTCACTGACATAATTCCAATTAGATAAAAGCACTCAATGCATTTTGCTTAATGAAATTTATTGTACATGCAAAATCATGATGTCCCTTTCCTTAGGATGAGGTAAAATTTATTGAAAAAATAAAAAAAAAATGGCAACTTAAAAGTATAATTTTATATCAATATATGATTTATACCTCTTAAATGAATAATGAAGATATGAATGAGAAAACTCAGGCAACTTTCAATTCTTGCAAGAAATGTTCACTTTTAAAGGAGCTTTGACTTTATATAACATTGGTTTGAAATGTAAGCTTGGACAAATAAATTTAATCTTTTCCAGACTCAGTTTCACCATTTAATGACAAGAGCCAATAAAAATTTCGTTCTAGGATTGTGGTGAGAACTCAGTGATATTTAGCCATCTAAGACAATGAAAATCATGAACATTTAATGAATATTAAATGTTCTACATAAATGAGGTTAGTGGCCAAAGTAGGGCAAGTCATAGTAGGTCAGAGTTTTACATTTTCTACTCAAAGAGCATAGTTTAGTATATGAAGCTAAGATTTATGGGTTCAGGCAGACAAGTTTGAATTCTATTATTGCTGTGTGTGATCTAGAGCAAGATATTTAACAATTAGAACCACGCTTCACCTTGAATGTTGGAATAAGAATGTCCATCTTGTGTTGCTTTTGATAGAATTAACTGTGCATTTGCTAGTACAGTAAGCATAGGAGGCACATGTCTGATTTATTCTTGTAGATTTTTAAAACTCTGTGTTAAATTAGAGATTCTTAAGCACACAAAATTTCAAATCCCTTTTAGAACAGTTATATATTCAGAGAAAAAATTGAGCAGAAGATAAGAGAATTCCCGTATACTCCTTGCCTACTGGGGAACCTATAGCTTCCCTCACTATCAACATCTTTCACCAGAGTGGTACATTTGTTACAATAAGTGAACCTACAATGAGACATCATAATCATCCAAAGTTCATGATTTACATTAGGGTTCACTCCTGGCATTGTACATTCTGTGAGTCTGACTAATGTACTGGTCTGACTAATGTGTCCATTCTTATAGTATCATACAGATTAGTTTCACTGCTCTAAAAATTCTCCATACTCCAGCTATCCATCTCTCCCTTCTGCATTCACCCCTGATCTCTTTATTTCTTCACAGTTTTGTCTTTTCCAGAATGTTGGAATCCTATAGTATGTAGCTTTTTAAATCTCTCTTTGCAAACTAATTTAGTAGATGAAAGTGGTGGTGATAAGGACTTGTAAACCTGATTCAGCCCATGAATCTCCAAACACTCACTGTTAATGTCCAGGGATGGATAATGAAAATACACACATAACCGAGGTAGACAGCAGAGTGCCAATCTGTTCATTAAAAAGAATTTATTGTTCTGGTGACCAGACTAATCAGCACATTCATTTCTTATGACATTCTTAGATGACAAGTCACATCATCATCAAAGTCATTTTCTGTATTTCCTGTGATGGTGTCCCCATCCTTTGAAGGGGAAAACTTGATATTCTATATGGTCAACATTTATTTTTTTCATTAGGAAGACCCTACATGAGGACAGATCATAATCCAAAGTTTCTTTGGTGAACATGAAACCAGTACAAACTGGGAAAAGTTTATGAAGGAAAATTTAATGACCTTGTATGTCATTTTCACAATGGGGAATGTTTTGTAAAGGGGGTCAGTATCTTTGCTTGCTAAAAGCACAGTGTTTGAAAATATAAGATTGCTCATAGTAAGTGTTAGCTGCTGTAGTAATGTTAACGATTACTCTCTGATCCACTGGAAATTGGCTTAAGTGGCCGTACTGAATTTTTAAAAAAATACTTTTGTTATTGTTATGATTATAGAATTAACCAATTCCCCTTTGTTAAGTGAACACATCCCTTTTTTATTATATATTGTATTCCAGCAAACTCTATGCCCATACAGATGTTCTTAAGTATTTTAGACTGACCTTAGGATTTGTCTTTTTGTGGTCTTGTGTTTCTCTTACTTACAAATTCTTGAAGGTTAGGATAGAGAAGAAATCACTGTGAGGATAAAGATTAATGGCACGCTTACTATGAACAACAAATGATTGGCAATAGTATCCTTAAAAAGGCTAAGAAATATTTTCATTTTATGTCTTTTCTTTCTCTCTTCCACTTCACCATGAAACCTGAATGAAAAAAGAAGGTTGGGATTCTAAACTTTTAAAATCTTAATAATCTGCTGAAATGAGATTTTCACAAAGTATAAATTAAAGAGTTTAGAATACTGTCATGATATGAATTGAATTGATCATTTAAGTCTCAGAGTTAGTCAAATAATTTTCTTACTTTCTAAATGCAATGTGAAACTAATGAATAGTAGAACTTTATTGAAGTAGTTATTGCTTTGGTATAGAAGAGCCTAGTTCCATGAAATATTTACATAGCATCTGAAATATGTCTGTAAATTATAGCTCCTGGTATTAAGGTTACAAACAATACTTGAGAAATCTAGTCGAGATATTTATTTCTAAGATGAGAATGAATAAGTCTCTTTGGAAAGAGAACTTATGAAAACATTAATCAATAAATGCCAGCACTTCTATTTTCTTAAATCAGTATGTTAAAAGACTTGGTTTTGAGAGGAAGGTGGGTTAAGTTGAAGAGCAAATGATTAAACACATTATTTTCATCATTTTTGCTCTCTCTTTGTTTTAGAGTTGGGAAGTAGGTTACTCTCTGTAAAGAAACATTAATATTTAATAATATATTTAAAAATATTTTAATAGTTTCTAATGATATTTGAATTTTATTGTTTTATTAATTACTTATTTTATTATAATATTAAAATGTTAACAATTTAATGTTTAAAATAATATTTTAAATTATTTTAATAACAAAATACTTTTATAAATAAAACTTTGTTTCAAAAGCAGGTTGTAGGTTGATTTCAGCCTGTGGCCTCTATGAAAACAATGTACCTTTGTTGTGCGAGTGTTAATTTTAGAACATTATATTCCCTAGATAAAAAAAGTTATGAAGCTTATTCTTTCTATTCAAATTCCTATAAGAAAACCTTTGGGAAATCTCATGTGAAATTCCTAAGTGATATATTAAACTTTTTATCCTTCAGGATGGCTGTTGTTCTTTTTGAATTAGAGGACCTAAGCAGCCACAGGAAGACCAGACTAAAAGGAATGTTGGTTAAGAGTAGAAAAATCCGTTAAGGAAAAAACCACAGAGAGGACTGCAGGAGCCAGACTGCAGACTTCAGGCACAGCCGAGGAGGCAGTCTGTGCTGGATCCCTTGCTCTGGTCTGGGGGACTGATACTGAAGAAGACTGGAAGACCCACTCCAGCTGCAGCATTTTCGGGAGGAGCTGAACTCCAAGCTCCTCTTGGCAGCTTTGTTGGAACAGCTACCCCTTGCTCACCTATGGTAAGTGACCTGTCCAAAGGGTTGGGGTAAATATCTGTCAGCTTGGCTCTGGCCGATGGTGTCCTGAGTAAGGCTGGGGCAACTCTCAGGTGTAGCGGCCTGGCCTGCTGTGGGAACAACAGGCTCTGGGAGGCCTAAAGGTGTCTATGGTAGACCTGGGAAAACAAGTGAAGTTCCAACCAAGGTTACTCCCAAGGAGACCCCAAAGCCACAGACACACACAGTCAGCAACCACGGGCTAGCAGCAGCTCATCACTCCACATCATACATTTTCTGGCTCTTTCTGCCACTGTCTGGCCATTCTCCCTCATCCTTTGAACATCTTTTGTCCAACTAGGTTCAAGGCTTGCTCTTTTCATGCTGTGACCTCACTCTCTAAGTAGGCAGAGCTCCTGGTCATTCCCCCAACCTTCTGTCCTGTCCCTCCCTCCCCCCTATCACTTCTTCATTCCAGGCTAATACATGAATACCAGCTTTATGTCAGTCTTCACCCCACTCTTCTCAATATGATCAGCTTTCTGCTTTTTGTCACCCCCTCACTCACTTTGTGAATTGCTGTTTTTTCCAATCGCTCTCAATTACGCTCATGCCCCATCATGCTCCTTTGCTTCATCACATCCTGTCACCTGCCTCTCTGTCAACCTCTGACCATTTTCTTTGGCCTTCACCATTGTGGTCCATCTCTGCCACACTTAGGCTTGTTCTTGGTCTTGGGTTGTCCATTATCACCCACTCTCCTGCAGTGCTTAACCCTTCATGCATCTCTCCTGTTGAATGGTGACATCCTTTCACTGTGGTGGAGTAGTTTCCACTCTCCTCATCTCCACTCGATGGTCTGGCCACTCGGATTTTCTGAAGCCAGGTAACTGTAGAGGTAGAACTGGGTACCTAGGGAGACAGTGTTCCATGCCAGGTGGATATTGAGGTAAAGGCCCTCACTGGGAGGCAGGCCCTTGTCTTTCTGGGAGATGTGATTTCATCAGGTAGCCTCAAGGCCCTCATGTTCCTCTTTTGTGTTCATAGATTTGCCAACATTTGAATACAGTGTTTGTTTTATGAAACAATGTACCTTTGTTGTGTGAGTGTTCAGGGTATTGTTCAGCTTATCTTTTGTCTTTTTCACTTGAAGGATGGTGCAGCATTTGCCTTGCAGCTGGTGTTTTCCTATTGTTTTCTAAGAAGTCAGATTTATCAGTCAGTCTTTTCTGTGTAGCATTTCGATTTATGTCATATTGGAAACTCTTATTTTGATTATATGTATTTATATATATATTCTTAATATATAAATTATATAATATATTTTATATTATATTATTCTACATAGTAGTTTTTTAATTGATTATCCAGTTGGAATTTGAGTGTGTGTGTGTGTGTGTGTGTGTGATGAGAGAGAGAGAGAGAGGAGAGAGAGAAGAGAGAGAGAGAGAGATTAAGAGATAGAGTTTATTTTTTGCCTAGCTGACTACCTAATTTCTTCAATAACTATTCATTGAAAAGATCCCTTTTTTCCAAGTATTTGCATATTATCTTAATCTATTCTAAAATCACGTGGTTTATACATCTGTGTCTGGTGTGTTTATTGTTTTGTTAAAGTCTGTAAATTCATGCACCAATACCATCTCAAAACACATGTTTTCACTCTTGTGAAATCTTCGAGTCAGGATAAATCCTAACAAGTCATAAATTATTTGGCCACTGCAGTAAGGCTGTGAGGCTGCATCTGTTCTGCAGGACCCCAGTTTATGGTAAATCAGTGCCTGCAGCACAGCTGCAGCACAGCAGGCCTGAATTTGTGGTGTTCTGAGGGAACTTATTTTATAGCAGCAGCAGGGCCTGGTGCTTTTTCAGAAAGAGTTTACATCTGTTCTGAAAAAATTGGTTTATGGCAAGTGGCAACAGCTGCCATCATAAGCCACTGGCTAGGCCACGTCTGCTCTAGAGGACTTGGCTTACGTCAGTGTAGGAAGCTTCCCTACTGCTGTGCCATTATGTCATGAGGAAACATCTGTCCTGAGGGACCCTGGTTTATGACAGCAGAAGCTATTGCCGCCACTGTTACTGCTTTTAGGCCTGAGGCTTTATTCTGTTATGAGAGAACTTGCTTTATGACAGGGGCTGTGGCAGCCACATCTGTTGAGAGGAAACTTGTTTTAAGGCAGCAGCCTTAAAACTTGTTTAAGGCAGTGGCTGTTGGTCACCACATGAAGTAACCTGGGAATCACACAGCACTCACTGGGAACCATGTGGGAATTGCGTGGCAGTCAACCGAGATCATGTGGGTATCAGACTAAAGTTATTTCCTTGGATGTTTGCACCTAAGAGGTCTCAAAAAGACCTAAAGAAGACAGATCTGGTTGGTGGAAGATTTACATCTGCCACAGGCCATGAAAAGGATGTAAGCATATTAAATAAAAAAATTCTGGGGCAGATTTGCCAAAATTTTAAGACACCTAGGTCAATCACAATTTAAGGTGCTTTCTCTTTCTGAGTGTAGGACAGTAACTTTTTCTAATGTCTTAAATTTTTACAGCATAATCCAGAAGTGGACGAGGAGGCTTCGGGATCTGAAACGGGTATAGGTGGGCTTTGTAGTATTCCTGGATCTGCATTGCTGTTTCTGTGTAGAATGAGATTTAGGAAAACAGGGACTGTTGCTTTTAGTTAATTGAAAGATTTCCATCTCCGCCTCAAAGATAACATAATGCTGACCTGCATATCCAGATACATCATCTTGAATTTGTTTCTTAATATCAAGGAGCATAATTCCAACTGAAGTGGAAATCAAAAGATTCCTATGCCTGGAATAGAGTTATGTGCTTTTGGATGTGGGGATGTCAGATCCTTCCAAAGGTTTCTACAAGTTTTCCTCCCCTTGGAGCACTTAGTTCCATTTTAGCCAGTTAGTCTTAGGAAAGAGCCTCAAAATATAATTTCCAATCTGGCCCTAAATATAGCCTCCAGTTGGGCTAATGCTAAATTCATTAGCAGAGGATTTGGCCATTTGTAAATTGACATTTGTGATCTTGGTAAGGATTTGCTCCAGGGCCCATCTGGAGATTGCATGACTACGGTGTTGATATGGGTGGGTGGGCTGATGGTGTAATATAGTTATCATTTCACTATAAGTCTAATTTCTGTACTTTTATTATTGTTAAGTGAGTGTTTCTTAGGTTAGTCACATATTCTTCTGTCTTTTAATTTTGGCCTCCCATAGGCACCAATGGGACATGTTGTTTTAGGGTGAGAGCTCTTTAAAAATTCCTGGCAATATATTCCTATCAGACATCAGGCCATTAAATCAGTTCGAGACATGGTGGAGTGAGAGACGTCCCCGGATATCTACCCTGGAAACATAAAGTGAACATCTAAAACTCAAACAAAAGACACTCAACCTGCACACTAGCATGTCTGAGCATGGATCTGTGCATAAGAGCTAACACAAGGCAGAACCCCAGGAGTCGATTGGTAGCTGGGAGAACAAAGAAGCTACCTTTTGCACCTGGAGCTCCTTGTAAGGAGGAGGGGGAGAGGAGAAGGTGTGGCAGGTTCCAGAACAACCTTGTCTGGGGGGGCTGTGAGCTCCACGCAGCCAGCGGCAGTGCCAGTGCAAAAGCAAAAAAGTAGAAAACAGAGAAGCAGGGATAAAGAAAAAGAACAGTTGATTATTACAACCGCGGTTGCAAAATGTGAGGCTGAGCTGCAGCCCCAATCCTCCAACGCAGAGGGCCCTCTCCCTTATCCTCTGAGACTGAACACCATGGAGCCAGTGGAATCTGAGCAAATGCTACCGAAAATTGTGTTGCTGACATTGACAGGGACTGAAGACGAGGGTAGTGATATGATTAAATTTAGAAGAAATAAAAAGTCGTAATATTAAGGCTAAAGAGAGTACTTTTTATAATATCTTCTTTCTGGAAAAAATAGAATATGCTTCCATTAATGCCCAAGGTGGAAAAATATGTTCATTAAACACTATGAACAACCAAGTGACAAGGCAGCTTCAGAAAGAAAGAGAAAAACCTCCACAAAATAAGGTTTAAAGACAGAAATATGCGACTTATGTGACAAAGAATTCAGATAGTCATTTTGCAAAAACTCAATGAGATCTAAAATAATTCATATCAACAATCCCAGGAATGGAAAGAAAACAACTGGATCAGCAAATGAATTCTTTAGCAAGAAGAGTGAAACCATCAAAAAGTGTCACATAAAACTTCTGGAGATGAAGAATATACTGAAAGAGTATGAAAAATGAAATAGCAAACCTGAGTGGAACCAAATGGAGGAAAGATCAGTGATCTTGAAGACAGAAATCTAGAAATAAATCAGAAGGAAGAAGACAGAAACCAGAGAATAAAAATTAATGACAGAGAAACACAATAACTACTTATACCATCAGGAAAGGAAATATAAGATAATGGGTATTATCGAAGGTGAGGAAAGTAGCAGGACTAGAAAGCATTTTCAGACAAATATTTGACGAGAATTTCCCAAATCTAAGGAATGAGCTGGAGCTTGGAATTCAAGAAGTCAATAGAAACATCCAATTATCAACCCCAAAAGGCCTTCTCCAAAACATGTTGTATTAAAATATCAAAAATATCAAACAACAACAACAACAACAACAACAACAACAACAACAACGAATTCTCGGGCAGTCAGGGAGAAGAAAATGGTAACCTATAAAGTAAAATACATTAGACTATCATCGGACATCACAGTATAACCTTACAAGCCAGAAAGGGGTGGAATCAAATATTCAAACTATTAAATGAAGGATCTTCCAGCCAAGAATAATGTATCCAGCTAAGCTCTCCTTTAGTATATGAATGAGAAATAAAGAGCTTTCTAGACATACAAAAATTGAGGGAATTCTCCACTACGGAGGCCTGCATTACAGGAAATACTAAAAGAGGTCAGCTCACCTAAAGCAAAATATGGCAAAAAAAAAACCCACAACCAACCAACCAAGCAAACAAAAAAAACATACCTATGAGTAACGCAACTAGCAGGCAGATAGAAGCAGAAGAATGCAACCCCTACTAAGAACAGGACATTACAACCTTAAACAATAAGAAAAGATTTGCTATAGTAGGATAGTTATGAATGTTCAGCATATATAAGGACAAATGGAGAAAACAATGACAGAAAAGGGAAGATTTAAAGATCCAAAGTTGCACAAATGAATGAAGATAAGGCACACACAGAAGAAAATGAATGTATATACATACACACACCACACTATACTCTACATATTCATAATGGTAACCACATGCTGAAGATTCAGAACTGAAGTATATATCAATAAAACAGGAAGGATCAGAGGGAAAACAGACAAAAAAAAAACAACTAGACACAAAGGACAAGGAAGCAAACGAAACACCTGGGATACCAGAAAGTAAAACATAAAATGGTGATAAGAAAACCTCATATTTCAATAATCACCCTAAGTGTAAATGGACTGAACTCACAAATAAAAAGGCACAGAGCTGCAGATTGGATCAAAAACCAAACCAACCATATGCTGCCTCCAGAAGATATATCTCAGCTCCAAAGACAAATATAGACTCAGAGTGAAAGGGTGGAAAATGATATTTCAAGCAAATTGCATTTAGAGAAAATCAAGAGTAGCAGTACTAATATTGAACAAAATAGACTTCAAATAAAAAAAAGATAAAGAAAGATACTGAGGGACACTTCTATAATGGTTAAAGGGAAGCATGTACCAAGAAGACATAACACTTATTAATATCTATGCTGCCAATTAGGGAGCTCTGAAATAAGTAAAGGGAGAAACAGACCAAAACACTATCATAGTTAGGGACCTAGTTACCCCCACTGTCGATATGGGCAGATCATCCAAACAGAAAATCAATAAGGAAATAACAATCTTTAAATGACACATTAGACCAACTGGACATCATTGACATTTACAGAGCCTTCCCTAAACAGCTGCTTATACATTCTTCTCTAGTGCACGTGGAACATTCTCAAGAATCAACCACATACTGGGACACAGAGATAGCCTCAACAAATATAAGAAGGTTTTAAAGTCATACCAAACATATTCTCTGATCATAATGCTTTGAAGCTAAGATAAACTGCAAAAAGAATCAAGAATAACCACAAATACAACACGGGATTAACTACCATGCTGCTGAAGGATAACTGGGTCAGAGAAGAAATAAAAAGAGAGATCAAGATTCATAAAAACACATGATAATGATAGTACAACATATCAAAACTTTTGGACATGGCAAAAGTGGTCATAAGAGAAAATTCATATCATTACAGGCCAATCTCCAAAAATATGAACAAGCCCAAATAAAACAATGTATGATTTTCTTTAAAATTAGAAAAGAGAAAAAATGAAGCCTAAGTTCAGCAGAAAGAAAGAAATAACCAATATTAGTGCAGAAATAAATGAAATTGAAAACAAACAAAAAAACAACAGAAAAAAAAACAACAAAAGCTGTTTCTTTGAGGAGGTTAATAAAAATTGACAAACCCTTGGCTAGACTAACTAAAGGACAAAGAGAAAGGACACAAATAAACAAAATCAGAGATGAAAAGGAGGAAATTTATGGACTTTAATCACAGAAATACAAGAAATCATGCAAGAATATATGAAAAAAGTATATAACATCAAATTTAATAACCTAGAAGAAATGGACCAGTGCTTAGAAAAATACAATCTTCCTAGACTGAAATCAAAACTGGGACATTTTAAAAGAGGACTGATCATACTATAGAAATTGAAACAATCATTAAAAAACTACCATAAATAGAAGTCCAGGTTGAGATGGCTTCACCAGTGAATTCTACCAAACATTCAAAGAAGATTTAATATCTATTCTCTTCAAACTCCTCCAAAAAAATTGAAGAGGAGGCAGTACTTCTTAACTTCATTTTATAAGGCCCTTGTTACTCTGCTACAAAACTGGTAAAGATAACACAAAGGCAGAAAAACTACAGACCAATGTTTCTCATGAACACAGATTCCAAAATCCTGAATAAGGTACTAGCGAACCAAATACAACAACATATTAAAAGAGATACACACCATGATCATGTGGGCTTCATCTCAAAGGCACAGGGATGGTTCAAACATACACAATTGATTAATGTGATACACGCATGAACAAATTTAAAAAAAAGAATCATATGATCATATCAATTAGATCAGAAAAGCCTTCAACAAGATACAGCATCCATTTATGATCAAAACACTTAACAAAATCTGTATAGAAGGAAAATACTTTAACATAATAAAGGCCGTCTATGACAAACCTCAGCCAACATCATATTTAATGGTGAAAAACTAAAAGCCTTTTCCTCTAAGGACCAGGAACGAGTCAAGGCTGTTCCACTATTGCCACTGTATTCAAATTATAACATTGGAGTCCTAGCAAGTGCAATCAGCAAGAGAAAGATAGAAAAGCATGCAAATAGGATACAAAGAATTCAAACTCTCACTATTTGTGAAAGGTGTGATTCCTCTATATAGAAAACACTAAAGACTCCACAAAACATGACTAGAAACAATAAGCAAAATACAGTAAAGTCTCTGGATACAAAACCAATGTTAAAAATCATAGATTTCCAATACTTCTAATAACAAAGTGTCAGAAGAAATGGAAAAAATAATTCATTTTTCAATTGCGCAAAAGATTAAAATACCTAGGCATAAATCTAAATGGATCATGTGAAGGACCTATATGATTAAAATGATATGATCCCTATTAAATGAAATCAAAGATATACAAAAAATGGAAAGAATTCCATGTTCTTGGATGAAAGAATCAACATAGTTAAAATGACCTTTTTACCTAAAAATTATACAAGTTTAATGCAATTCCCATCAAAATATCATTGGCATTTTTTAAAGAAAGTAGACAGCATTCATGAGATTTGTATGGAAGCACAAAAGACCCAAAATTGCCAAGGCCATCCTTAGATCAAAGAATGAGGCTAGAGGTATCACTCTCTGCTGACTTCAGGAATTGCACTACATAAATGACAGTAATCAAAACAGCATGCTATTGGCAGAAAAACAGGACCACACAGACCTGTGGAACAGAATCAAGAGTCCATAAGTAATCCCACGTTATATGGGCAAGTAATCTTCAACAAAAAAGCCAGAAACTAAGTGGGGGAAAGGAAAGCCTCTTCAATAAATGGTGCTGGGAAAACTGGAAAGCCCACCTGTAAAAAAGAATGAAACTAGACTGCTGTCTATCGCCACCACACCAAAATTACTCAAAATGGTTAAGGACTTGAATGTAAGACATGAAACAATAAAATGCATAGAAAAAACATAGGAAATAAACTCAAAGACTTTGGACTTAAAGAGGATTTTATTAATTTTACCTCAAAGGCAAGGGAAGTAAAGCAAAAATTAAATGAAATGGGACTACATCAAACTAAAAAAAACTTCTACACAGCAAAAGAAACCATTAACAAGGTAAAGAGACAACCATATGAATGGGGAAAATATATTTGAAAGCAACACTTTCAAAAGGACCTAAAATCCAAAAATATATGAAGAACTCATACTAAACAACAACAACACAACAACAACAAAAAACAAACAACAACAAAATGATTCAATAAGAAAATGGGCAAAGGACCTGAACAGAACACTTCTCCCTACAGGACATACAAATGGCCAACAAATATATGAAAAGATCTATCATGGCTAGCTATTAGGGAAAATATAAATCAAAAACTGCAATAGATACTACCTCACACCTGTTAGAATAAACTGTAATCAACAGGATAAGTAAAAACAAATGTTGGAGAGGATGTGGAGAAGAGAAACCTTCATACACTGCTGGTGGGACTGCAAATTGTACAGCCACTATAGAAAACAGTATGGAGTTTCCTCAAAAAAACTATGAATTGACTACCATATGATCCAGCAATTCCTCTGCAGGTATTTACCCCAAAGCCTTGAAAACTCATATTTCAAAAATTTTTGCACACTGGTGTTCATAGTAGCATTTATTCGTGTGGCTAGGACATCAAAGCAACCAAAATAATCCTATGATATAATTTTGGATAAAGAAGCAGTGGTATATACATACAATGGACTATTACTCAGCCAAAAAAAGAGATTGAAATATTGCCATTTGCGACAACATGATGGGACCTTGAATTATCATGCAGAGTGAAAATCAAGACAGAAAAAAAATTTTAAATCACATGATATTACTTATATGTGGGGTAGAAACCTAAAAAGCAAAACAAGTGAACAGGACAAACGAACAGTGACTCGTGGACATGGGGCAATAGACTAGAGTTACCAGAGGTTAGGGTGAAGGAGTGTAGTGTGAATGGTTGTAAAAGGGGTCAAATATGTGGTGACAGAAAGTAATCTAACTATGGGAGCTGAACACACAAAGTCTCCTGTCCCCAAAGGGAGGGAGCCCAACATAACCTTGGGGACAGTGGAGGCCCAGTTCGCCTGAAGCCAAAGCTTGAACGGGACCCGATGGCTGTGGAGGGGTGGCTTGTCTTGTCTCACATGATTTTCTATATAGTGAGGACAGAACTTTTACATTGTTCAAGGAGGCCTAAGGGTTCACCGTAGCCTTTCCTTCTAATGTTTTAGTGAATTTCATGCGATTGTGGGATTGCAGTTTGTCTGAGATGACCTGCCTTTATAGTGACTGGCCTTGAAATTGAGCATTTCCCATCTGTCAGGGGTGGCAAGAAGACTTCTGTATACTCCTCACCATACAATTGATCCCCTAGGCCACTTTTTGCCCTTCACCACCTCCCATTTCTCAACTCCTACCTGAATAGATTTTGACCTTGAACAATTTACAAGGGTTTACAACTCACAGATCCAAGCATTCTGGATTATTCCTTATGGGTTTAGGATTGTTCAAGGAGGAAGCAGAGCAGTTTCAGACAGAGGCAAAACCCTTGAGAGGGCAGGAATATCCAACTATTGTGAACTGCCTGGCTCCAGGAGACATATTTTCACCTGATTTAAGGAGACAGGCATCCCTTTGTCTTTGAGAAAAACATTCCTTTTTCTACAAAGACTCATTTGTTTATGAAATCATGAGAAAAAGGAACTTTGAGTCAGCATCGCAGCTTCTTTAAATGTCTCCAGTATCTCTAACAACTCTGGCCTTTGAGAAGCTGACTCCACACTGACAGTCAAACCCCTCTGTTTTGATTCATCTCCTCTTCAAATCAGGGGATTCAAGTGTTAGACATGCTCTCATGAAACGGTCATATACCCGGTCAGCCAGTCATTCTCAACTTGCTCTCTTGTTACACCAGTGTCCTTTGCTACCATCTCTATGACTCTACTGAAAAAACAATCCTGTCAAGTCCTCACAGCGATCCAGTTTGTCCACAGTTCTGTCTTCACCAGAAAGCCTGGCTCAGAGTTGACGCTTTCAAGCCCTGCTGTGGTCTGTCATCATTACCAAATTGAAACTGAGCCAAAATATGTGGCTTCAGAACCTTAGGAAATATTTCAGTGTGTGCTAACTCATGAGGGCAACATGTGTTTAGTCTGTTGAGTGCTCAGCATCAGCTTCCCAGTTGTTGACCGTCACCCTGGCACTGACCCTCTTTACACGTGTCATTGTCTCCTGCCACCCTGAGGCTCTGGTTGGCTTCAGTCTGTTGTCTGAGCCTCTGAATTCGATTTTAGTCATTTGCTTCTTTCTGTCTTTCTCTCTGTGTCAGGTCAACGTGGGAGTGAAATCAGAAAGACCCTATTTCTTTCAGTGACATATATTCTTCCCTTGGTGGCCTGGGGGACGGGTCAAAAGGGCCAGGGTCACAGAATGTTTATGTGAGGTATTCTGCCGGTAAGAGACAGAGACTGGAGTACTATGTAATGCATCTTGAAATTCTCAGGGCTATTCAGTGACCACCCACTTCAGACTAAGGGCTGGCGACTGTACCAGCCACTGGGACAAAGGAGTTGGCCTGTAGCATCTGGCAAAGAGATTGCAGTTGCAGACATGATTTGAATGGAGAAAGAGTTCAATGCAAGGCAGATGAGGTTGGCCTCTCAGTAGGTCAGTGGGTTAACCGCTGGCCCTCAGGCAGGAGGTGAGGTAGAAGGCCTGAGCCTTGCTCTCATGCAGTCTCTGGGAACACTGAGGCCAGTGGAGAGTGCACACCTTTTCTCCTCCGGTCAGGCCTGGGCTGAGTCTGGGGAAGAGGTGGTGCCACAGTAGTGGAGGGCCTCAGAAGAGTGTGCTATTGATGGAGTCTCAGCTATATGCAGGAATAATGAGCAGTCATGTGAAGTTCAGGACACATAAATGCAACTTTGATTGTTGAATGAAGTCCTGTGTTTGTGGCTCCATCACGGCTGTTATTACAAAGTTCCCACCGTCAATGTCAGCGGGGATGAACAAACCAAGTCTCTGGGGAGCCAAGGTGAAGAGCTGACAGGTGGTTTCTTTCATCCTGGGGTCTGGGTTGGCAAATGTCCCAGCATTGGAGGGACTAGGAGTCACTGCCATGCCCCAACCTGGGAAATCGGCACCTGGCCAGACATTTGGGTTCCAGTTCCCTCATTGCTCTGATTGTCCACTACACCAATATCATGCTTTCGCTCCACTTCTCTGGGCTGACAAACAAGGGAATGCTAGCCACTCTATGAGCCCATATCTTCCCTTTTGGAGGTTTTTCTTCTCCCTAGCTCTGTTTTGCTTGGCTCTTCTGCAAAATTGAAGCAGGCAGCCCCAGGGCAGGTGAAAGCCCAGAGGGGAGCTCTGGCCAGGCTGGGGCTGGTTGACATCCTTTTAGCCTGTTTGAGCACTCGGCTGGCACAGGTGGGTCGCCCAATTAATGCTCCTTGGAGGGAGGGCTAGCTATCAATAAATTACAGCTGTTGTACATGTGATTGATGCCAGCCAGGCTGTGACTCTCCCCTCCCCCAGCCTTTTGCTGTGTCTAAATCTAAAATACATAAATAATTCATGCACTCAAAAACAAAACAAAACAAAACAAAAATATAATCCAATTAAAAAATTGGTAGAAGATCTGAACAGATATTTCTCAAAGAGGAAATACAGAAGACTAACAGACATATGAAAAGATGCTCAAGTTCACTAATTATCAGATAAATTCAAATTAAAGCCACATTGAAATATCTCTTCACACCTATCAGAATGCCTATCATCAATAAATCAAAGATAATAAGTGTTGGCAAGGTTGCGGGAAAAAAGGGAATCTTCATACATTGTTGGTGGATCGCAAATTGGTACGGTCGGTATGGAAAAGTGTCTGGAAGTCTCTCAAAAAATTAAAAATGGATATACCTTTTCACCCAGCATTTGCATTTTTGGGTGTTTACCAAATGAAACCAAAACAATAATTTTTAAATATCTATGCACCCCAATATTCGTGGCAGCACAATTTTCAGTAGCCAAGATATGGAAGCAACCTAAATGCCATCAATAGACGATCGAATAAAGAAGTCATGGTTCATATACACAATTGAATAATAGTTAGTCATTAAAAAAATGAAATCCTATCATTTGCATTGACATGGAAGGACCTAGAGGTTATTATGCTGAGTGAAAGAAGTCAGACAGAGAAAGGTAAATACCATATGATTTTACTTACATGCAGAATCTAAGGAACAACAAGGACAAATGAATCAAAAACTGACTCACAAATAGAGAACAGGTGGTGATAAACAGAGGATTTGGGGTTTGGGCGCTGGGAGAAAGGGTGAAGGGTTAAAGAAGTACAAATTAGTAGTTGATAGATGGTTATGGGGATGGGGAGCATGGCAAAGGGAATGCAGTTAGCATTAATATATTGGCTAGGTGGAAAACCAGAGGAGAGAAAGAGCAATTGGAGGGATCGTTTTATAAACTATATAAATGTCTAATATACTGTATACTTGAAACTAATACAACAAAAAATGCCATAAAACCATTTGTTGAGTGAAAGATTGAGCAGCTATGATAAAGAAAATCAAACTTACATAAAGCAAAAAAAAAAAGTAATTTCATTGACTTGGTTATTTTAAAATTTTATTTAAGAGGACTTCAAGACATTTTCTCACTCTCAATATGTTAATTCCTAGAAGATAGCCTCATTAAATTTTATGGTTTGCTATTGTATAAGATGATCAGGACCAAACATTCCAATTTACCCTTTCTAAAAATATTCTTTTTAAAACTGTTCTCTGGATAAATTGATGCTGGTTCTATCTGAAGGCTGTAACTTCTCTGAGCTGCGCTATTAGGATTTGTTTCTCAGAACCTCACACTGTGTATGGAGAAAGCTATTTTTTCTTAAATTTGTTACAGCTTTCTGAAAAAGGAAATACCAGCTATCAATTATATTTGAAAGGAAAATATATACAAAATACTCAAAATACAGTGTTAAGATAATGACACTTATTTTAGACATATAAATATGTCTCATAAATACCAATCGATCTGACCCTTTTTGATGTAAGAGAACTATGTTATTGAAAAATATGGAAGTTGAAGCAGTTTATACTGATTATCTCTCAATGAGATAAGATTAGTTAAAAAAATGCATTTCAAAGATAGAATTTGCATAGTCATTACACAATGGAGAAAAAGTTCTCACATAAAAACTGTCAGCTTTCATAAATATATCCTTATTCTGCCATTAAAATAAGAGGAAAATCAGTATTCTATTATTGATGAGAAATGTGAGTTCTAGGAAGATAAGTCCACTATTTTTTTTCAAGGCAATGATAAAATATCTGAGTGTTCAATAGAAAAGTGTTTTTAATAACATATGCACTGTGCGTGCTGAATTAGAACATTTTGATTCCACGATTACTATTATCTTATAGGTAAAAAGAAAGAACTATTCCAATAAAAGAGCTAACAAGGACTGTGAACATTTATTGAGAGATTTCAGGGAGCCAGGTACTGTACTCAGTGTTTCATATGCACTTTTTTCATTTATATTCATAAGAAATTCATTAGGTAGTATTGTCATCAGTGGCAGACCTGATGCCTAGAGAATTTAAGAAACTTGTCCAAGGTTATCCAACCCAGTAGTGGTTAAAAGATAAAATGTAGTTTTGCCTTCATTTTACAGAAAAGAGAAAGATATAGATTTAATAGTAAAAACTTTGTTTTGATAGCCTTTATATTTTGTATTCATTAAAGTTATTTTTTCATGATCTTAGGATTTAGCATATTTGTCACATTTGATTAAAATTCAATCAATATTTTCTTAAATGATAAGTTTCCTAGTTCCCTTAGTAATTAACAAAAGCAGGAGCTACCATTTATTTCCTGACTACAGATGCTCCTTTTTTATTGATTGATTGATTGATTGTACCTTTGGTCTTAGCCTCATCTCACGGTCTAATTTTAGGTCAAATCTTCTAAAATATTAGCTCCATAAGGAGCCTCTCTCTAGAGAGTGGTTACCTCAGAACCAGCTGGCCTTGCCCTGCTCAGATGTCATTTACTCCTGCATGATGTGTTCTGAGCTCACTAACAGAGTATTCTGTGTCTGAAAGGCACACTGTTCTTTTCTTGTAATGACTGTTCACAATTTTTAATTATACTCTAGTGTTTTGTGACATGGCAATCATGAAGAAACCATGGTTAGTAAGATCTCCTAAGAGATACTACTTTCTTGAAAAAATGAGAAGTGTTTGTATAAAGCTGAATGTCCCATAGTTGGAAAAGGAGGATCAAAAATAATATTTTATGAGAACCTAATTCACACTGGTACTTTTTATATCTCCATTATATAGAGAAAACTAGAAGAAAATTGTCACAAAATATTATGTTAGCCTCAAGTGACATAGACCACAATATCTGTGATACATAGATGATGCCTTGGATTTCAAAATTAAATAATCTAGAATATTTGAAGTTAAAAATAACTCTCAAATGTAATAGTATTTTAAAGCACTTGGCATTTCCCTCCATTTTTTCACCTAAGGTGAATAATATACAAACTATCAGAAATGGTTAAAGACATTCAAGGGCTCCTAGTTCTAAAGCAATATTGGCATAATACTGTGGCCCAGAGTAATAAACATAGCATCCTATAGAGATTTAAGAGCAGATCTGTGTCTGAATCCAAGTGATTTGACTCCCAGCCTACTTTCTTCCACCTGGGAGGTATAGAGCATAGTCTCTAAGACAGAGTGCAGGCAGCAAATCCTGCCCTCACCATGGACTAGTTGTACACCATGGCAGGACACATATATTTCTAAGTCTCAGTGTTCTCGTCTGTAAATTGAGAATAATAATAGTAGATACCTCATGGGATTTTGAGGGAGTAAATTAATTAATTTCCTGTGAAGCATTTAGAGGATGTAGTGTACTATTGTTGGAGTTTAGTGTGCCCCCCCCAAATATGCCAAAGTGGCATATTCATATTTCGAATTAAATTTATGTAGAAAAGTAGTCAGCACAAAGAGGACACTCTGATCCCCTATGTCCCTCTGAAAGCAGAAAATAACTATCCCATGCAAAAGGTACCTTCCCTGAAACCAGAAGGGAAAAAGATCATTTTTAGCACCAGAGGTAGGAATACAAGGCTGAGAAACCTGTATTAACAAATCTTTTATCATTATTTTTTACTGATTTACTACCCAAACCCAAACTCAACTTATTCCTTACTAATTAAGCACACAAACCAAAATTTATTTGTCCTGTCAAATCCTTATTAATTTATTGTCTCATCCTCTAAAATATACAAATGCTGCCTGCTTTGATCATTTCCTTAGGTACCATATCTATGAGATCTCCTATGTATATATGTAATCAAATTTGATTTTCTTCTGTTATTTTTTCATGTCAATTTAATTCTTAGAGTAGCCAGAAGAACCTAAAAAGGTAGAGGAAAAATTCTAACTTCCCAATAGTGTAAACATGAAGTAAGAGTTTGCTATTGGTACCACTTTTGACATGAGCCATGTGAGTCTAGCCTAGGAAAAGGTGCTACATTTGGGAAACACATGAATGTGCTGCATTTATTTTCCTTCCATCGTTCTCACATCCTCATGCTAGAGCTGGGGACTAGGAGCCTTCAGAAGCCCTAATCTCTGTCTAGAAGCTAATAATATTGCTCCACATTTTTCCCTTTGCATATTTCTATACTTTTGCCATTAAGGAATTTGCATCCCTAACCGTGCCTGTGGATTTTTTTTTTCTCAATAGAGATTTGTAAGCATTAAGAACTCTCTGTTTCTTGATGCTTTATCAAAATATTAGTTTTTGTCCATAAAATTTAAATATGTCTTCTTTAAAAACTCAAGAATGCAATGTTCATAGCCTTTTGACATCTGGGAGACATTCAGCCATCATTTTAATTCAATTTTTATGACGCCGAGTTTTTCATATCTGCAACTTTTAGAAGGAGGGATTAAAACTTATTGCATTAAGTTATGGGAAAATATCAGAGATTTAAAAATTAATCTTGATCATAGTTTGCCTCTCCTTATATGTGCATTAAATTAGGCTAATGGTTGCTGTTAAAAATGACATGAAATAAACTGGACAAGTTGGTTAATAAATTGAAAGGTGTTTCTAAAACCAGACCCCATTTGTTAACTTCATAGAGAGAATCATCATTCACATCTCATCATGATGATGTGAATCATCATTCACATCATTCATATCTCAGTTTTGATACCATTAGTCGCCTTGATAATTATTTCCTGGTTTTTCATAGAAACTTAATATGCTCTGTTATTTTTCTGCTAACATTCTACTTCTGCTAAGGTTCTGATCCTACCTTCCCATAAAACAACAAATGCTATAGATATTACAAGAAAATACCTTGAGCTATGGTAATCTAACTTTGAATTCTGTCTTCGCTGGCTGAGTGATACTTGAAAAGTTACCCAAGTTTACTAATCTTCATTTTTACAACAACACGATTAAGAATATTTGCACCTATCTTGTAGTTAGATGTTTTCCTTTATTTATTGGTTTGTTTTGCTCGCTTATCTATTTAAATAAATTTTGTAGGCTAAAATAAGTATTTACAGTTCTCAAAAAGTAATAAAGGCAAATCAATGGTAACTATTGCTATTAATTAGGAATATATATTGATGAATATTTCTCAAAGTCCCAAGAAGGACAAAAATGCTAATGTTTAAATGTTAAGTTCAATCTTCTTTATCTCACACAGAAAATGAGTAATGTAACAAATATACATGACTTTTTCATTTTGTTTATGTTGGCCAAATAGCTGCTTTCAAAAAAAAAATCTTTCTACATTCTGGACACTGTTTTCTTTTTTTATATAAAAAAATATGTTTAAATATCTGTTTAGCTTCTTTCTTGTCCCTTAATCATTTATAACACTTTGTCGCAGTAATCTATTATTCTGATGTAACCAAATCTATGTCATTTTTCATTAGAATAGGAGACTTCAGTGAGAGTTACTCAAGGAATGGCCTGACCCCAAAAAAGGGTAAATCAGAATCATCTAGGGGATTCTGACACGTACTCCACGCAGGCAGAGAAATGGAGTTATGGCCTCACAGTGAGCATTACTGCCAAACTGTTGCAGCCGGTACTGATGTCACTGATGATGTGTTGGGGAATAAATGTTCAAAACCACAATTATATAATCAAGTAATATAAATACAGTAACACAAATCTGCTTCTGAATTTGAATATGAGATTTGCATTCAAACCAAAATAGGAAAAGTAGATACCACTGAAGAATAAAGCTTTGAAAATAGCGTTTTTAATGTTCTAAACACTATTGGTGATGTTCCTCCCCAACTTTGGAATTTTTCTTTTTACCGTGCTAAAATATACATCACATGAAAGTTACCGTTTTAACTGTTTAAAGTGCACAAATCAGTTATATTAGGTACCTTCGCACTGTGCTGAAACTGTCCACCACTATAATCTAGTACTTTTTCATCTTCCCAAATTGAAACTCTGTGACCTTTAAACAATAACTCATCTATCCACCCTCTATAACCACTGGTAACCACCATTCTATTTCCTATCTCTATAAATTGGACTACTCTAGGAACATCAAATCATATAGTAGTTGTCCTTATCTGGCTTATTTTACTTAGCATGTATATTTTTAAGGCTGTACAACATTCCATTGTTTGTATATACCACATTTTATTTATCCAGTCACCTGTTAATGGGTGTTTCCACACTTTAAGTACTGTGAATAATAATGCCAGATGATTTTGACATGTAAATGCTTGTTCAAGTTCCCTCTTTTAATTCTTCTGGCTATATACTAAAAAGCTATACTTTTTATTAATATGATTTTTTCCTATTAAAGGCTGAAGAGGTAAATTACCACTTGATTTTTTCTCTCTCTTCTTGCAATTAAAATGACTGATTGCTTGTGACCACTGAAAATCAATTTGATGGATCTAGTTGTAAGTTATCAGCCTTAATACACAGTAAATATAGGAGATATTCCCAAATTAATTTTTGTTCATTGTCTTTTAGACACTGCCCACGAACTACCTCAACATGACATGAACACTCATAATTTTGAGTCAAAAATTAATAAATTATATTAATATATTAATTTGTATAAATAAAAGCCTTACTTATTTCCTTTTTTGGGGGGTCTAGTTTACTAGAATGTTAATTCTCTAGGGCAGAGGGACAATCTGTTTCTTTGTATTTTTAGCACATACTAGGGACAAATATATATTTTCTAAAATTAACATTCAACAGTTTCTAAGCACATTAGATGTACCTATGTACCTTTTCAGAGAGTGTGTGTGTATATATATACACACACACTCATATATATATGTGTGTGTATATATATATATATATATATATATATATATATATATATATACACACACACACACATACATACACACATATGTATGTGTGTATATATATACACACAAATATATATGCACACATGTGAATATCTCTTACTATAACTTACATTGGATAATTCATTTCAATAATGCTCTCATTGTGTTGCCTTTCCCCTAACATATTTTTAGTAATGCCCTTAATCCACTATAAGTAGTTTAAGCTACTAAGTTGTTGGAGCCAGCCGGCTGAGATCGAACAGTACCTGAAAGAGGGGGTGAAGCCTAAGGGGGAAAAGAGTAGACAGAAAAGATCTTTCGGGAGGGCGTGCAGTCAGAGCTGCAGCAGCCTTGAGTTTATTTAGCATAGCCTTTTTATGTGATTTAGAATACCATAATCAATCACCATGTTACTACAGCAAAGCACACCATACATATCTAAAACAATGCTTGTCAATTACATAAGATCATACACATTCTTGTTTCCATGGTAGTATAACATTCCATCACCTTAAAAGGTGACTTTATGAGGCTTACCAAGGTAACTCAATGTCCTGTTTCCTAGAACCATTGTTTTAAACTCATCAGCCATACTATGGCTTTTAGCTACGTGACTTCTTCAGTGCCTCATAATGGCTTCCATCATGTCTCAAAATGGCTCCCGACAATAAGTATAGTTTTATTCATTGATATTTAAGTCTGTTTCTTGGTTAATTGTATATACTTTTTCTTCCCTTTCCTACATATAACACCATTTTTAATTTAATATTTATTGTTATTCATTTAATGATGAACTAAAAAAATTAACAAGCATGTATGGTAGATAAAATACTACATTACACCAATATTACGTAGTACGTGATATAAAAGCTTTTTTAAACATCTTGACTGCTCCGTTATTTTTGCAATCATCTTTCCATCAAGCACTAGAGAATTGTAGGCCATGATTTAGTGCCATTTCCAATAAGATTTCTGTTGCTCTAAGTATGAACTGAGAATTACTTAACTCACTTTCACTCTGATTAAACTTGGAATGGCAGACGATTCCAGGCTTCAAGGCTAAAAGCAGAACTTGAAAATGTTCACCATTTAAAGATATATTACTCCCATCCCCTCCCAAGGCACCTGTCTCTTATCACTGTTGCACAAGCACACTCTGTACTTTGTTTCTTCTGGGTTTTGACTTAACGTGGTTCCTCTGCTTAGACTATCCTCCTCATTCCAGATTCACTGAGATTATCATGCTGAGTGGAATAAGTCAGACAGAGAAAGATAAATACTATATGATTTGACATATACAGAATCTGAGGAACAAAAAGCAGAAACTATTTTAAAACAAACTCAAATATAAATGACAATCTGGTGATGGCCAGAGGGGAGGGGGTTTGGAAGCCTGGGGAAAAGCAACGAAGGGTTAAAAAAAGACAAATTAGTATTTGAGAGATGGTTATGGGGATGGGGAGCATGGCATATGGGATATAGTCAGCAGTACTGTAAATGGCTATGTGTAGAGCCAGAGGGAAGATAGAGTAATTGGGGGGATTGTTTCATAAACTAATAAATGTCTAACCAATGTACTGATTACTTGAAGCTAATAATAAAATAAAATGCTAAAAAAAAGACTCACTGAGGAACTCTAACCAGCCTTCAGTGTCAAACAAATTCTTCACTCTCTAAGAAAGTATTTACGTTATTTCACCAATTGAAACGTCTCCTGATTTGGAATCCACATGGCAATTTGGACTTTCCTAATTTAATTGCTCATTATAGCATATACTAGCTTCAACACATTGCCAAATTTTCTCTTTATTTCTCTTTCTGCAATTTAGGTACTTAGGTACTTAAAATACTACTACTACATCACGTGAAATTGTTTTCCTGAAGAATACTCCTTACCCTAGCCTAAATAATCCACTGATAAATTGAAGGGAGGAATGTCCTGGAGAATTCTCAGTAGTCCTAGAGAAACAATCAGTCCCACTGTTTTTATTTATATTGTTCACACTAAGAGATCTCTCACCACCCAGATACTTCTTCTCATGTAGCTCTTTAAACATCCTAATGAGACTCAGTTTTTCCCTCACCTTTACTTCCACCACAAAACTTTCCCCAAGACCTTCTGGAATTATAGTCCATCATTGGCAACATCCCTAAATATTCAACCTTACCCACGAATATTACTTTCTGATTCTTCCCACCCTGCACCTGTGCACAACACAAGACACTGCTATCTCAAAGAGTTGCTCCTAAAACTAACATAATGCAGATCCTAGGGGTAGACAAATAACAGGTATATTTCTGTCTCTGAATTGCTTCTACAATATTATTCTATCTCCTTTGCCATCTCTCCCAATTCCTTTGAAGTAAATGCCATCATCTGAATTTATCACCTGCTAAACTCTCTTGCAATAGTCCTCTACATATCTCTTTAACAACCTCTTGACTAATGGGATATTTTAGCATTTGGCTTACTGTTTTTTTTTCTCACTATAATATCTTTATTATAAGTGATCTTGTAAAAATCCACAGGGGTATTCTATTCACAGCAGCAGGTGACAGTGATCACTCCTTTCCATTATGAATCTTGTTTCCTTACATGGTGCATGCATTCTACATTTTCCTAGTATTCCTGCTACCTCAAGAAAGTGAATTCTTGGTATCTCTTGATGAATCCTCTTTCTGACTTCTAAGTGTTGAGTAATCAGGGAACAGTCTTTTAATTTTTCTATCTGCACCTATTTTCTATGTGATTTCATCCAGAACCATGATTCCTTTCCTGAATCTAGACCAGTACCTATGACTGTCATGCCAAGTACTATACTTGTATATTCAAAAATCTTCACAAACATAAAATCTCCAAAAATGAACTCTTGACACCTGCCTCTACCATAGCTGGAGGGAGAAATTTTAAGAATGAAAAACTGAAGAATCACTTTTAATTTTATCTAATATATGACATATAATCCATCAGCAAATCCTTTTGGCTATCTTTTAACTCCCTTATCACCATCTCCCTTACCTACTACCATGGTTCAAGCCACTATCAAATCTTACCTGGAAAGTAATGCATTATGTTCTGTTTCTATTCCTGTCTGATAACACTTACTCACCCACTTCCAATCCTACACAAAATCTAGAATAATCCTTTCGTATTGGATGTTACCCCTCTGGACAAAGCCATTCAACATTTTTCTTTCTAAAATTTCTAGAATAAATCTCATATCATAGTCCTGGACTACACTTCCAATCTCATTTCCAACCAGTCTTTCAGTCACACTGACCTCTAAGCTCCCTCTAGCTTCAGGGACTTTAGACTGGAATAGTCTGAATGCTCCATACCTAGGAATCTACAATCTTTCTCTTGACCATATGAATCTGTATTAAATAGGCACCAATTCCCTTGATATACTATTTGTTGAGTTCCATAGTTCGTATTAGTAGGGTGGTAATTTTTGTTTGTTCGATTGCTATGTCCAACTTCTAGAAGAGTGCACATTTTAAGTCCTCAAAAATATTTACTGATTAATGAATAAACTAAAACAATCAATAAGTAATGGGACTAAAATATAAAATAAGATAAAAATGAACTCCAAATATTGTTACTTGTAAATTGTAATGTGAGACACACACACACATATGGTATGATTGATTTAAACTTGTGGACAACTTTTAGTTATTACTGGTAATTCAGATCAAAAGTTAGTATTTGGCACTGTGGATGAGCTCTTTTGCATACACAACAAGCTATTTTTGAAGCTTTATTTGCTTGATTGATTTTTCTCAGGGTGTTTTAGGGATAAAATTATATGTAAAAAGAGCTCTGGTAACAGGAAAAGAAAGGCAAATGTTCATGTGCAAAACTATAGGCTATCAATAGCTGGTTTTTCTCAGAGAAATTTAGGTTTTCTGCATGTACGTTAATAGTGATTTATAAACAATTATTGAAATACTTTTAGAAAATAACTATAATTGAGAATCTAAAATGCTCTAATTTCTAAACTTTTACTCCCAATACAAGTAATGTTTATAAATTTATTTCTTAGTAATAAAACCATCACAACTTTATGTACCATCAACCATTAGAAATTCTTAAACTTAGTTGATAATAACTAATAGAGAAAAAATGGAAAGTTAGCAACTTCAGTCTTGCATTTGGATTTTTAAAAATTATCTTGGTTAGCAATTATTTCTGATATATCTAAGTTTCTAAAATTTTAGTAAAGTAATAAAACTGGTAGCATTCTTCTACATTCATATAGCTAGCATTCTAAATATTAAAAATTGTTGCAGAAAAAATATTTTCAGAATTTATTATATTATTTCTTCTATTAGGAAATGCAACTTTATATTTATCAGTAGAAACTCTGTAATGAGAGTCTTTGGGGTTACCCTGAATAAAACCTTTTAGAAGCATACAGATCTATGAAGAAAACATACATTTTTAATATCTTATTCAGTATAACACATCACAAATAATTTATTCTTATTTTTGTAGTAAAAATAAAACCTAAAATTTCCTTAGTATTTATCTCATAATTAACATGTACTTAGTTTGGCTTATTAAATTTATATGTCCCCAAGCTTAAGATTTGGTTTAAGCAGGAATGAGTATTCACTTAAATCAAGCACATCGTTATAGTGTATCTGCAAAATATAAGCACTTCGTTTTTACTTTAGTTTTCTATCTCAATAAACTGGCTCATACCTGAACTCTGCACAAAAGCAGACATTCTTGCATCTTCAGATACAGCTCCAGTGCACGATTCTCTTTGAAACATTGGAGGATGATCATTTTCACCCTGAATCTCAATATATACTTTTGAGGATAAGAAATAATATATTTTTTATTGGTGGTTATTTATTCTAAAAAATGCACTGCAGAGAATATTTACTATACTTTATTTTTTTCTGAAACAATGGCAATTGCTTAAATCATAAAAGTTGTTTCTAAATGACATATACATACCATAATTTGTTTAGCCAATCATCTATCAAAGGGCTACCATGAATAATAAAAATATTATATAAATTCATTTTATAAACTCCAGTTAGAGTACAGTAAAATTGTCATTTAAAATTCCAATTTTGCAGTTATTAAAAATCTCTAAAATTAACATCTGTAGAAACATCTATATAAATATTTACACTATAGGTAGTCAATGATTGTAAATTTTCTATGAAAAATTTATCCAACTTTAACAATTGAACTAAAGTTTTTCAAGTTTTTCATCATATATTAATCTAACAAAAAACATTATTAAATATAAGATATCAGGCATCTATATCAATTATGTTTCAGTTCATATTTGTTATGAAACTAATATAGAATTTAATCATATTTAATTTATCTTTAAATAAGCCATGGGATAAAACTTATGATAAAATTTTCATGCCATATGTTATGAAAGCAAGTAATATTATGGAAATATAATTATAGTATGTACTTAAATAACTACCTAAATTCTTTTTAAAATTTTCTATCTCAGGTTCAGGAATCTTTAACTTTATATGCATAATGACATAATAATAATAATAACAATAATAATAATAATAACAATAACAATTTGACTTATTACTTATCAATTTTTAAAAATGTGTTGCTCTTCATGTCTTTAACTTCTTCAATATGAATTGTGTGTTAGCTTTTCCTCTTGATTTTAAAAATATTTGACTAATTTTAATTTGTAAATCGAATTTATTAGCATTGAATCATTAATCTCTGTTGCTGAACTGTGTGGAAAAGAATGTCCTTTTATTTGTCTTGAATTTACCTTCATCTACTTTAAGAAATGTCCTCTAGTTTTGGGTGTCAGACTTGGTCACAAAAGTATGTCTTGATGATACAGTACCTAATCTAGAAAATGAAGGGCAAGAAAGGAAACATGGATGAACCCAGAGGACACTGTGCTAAGAGAAATAAAACAGATTATGTAAAGTAAATACTGTATGGTCTCACTTATAGGAAACATAAAAAAAATAAGCAAAACATTTTGAACCAGAGCCTAGGTCAAATAACAGTAATTCCCCATATATACTGTATGAACTTACACAGGACACTTAACCATTTTGAGCTAAAGTTACTCATCAATAACCTAACAATCATATATATTTAACCAGATTAAATGAGAAAATACATGTAAGATGTTAAATACATGGTAACTTCACCATTTCAAATATGACACAGAGCTCACTGTCTCTCAAAGTGGAGAGAAACTATTAGTAATATTATTATTATCATCATCATCATCAACATTATCATTATTATTATCAGAAAGAGGAAGAATATCAATGTCATACAATTTTTAAAAATCCTAGTATTGAGTTATAAAAGAAAACTCTTTTCATATGGGGTATTATATAGAGAATGTAAAATGATATAGTAGAAAATACATATATTTTTTATTATAAATAGAATTTAAATAGTAATAAACACTATTGGAAAACATAACAAAAGTGCCTTATTAAATATCCATATTTTTGTTTACATGTCAAGACTACAAATTTATAGAAAACTCATTTTGAAAAGTCAACAGTCTTTGAGATAAACAGACACACACTATAATCTATTTAGTGGAAAAATATTCTGACATTACAAGCCTATTAAGGATTGTTTTATCTTAAAATGAAGAACTGTAGCTGAGACCCAAAAAAATGTTCAAATAAACCATGAAATAAATTGTGTATTTCTAACATGTAATTAAAAACAAAAGTATATTTTAAGCCCAAAGCTGTTTTGTTTACATAGAAGCAATGATTGATAAATTTGGTAAAATATATAAATAAACAACAACAAAAAAATACAAGCCAACAGCAACATCAAATGATTGTATCTTGCACATGCAATTTACCAAGCCCTTGAAAAGGTACATTGACTCTAGTGACTCATATCATGTAGGCAGTCTTGAATTGTCTGTCATATGCACCCCTAAACACACACACACACACACACACACACACACACACACACACAATCAGAAAGAAATATTATGGCCTTCTTTCTTTAGACTATAAAGTAATTAAGGTTAAATGAGATCATAAGGGAGAGTCTCTGGTCCAAAAGGATTTCTGACATAGAGGTCCTAAAATACCTTGTAAATAGAAGTGACAGGAGAACATTTTGTTCTAACATTTGGTCTGTGACCCCAGCTCCTAATACATAGCTCCTAAGACCTTTCTAATTTCCTGAGTGATTGGAACATCTGATACTGAGCTCGTAAATCCCAGGAAATTTACTGGGTGATAAGAATATCTTTGATTCTAATGAGGTGACCCTTGGTGGGCTTCAGGATGGGTGCTGGAAACAGAAAGAACAAGTTATGATTTAGAAGCTTTAAACCTTCATTTCCATACTCCACTCCCTGGAATGGGAAAATAGCTGAAAATGGAGTTACTCATCGATCATACCTATGTGATGAAGCCTCCATAACAATCTCTGAAATATGAAGTTTGGAGAACTTCCAGGTTGGTGCATACATCCACCTACCAAGAAAATGGTGCACCTGAACTCTACGGAAACAGAAGCTCTTGAACTAGGATGCTTGCCAGACTTACCCTATGTATCTCTTCATCTGGTTGTTCATCTGTATCCTTTATCACATCCTTTAGTGCATAATAAACTGGTAAATGCAAGTAAATGTTTCCCTGAATTCTGTGGGCTGTTCTAGAAACGAACCAAATTCAAGAAGGAGCATTGTGGGAAACTTCTGATTTATAGGCAAGTCAGACAGACAAAAGTTGTGGGTATCCTGAGGACCTAGTCTTTTTGATTGGCATCTGAATTAGGAGGCAGTCTTGTGAGACTGAGCCTTAACTTGTGGGGTCTGCACTTACTCCAGTTATTATGAGAATTAAACTGAATGGTAGGACACCCAGCTGGTATTGCTGAGAATTGCTTGATAAGTGACAAACTCATATGTATGGTGTTAGAAGTGTTTTAAGTGTGATAGTAGTGTGAGAGAATAGGAGAAATTCACAAGTGGAGTGTGTTTTTTTCCTATATAGTATATATTAGTATAGTAGCAAACTTTTTTGATCATTATTCTAAATCCTTTGGAAAGAGTAAAAGAAGACATTTAATCTATAGGATATGACTTAGTATCTGAATTGATTCTTCCTCATTTGGTATAACTGTAACTTTGAACATTTTTATGAAAATTATGGACCATATTCCCATGAAAAGGACAAGTAGGCATATGAGTGAAGACTTTTCACTTTAAAGCAGTCATGGGCTCCAAGGATCTCAATGAGAACTGCTGCTTTCAAAAGCCACTTGTGAAACAAACTAGATTTTAAGGAATATGGGAGAAAAGTAAATTACAATACTCCACGTGGTAGAACATAAAATTGTCATTAAAATGAAGTTTTTGAAGAATATCTAATGATGTAAAATATTTTCATATAACACGAACTAAAAAGAAAAAAAAAAAAAAAAAAACACAAGACTTTAAAACCAAAATATGTGATCAAAATTATGTGTGTGTGTGTGTATGTGTGTGTGTGTATCTCTGGTGGGGGACTTAACATATGCAAATGTTAAAAGCATTCAAAAGTACAGGATTATAAATTATTTTGTTCTTTATATACTTTAATTAATTTCAATGATAGTACTTCTATAATTAAGAAAAACTTAATGTTAAATATGTTGAAAGACTATAGGGAAAAGAGAAAATAGAAATTATAAAGCATAATCTACAAAATGAAACACTTTTGTTCCTTTCTATGCCTTTTCCAAAGATGCATTACCTCTTGCATCTAAAGAGCCTGGGAAGACATCATGAGAATCTTTACTATTTTTGCATCAACAAGCTGCAGTTGATGCTAGGTAAGCATACATTTTTCCCCTCTAAATAAAAAGAATTTGCTTGTTTGTCTGGAAGAAGATATTTCCTCATGCATATGTGATTTACTTGTGAAGATTTAATGAAGAAGCAATGACTACAGAGAGAAGTAACCTTGCAAAACACAATCTAATGATTCTTTATCTGTATAGCTTTGCTTCATTCATTAGTATCTGGCATGCAATATATTTAATAATAGATTTTTGCAGAAATTTTAGAAGCAATACTAAGTAAAGCAATTTAACTACAACTACTTAGCACAATGAATATGTTAAATTTAGTCCTTAGAAGGTATTTAATGAACTCATTAAATAGGGGCTTTTAGTTCCTGAAGTTTTCATTAAATTCAAGCATTATCTTTAATTGTTCCAAACTTTCTAAAAGGAAAATAATCTTTTGAAGCAACATAAACTTGTAAATATTGAAATGTTCTAGTAAATCAGCTACTTAAATTTTCAAGCATCAGTCATAATAAAAATAAAAATTAAATTTTCATTATGATAGAAAGTGAAATCTAGCTCTATAACTTTTAAGTAATATGACATTTCTTTACATCTGTCCCCACACTGCTCACCTAAATATTTCAGTCAACCTCATTTCACTTTTTTGATTTGTCTGTCCCTACACATCCCACTTAAATATTGCAGTCAAACACATTTGGGGTTTAAAATGGTTTTTGAAAAGGTAAAATAGAAGTTTTTGATTTTTCTGACAAACATCTCTTCCTCTTTTTTTGGACCCTGCACTCCATTGTTTCCTCCCATGGGTTACTATACCTCAATATGCCATATGCTCTTAGTCAAACTGTCAATAGTGCTCTGCATTCCACCATTGGCCAAGGGTACATGAGTGTCTTAACTCAGGCTAATCAGATACTCCCTTCAAGACACTTGATCCTTGTGCTTTAGACACATTACCCCAGGTATCTTGATGGCACTCTCCCCGACCCCCCCAATAAGCAGTGTTCTGAGTTCTGACTAAGATTGCTATGCTTATCTATTTTTTGTCCTTCCTTAGACTATTCAACTTTTCCTTTGTACAAGCCACCAATTATTTTTTTGATAAGTTTTTTTTAAAGTATGCTTCTGACCAAATAACCATTGTTAGTACAATTGAGATTGATCGGTTTAGTCTATATTAGAGAACAGGGGCCATATCTTCCCACCTACAGAGAGTTTGCATTTTTTTCTCCCAAAATACCAAAGACATTATAAAATACAAATTTTCTACTTAGTGATCAAAACTTTATCAAGTATTATATTTTTCACATTTTCTTCTTTTCAAAATAGATGACTATATATTATTATTCTTAATTAGGGGGGAAATATTATCTGTGTTTTTTATCATACATTGTGTGATCGTCAGTAAAGATCAGGGTACTCAAATTTAAAGACTCTCAAAGTTATGACTGCTTTTCCAATGTGTCCCAAACTACAACCATTGGTTACACAAAGAACTTAGAGAAAAATGCATGGAATCCTTGGAATCCTATATACAATAAGTAAGAAGAATAAATGAATCATTTTAGTATGTGATTGTTTTATTTTTAAATGTCACTCGAACATATCATAGTTGATAATAACAATTAAAATAATAGTAATAATTTGTATGTCATTCTAATGTTAAGTACATTGCAGATATCATTTTGCTTGTAATTTTCAAACACCCTAAGAAGTGTAGTAATATTTATCCTGATATATAATGTCAAAGATTCTAAAGCTTAGAGAAGTTAGTGAAGATTGAAGATAAGTGTGAAACCTAGGCCTGTATGATACCAAAGTCAGGGAACTTGAATAATTTATTATATTAGATTTTTATGTACCTGCCTTTTCTCTACTATTCTATTAAGGTAATTTTTGAGTTGTACCATTAGTAAATCATCAGAGTTATAACATTTTTTAGTAAATATATTTGATAAAATTTCTGTTTACCTCTTGTCCTTTAATCTCATGTATATCTTAGCATTTATGGAATATCATCTAATAGGAGTCTTCCATTAGTTAAATTGAGATACTGGACTGGCTAGAGAATCCAACTGCCTTGTGCATTTTAATAAAACATAAGCATAGCAATCTCAATCAACAAATCTTGATAGAAAGCACTGTAATTTAATAACTGAGTATATACTTTGAAAACTGAAAGTGACAGTATTAAGATAATGATTTCCCTTAAGTTGTTGTCTGCAATTATTTTCAAGGTATGTCCTTGGAGTCTAATTCAGTACACGATATCATGAGAGAGCAAAACAGAAACAAGATTTATTAATTGAACTCATAAATGTTACTGGGGAAAAAAATGAATTAGCTTTGGAAGACTTGTGATTTGAATAATGATTAAAGAATGACAAACTAAATTTGTTTCCTATTTCTGAAACACTTTTGGATTTATATAATATGTAAATTAAACTGAAATGCACGTCTCAAAAATATAAAAATTTAAAAATCAGGAAATATTTAAGAATACACTAAACTGTTAATCTTTCACTGTGCAGATAAAACCAATAAATCCTTTACCTACTGTATTTTCCCTATTTCTTGTGAAGAAAAGTTGTCACTATTTGCCATTAAATGTAGTTAATGTGTGGTCAAACTGACTGTCATTAAACATATTTTCTTTAGCCGTAAATTTTCTTGAACATCACTAATGTTTGATGTTTTCACCATTCTTTACCTCTCTTGAAATTCCTCCTCTCCTTTGGCTAACAGGCCATCATTACATCCACTTAACTGCTCTTTTCCACAGCCTCTTTAGTGGCTGTTTCTTCCTCTCATTCGCTAAGTGAAGGCTTCTCCAAATTTGGTCTTTTGCTCTTTTCTCCTGCCAGTCTCTCAGAGAGTCAGAGCTAGATGGCCCTGAAAGCTCATTAATTCTTCTCTTTTGACAGATGAACATGTAAGTAGGTGATTGGATCAGGGTTGGGTCAATGGAGCTGAACTGCCTCTCTGTGGTACAAAGGGCTTAGCTTTATCAGCTCCCCTGCTTTAGGATATGTTTCCATGACCAGGAAGCTCCCACTGTTACAATGTCAATGAATTTTTCCTTAGCTCACTTCCAAATTCCCTTTCATTACGTGGAGTAGTACTATTGTAAGTCTGTTGCTTTTAGCTCTTCTTATGGTATGTTCGGGTATGTACCAAATAGTTTCTTCTCTATATGGGTTAGGGAAACTAGAGAGATGCTTTTTCTTCTTTGATGTCTTTCTGCCTCAGTCCTTTCTCATTCCTCTTCTACCTACCCTAATCAGAATCTATTGCATTAAACAAAACCAGTTCTTGCTTCAAATAAAGTTTCTACTTCCTTCCTCAATCCAGAAACTATTTAGTTCACCACAGAATTTATTTTCTTTACACTCAAATCATACATGTCTATGACTCGCTGATAGCAATTAGCCACATGCTCTTTTGGTGTTACTACTTATTTTTATGCTTCAGCATCATAGCTTCTCCACCAGAATAAAAAGTTTTTGAAGACAAATTTGGCATCTTATTTAATCACTTACATAACTGAAAAAATTTTTATGCTTATCAAGTACTCCATATATTTATTTAATGTTAGTTTTAGCATGATCCTTGAAGCATGAAAATAATGTTTCAGGAGGCCTGTAACAGAAACAGATTCATGTTACACATATTTCAAAAAATAAATGGAGTGTAGTTGTTGCATGTAAAATAATAACTCGAAAAGTATTAGTCTACAAGAAAGGTTATATATTTGTATACACACAAATACATATAATAATTGCTTAGTTTACTTTGTTCTTGTAAATCTCTCAGTGTGCCCATTAATATAATTTAGGATATTTTTCCTAAAAATATGATATATGTCTTTTCTGCATAATTAAATATGAAATAAAGTCCAAGTCTTCATGTGTCTTATATAAATTATCTTGATTTTACACAATTGTAAGTCAGAGTAATAATAATTACAAGAGGACCCACAAAACCTTTACTAATTCATGTAATGTAACCAAGGATAATAAGTAATATCTGATCTTAGGATCAAAAACATCACAACCCTCATATCCTATGTTGTACGTATATTTACCATTTCTATCTTAGAAAGCAGTAGTTCTGTTATTTAGCTATATATCCAGCATTTTATATCATTTGTTTAATTAATAAAATTTATATCATTTATATCATATGTTTAATTAATAAAATGTCTTTGTAAATGAAAGGGAATTCATAATCACTGCTAAGAATTATAAAATTATGTTTCTATTAATTAGTCTAGGTCAGAATTACATAAATTTTGGTCAAAACCAATCACAACAAGCTCTAAGAGTACGAACGATATGATTTTTGTATATAAATAATAAATGTCAAAAGGTAAAGTTCAATAGAGAAATAGATAAGTCGACTGCATTTCTATGATCGAAAACAGAGCACTGCAGGGTAGAAAAAATTAATTTTCTTTCTATCTTCTAAGATCTTCTGGAATGACTAAAAATCAAATTAACATGAGGGATTAACAGGACAGAATGACCAAATTTAACATGCATGTAAATACAAAGGTTCTCTAAGAATGTGAGACCAGATGGCAGATTAGGCAGTTAAGGCTTATATGACATTTTGAGCTAAGAAAAAGTGGGAGCTGTGGTTTGTAATTTCAAATGGCAGACAGAAATTCACATGAGATGGAAAATCAAATGTTTAATAAACAAATGTTTGTTGAGCCATTTTTAACAATGAGACACAGAGAGGACATAGATCAAATGGGCCTTGCTGGTTTCTCCCTGTCCATCATACCTAGTTCATATGATGTTTCTGTGATAATAGGACCCTTCATGGAGCAGGTATTCTTTAACTTCTTTTAGGAAGTAATGGGGAAGTTCAGAAGACTTTCCTGAATTTTTATTTTCTTAAAACTAACCAGCTTAAAATAACCAATACCCCAAAAGGCATAGTTTAGGATACGAAATTCTGCTTCCCCACAGCATCAAACATAAGTTACTAGGTAAATATCTATTGTATAAGCCGAGGAGGATTCACCATTTCCCTGACATAGATCTTCTCCATGTCCATACTATTATCTATACTCTTCTCTCCTTCAGGTTTCATCTCAAATTGTGTCTTCTATGAGATCACCCGCATAGTACCTGTGCTCCTGAGATGGAAACTGAGCAATATGAAATTGAGAACTCACAGGCCAGATGTATTTATTTGTTTCCCATGATACAGGAAAAATGGATGATTAAGGAAAGTTTCAAAAATGAGATGACTTTTAAACTGAGCCTTGTAAAATAGGAGTTTATACCAAAACAATAAAGGAAGGATATTTTAGAGGTAATTGTGCAAGCTGAAACAGCAAGGTGTAGTTATTCCCTGAGATTAAAGGAAAATAACTCAGTATATGTGGAAACTGAGAAACAGTGACTTAGGAAATGCCAAGCAAAACAAGGCCAAGAACCCCACTGAAGGTGAGAAAATGAAACTTCTGAATGTTCATTCTATGTATATTCCTTCTATGTGGCTATTTCTGCAATATTTATTTCTACTATATAAAATAATGTTGAAATTTATTTTTTTCTCATTAACGAGAAGCTTTTGTTTATTTCCTTAGCATATTCAAAACAGAACTTCAGCAGCTTGTTAAGGCTGGTCAAAACAGAGTATGTCACTGAGAGAAAAGAGTATTCACTTTCTATTTGTTATGAGGTAAAAATAAATGAAATGTTATCTAACAACTATACTAAATCTTTAGCAAAATATTAAAAAGATTAGTGCTATCTTCTTTATAGTGAAGACCTGACCTTGATTATATAACGATAGACTTTGAAGGGTCAATTACTGCTGTCATATACAATATTAACAATTCATGTATTTATGAGAAAATTCTGATAAATTTTCTCCATATTTTAATGGCTAAAATTAATTTTATGCTTATGTTATTCAAATAATGACTTCAGTTTTCCATTTATGGAAATGTAGCTTTTTGTAATGTATCTGATTTAACAAATTTCAGCTCTACTGTGATTAGTTTTATGTGCACAGTGACTTCAAAAATAGCATGCAAAACAGAATCAAGAACCCCACTGAAACTTCTGAAGGTTTATCCTATTCACATTCCTTTTACATGGTTCTTTCCACCATATTTAATAAGGCATAGTTTGCCTAAATTGAAATGGGAGTTTTCTACTATGGATGGACATAGAGGGTATTATGCTGAGTAAAATAACTCAGAGAAAGGCAAGTACCATATGATTTCTCTTATGTGGGAAACCTTTAAAAAATTAACAAACAGAATAGAGACAGGCTTACAGTTATGGAAAATATTTTGATGGTTGCCAGATGGGAGGAGGTGTTGGGGGGATGGGTGAATGGAGGAAAGAGATCAAGAAGTACAAATTGGTAGTTACAAAATAGTCATGGAAATGTAAAGTATAGAAAAGGGAATATAGTCAATAAAATTGTAATAATTATTTATATGTCAGAGGGGTACTTGATTTATTGGGGTAATTGCTTTGTACATTATATCAATGTCTAATCAGTATGTAGTAACCTGAAACTAATATAATCTTGTATGTCAAGTGTAATTGAAAAAATATTTTTAAATACTTAAACATGGGAGTTTCCAATTGCATAGTTCTGGGGCTTTATTATCAATCAAATGTTACTGGTCTCAAAAACAGAATATAAGGTTGCAAAAATATCTGTGAACCAAAGAATGAACTCTATTTTGAATCTCAAATTAAATTCAGAATAAAATGGCTAAGAAAAATTAAATCATTAATTATATTAATTAAACAGAAGTTCCTAAAAATAAAAAAAGAATATAACTCCTACATTTTGGCCCTATTGCTTAACTCTTAGTATAAGTTAAGGAGAACCAGTTTATTCCTTGACTTGTAAACATTTTTAATTATTTGTACATGGAAGCCATATAATGTGTTTTCCTCATGAGACATGGTTTTCCTTCGTATTACATTTGAAGAAATATATATTATAATCCATACTCTAATTTAAAAAGGTAAGTAACACATGCTGTCACCTATTCCGCAAAATAATTTTGGGAAGAATATTGCCTCAATGTATTTGGATTCATAAATTTATTAACAAAATTCCATAACCATTTTAAAATTACCTTTCAACAAAGCTCACAATGGAACCATTTTCTTGGACAGATAAATTTGTTGTATTAAAAATGTAATTTTCTCAACTGGGATTATAAGATGTCTAGAATGGTTGAGGCAAACATATCACAAAGGACATCATGGTATCAGTCATCATAAAGTAATCTCTAAGTTTTATAGTAATAAAGTTTGAAAAAATGTTTCTAAAACTGTGGCCATATCTTTATATTAGAAATATAAGGCCTTGAACATACCTGGGATATTAGTGCTGAAAAAAATAATGTAACATTCTGCAATGTAGTTATTCAAGTTATACAAGGAATGCTTCTGTAAGTCAGTGAATCATGAGTAAAGAGTCTTTAGAATTATTTGTCACAGACTTTCTGTTTGGAAGTAGAAAAGCCAAGAATATGAAATGCATTACATGATGTACCCTAAAGCAAATCACAAAATGAAATCAATAGCATTGGCATTGTTCTATCATCAGTTTAAGGTGTATCTTAATTGCGCTATCTTTTATTCCTGATTGAAAGGCTAGTTACTGAAGCAAAACACAATAACATATTCATACAAAGCTATGGGTTTTTTTCATTAACATTAAATGATAATTATCATTTTACCATAAAAGAAAACTTGCACTTCAATTGTAGCACTCCATAAATGAAATGTAAAGATGCATATTGTTGCTTTTGTTCTACATAAAAATATGAGGATGTGGATGATTTTGTGGCAGTAAAATTGATATAAGTTTCTGTGATGATTCTTCTGAACACAGGCTCCTTGAAGACTTTCAGGACCAATAACATTCTGTTCTGAACCCACGAGAGGTTGAGTTCGTCTGGGGAGACAGAGATCATAGAGAACATAGATAGGAACAAAAGAGGATTCATAATTTTGAAATAACATATTCAAAACATGAATGCATTCACAATTACCTTTTATTCATAAAAGATGAAGGTAATTATTTGATCAAAAAATCATGAGATCCAAAGGAGATATTATGGATACTTGGCAAAATGGGACCAGCAAAGGAGAAGTAAATACAGGGGATCTGGCAGACCAGAGGGTTTGTGGCGAAGAAATGAGAAATCAACCTTTACTTTGCAGCTATGTATATATAGAGAGAAATCCTCCAAAGCTTCCAGAGTCCCTGGAATTCCAAGCACTGGGAGGCAGCTCCTAAACACATTCCCACAATGAAGATATTTTACTAGTTCCATCTGCTATAATGACTACCTAAACTATGGCAATGAAAAAGTGACAAGTCTGCTATGCCATAGGAATAATAGGTGGTATATATGCTACATATATGCATACTGTTAGCATGATATTCAAATCCCTTCATAATCTGGCCTTAAATTTCCAGACTTACTACTTCACTGGATAAACCGTTATTGAGTATATTCATGTGCTGCACATTTTAAGCTTATTGGGGTATATCAATACACATAGACAAAAAAAAAAAAACAAAAAAAAAAACTCTGCCCTCATGGTGTTTAAATTAATTACAAATGTTTCAACTCTATTTGGCTTGCCAGTCACACTGAAATATCAGTATACTTAATATGAGCATATGAAATACATTTTTCTTTTCTACTATCTCCTGTAGTTCGCTGAGTTGAGATAGTCTATTCTTCTGTTGTTGAATGAAAGCTCCAGAAATCCCATCAGTTCTTAAAAACGTGGTCCTAGTTAATAGAAAGTATTATGAGCATGATAAGTTTTAAAAATAAAAGATTCTCTAATTCAATATATCAGTCAATATTTCAAATTTCATTTAATGGTAAATTTTGTCTCTCTTCCCAGCTAAGATGTGTTCTTGGAAAGCCTACTGCCTTTAGAGAAGAAGTTGTAAAAATATTCCCTTTTCTCTATTCCTCACCTCCTTGCCAGTTTACTAGAAGCTGCTTTTTTAACACTCAGGTTACCATCATCTGCAGTTGGAGCCTGAGGAGGAAAGGTTGGTAAGGTAGGGAGGAAAGTTCCAAATTAAGTATTATTATCATGAAGTGGTTGAATATGCTTTGAGTCAGACATGTGTTCAAAAGAGACATCATCCATGGGACACTTTCAGCAATGGAGTGCTCCTGCAGCAACTTGATTTGGGCAGTACATTTCATTTAATTCCATTTTATCACTTTAGGAGAAATTCAGCAATTCATCTCCAGTTTTTACTGTTTGCATTCTCATCACTCCTCCAGGTGACCATGCTAAAGAGGATCTACAAAAACTAGCATTTGCATGTGTTCCAAATCAGGACCTTGTGTAGCATTCACAGGCTCTTTGCCTGTATAATTCTATGAGTACTGCCTTCTTTTAAAGTAGCTGTGATGCCCCTCTGCTCCAGCCATCAGAACAGCTTTTCAGCTCTATAGTTTACACTCTGGGTTACTTAACAGGTCTCAGACATGAATCACTGTGCCCTCTGAAACATAGGTACGCAGTGGTCTTACTCATGTTGCCATCATTACAATTGAGAAGAAAATACGTATCCTCACAACCCCCTTTTATGGGGTCTTGAACATCTGGGGGGATGAGAAAGAGAATGTAAATACTTTAAATCTTCTTTTACCCCAAAGGAACTTTTTACACAAAATTACTTCTAAAGTCATTCACTTGACCTTTTTTTATTCTTCTTGGTTAATAGGTTTTAGAGTGATTAATTATTGTGCTGTTTGTTCTTATTTTAAGTATCCTTGATAATCTGTATCTTTTCTAGTACACTTCTTTGTAATTTTAGGTTAATCGTATCTTGATACATTTGCTAAACTTCTAATTTAATACTTCATCATTTCTAGTATATGTTTACCCTGTTTCAAACCGTTTCTGTTTCTTATTCAGGATACTTCTCAAGGTCAACTCATTTGAAAAGCCTTCCTGATAACTCCTTTATTAGTTGTTCACTCTTCTTTACTATGCTGCACTGTGTACTACTATCAGCCCTCTATGAAGTCCTGAACTGAAGTGATGTGCTAAGCTTAGAGTTTGTTGAATAGAAAATAACAAAGATTCAACAATTACACAAAAGACATATCATATTTGTGACTTATTGGGATACACTTTCTCTTTATTTTACCACTTTTTTTAGCAGTAGTTTAATGAACTAGTACATCAAAATTACTTAGCTTTTCTCTCTATGTTTATTTTCTTGGAAAATTTGCTCTTTAAAACTGCTCTCTGTTAACTTGGACTATTTTATTCATAGTTCATTTATTCAGTTCATCATATGTTTATTATGTTACTCACTACTTTCCAAATATGATTAATGGAGTTTAATAGATAAAAGCCAGTAGTTCAGAAATGGGAACAGTGTATCTAGAAGCCCTGGATTAAAAAAAAATAATAACACAATAGAGGGAAACCTTAATCCAAAACTTTGCAACAGCTAACACAGTGTGAAAATCAGAGGGCTACGTAGTTCCCATTCTTTCAAATTCATTGACCATGAAACAATTCCACTTATTCAACAAATATTTCAAATATCCTTGGGTTAAAGTTTGCATTTAGGAATTTGAGAAAATTGATTAAGGTGACAAGGTAATAGTTGAATCTTCCAGAATCCTCTATCATTACAAACAGACTGAGATTTGGATATCCAAATATTGGGAGACAGTAAATGTTGGGCCTTTTGTAGTTCTATATATCTTGCTGAGTGTGCCAAAGTGGCAGCACCCTGACTATTTTTCACCTGGGACACAGGCTTGTCTATGTTTCTGGCAATTCTGAAAGTGAGATAATATTTGCAGAAAAGCATCACATAGTTCAGCATTTACCTGAGCCCACATTTGACAAAGACTTGCTATTGCATGCTATCACAGTTGCAGAATCTCTACGTTTAGAGTTCTGTTGTGGCATACTTCACCCATGAGCAGGTTTTATCTGGCCCTACATTTTGCCTGTGAACTTTGCAGTGTAGGGAAAGTTGCATCACTATGCTGATTAGCATGCTGATACACCTACTAGTATTTTTTTGTTGTTGTAATAAAGTCCATCATTTCTGCCCAGGAATCTTGTCTTTTACCTAGATCTATGGACCTTTAGTGGGCTAAATTATTAGCCTGCATAGTTATTACTATGGAAATTCTTCAGATTTTAGGTCTCTTCCTCATGTACAAACTTATTTAAGTAGGAAAACATAGCCTCAAACCAAAACCCCACAGATAATATCTACAATTAAATACAGCAATAAGCTCACTTCCAAATCACAGAATGTGAGTGGCTGTGGAAAAAAAAAAAACTGACAAAAGTCCACACTAAGGAGAAAACATGAAGAGCAGAATATAAATTGAGCAGAGTAAGCACGATAAGGCAAAAAAAAAAAAAAAAAGAAAAGAAAAGAAAAGAAAATTTCTCCAATTAAAGTGAGAGCACAGAACAAAGCAAGTGGATTTCAAAAATAAAAGGATATATATTTTGAACACTATAAAAATGCTAAAACAGGTATTCTAGAGCTATGAATTAGAAAAGCTATACTAGCACAACTTCCTTTTTAAGAGAATGTAAATATTAATTTTATTTAAACATGAACAATAGAAAATAATCATGGCCAAAGTCACAAAGTAAAAAGAAATTAGCAAGCAAAATAATGGCCTTAAGAAAATGAAGTTATTTTTTAAAAAGATAGAAAGTGTACCTTCATACTTTGATACAAGTTAACTTATTACAAACAGAGAAGGTCTGAAAAACATGCATCAGAATTAGGAAAAAAAATCATAAATAAAAAATGTTAAATCTAAATGCAATGAATAAAAATGTTAAATATGTTAGACAGAAAGTAATTTTAAAAGGAGATTCATCACTTTTTCATCTCCTAAAATGAAAAACAAGTTAAGAAAACAGAAAAATTAATAAAATATAGAATTCAAGAAAACTTTCCTGAAATAATATTTGAATGGATATATTGTATATAAGCAGAAAATGACTCAGAATAGCCAATATGGAGGTACGTTAAATAAATATTGGACTTAAAAAAAAAAAGTAAACTCTGAAAACTTGAAATAAGTCAAACACCCATTAAAAAAGAAAACCAGTTTGTAGTTATACCTTTTGACATTAATGCCTCATAGAAGAATAAAAATATAGTAATATGTTTAAGTCAAAGAAAAAAATATGGGACAAAGCTCATATAAAATATCTAGCCAAGTTTAGGTTTATTTACAAGGGCCTCAGATAATCTCTACATAATGTCTACAACCATAGGAAATGCTGAACTTATGAGCCTGCTGTGAGGAGTCTGTTAGAGCACAAGATACAAATAACTATATGATTGATTATATTACCAATATTAACAGTGGGAAAACAATGTAACTTTAAATTAGGTGTATGGGAAAGGTAGAGATGAAGCAGAAGCATTGCTCACCTTAGAAAATATACAAACAATAGTCAAAATAAAATAAAAAGGATACGAAGTTATTACATAAAGTAAATGTAAAGATCAGAACAAGAATCGGCCAACTACAGTTCCTTGGTCAAGTCAGGCCCATGCTTGTTTTATCAAGCAAAATTTTATTGGAACACAGTCAGATTCATTTGTTTACCTATTAGAGTGTAGCCCACCCTTTTGTTTGCATATTGTCTCTTTCTCCTTTCAAACTACAACTGCAGAGTTGAGGACTTTCAACAGAATCTAGGTGGCTCATAAAACCAAATCCATTTATCTCAGTAATCACATTCGGAGAATGAAAGTGAATCAACTTATTTTTTTGAACTCCAGTTTCTTAAAGGAAAGAAACATACTTTTCCCCGCTTTTACAGGACCTCCAGGCAACCAATTATTTGATGTGGAGAGGTTCCTCTTTATAGAAATATTGTAGCTAATAAACACAGAAGAACTGAAAGGAATTAATAGGTATGAAATGAGTATCAGTGGATGCTAATATCACAAAGCAAAGTCAAAGGAATTTGGTGTACCTCCTTAAGGAAATAGTATATAAAGTAGTCCCCCTTTATCTCTGGTTTCACTTTTCAAGGTTTCAATTATTGTCACCTGAAAATATGACATGGAAAATTCTAGACATGAACAATTCAATTGTCAACTCATAAGGTTCATATTGTGTATTATTCTGAGAAGTATGAAGAAATATCTCCCCCACCATCCCACCTGGGATGTGAATCTACCTTTGTACAGTGTCTCCATGCTATATACACTCCCTTCTCATTAGTTACCTAGGAGCCCTGTGGGTTTTCAGATCGTCCTCCCTGGTGTCAGCATGCTTGTGTTCAAGTTATGCTTTGTTACTTAATGACAATTAAGTGCAATCGTAGTGATGCTAGCAATTTGGATATGCCAAAGAGAAGCCATAAAGTGCTTCCTTTAAGTTAAAAGGTAAAAGTTTCCCACTTCAGCATGAAAGAAAACAAACCATGTGCTAAAATCTACAGTAAGAACAAATCTTCTATTCATGACATTGTAAAGAAGGAAAGAAAAATTTGAGCTAGGTTTGCTGTGTTGCACCTCAAAATGAAGGTTATGGTTACAGTGCATCATAAGTGTTTAGTTAAGATGGAAAGACATGACATTTGAAGACATGAACAGAAAATGTGTTCCAATTGACAGCAACGTGTTGCACCAGAAAACATGGAAACATTGGCAAGAGATGCCCAAAATGAGTAACCACATTCACATAATTTTTATTATATTTTTATAATTGTTCTATTTTATTATTAGTTATTCTTATTACTCCTTTACTGTGCTAATTTATAAGTTAAACTTTATCATAGGTATATATGTATAGGAAAAAAACATAGTACATATAAGGTTAAGTATTATCTGAGGTTTCAAGCAACTATCAAGGGTCTTGGAAAGTATATACCCTGAGGATAAGAGGGATACTGTATCATCTATGATTTATTTCTAAAACAACAACAAAAACATGGATCTAATCATCTAGATCTAAATACCAATTTATTGGAAATAGAGGAGACAGAAAAATATGAAATGAGCCACTGAACATATAGTCATCAGTATCCAGACTTCAGAATCTGGTTTTTTGAACAGGTGAATAAAAAGAAGTGACAGTGCTGAAGCCTATAGATTAAAAATACTTAAAAGACCTATCAACCAATTGCAATGTATGGATATTTGGACACTGATGTGAATAAAATTTTTATACATATTGTCAGGATATTTGTTGATATGAAGGAATTCTTAATTTGAGGGCAAATAAGAAATGTATTATGATTAAGTTTTTAAGAGTCCTTATATTTAAGAGATACATATTAAAATATTTATAGGTGAAATATTATGTCTCTGCTCTGCTTCAAAAGAATGCAATGAGGGACAATTGGAAGTATAGAGAAAAAGATATCCTAGGACTCGATAATATTGAAGCTGGGTAGTTGATCCATGGAGATCTATTGTAGCAGTCTCTGTAATTTTTCTTTATGTTTAGGATGTTCCATGCTTAAAAGTTTAAAATGTTTTAAATGCTGCTGATGCCAAATTTTGGAAATGAGTTCTAAATTTTTCCATTTCAAGTATTAAGTTTCATTTAGATATTAAATTCAGTTATAGCATAGTCATAAAATTACTTTGCAATTGACTTCATTAATAACTTCTTGGTACAGAAATCACAATAAAATACCTCTTTAATGAATTCAATTTATTCTGTTATTACATTTACTCATATGATATGTGGTATAGCTTGTAACAATGGGGAGCTAATTATGAAGAAAGGATGACCCTTTAAACAATTAATTAACCTTAATTTACATAACAATCTTATTTGCATAGCGAACACACTAGGAATTGATTAGGGGCCATTAACAATCATATTAATACATAAAACTCTTTAGAAATACATGTGTCTGTATTTCACACTGAAGAGGCAAAAGTTAGTCATGAAATGTTAGTAACAATATTCAAGAATCAGGCATTAAACAAACTAATAGTTAACATTTAGGCTTCACAAATTTTTGAGAGGATAATTCATGAATTCACTATTCCTTCTCACCTCTACTTGCAACCTGAATATTTACCAAAATTTTCTTTTTAAATTTAACTTCTCATTTGTTTCCAAGGAAGATGACAAGTACAGTTTTTGATGAACTTTTACAGTTATTTTAATTTGCAATAAGGTAGTTTACATAATGTAAATTAGACCAACCCCAACCTTTTGACTCTTTGGATTTTATAAAAAATATAATTGCCTGCAGTTTAAAGATTTTAAAAACTCAAAGAACTGGTCTGCTATTTTTAAACAATTGAATGATGCAAGTGATCTTTAATTGTGAAAGACAATTTAATTCCTTTAATTCCAAAGACACACTATGTATATATCTAATTTTTTCAAGCAATTTGATTGTACCTGTGCAGGCTTCAATGCTAGATCAGTAAGTGAGATTTGAAGTAAAGGAAAGGAGTGATTTATTTTAATGATCATCAGTTGAACTCAGATGTGAAATGTTACCATGCCTCTTCTACCTTTTACTCCCATATTACTCTCCTTTCTCTTCCACTGGCATTCATATGTGTGTGTGCACTTGTTCTGGCTCTCTTTTTTTGTCCTCGTCCCACTTCTCAAAATGCTAATTGATGAAGTGTTGTGAAAGGATGTACAGGAATGGTCCCCAGAATAAAAGGTAAATGTTTCAGATCCTGTTTTCCTCTTCGTGCTTTTCCTGAGCCTCTATCCTACTAATATTAAATTAAATTTGGCTTCCTATTAAAATATTGGTGCTCTTAAAAAAGGATGAATTGCGTAAGTGCAAAGGAGTGTTACCTCAATGTTGGAAAAAAGATAGCATTTATCTCATTATTAGTAATACCTCACAGAATCTGTGCTGGCCCACTTCACAAATCGGCTTTTAATTGCTTCTCTGTGTGGTTAAAGTATGTCAAACTGAAATGTTGAAGAAAGATTTCAGAGATAAAAAAAAAGGTGAGATTGAATTGTCAAGTTTTAATTTACTGACAAGTGTCATTTTGGGAAAATCATTTAACCTTTTCTCATCGTGGCTTTGTAAAGTGGAGATAATAATTTTAATTTCCTAGAAATGGGTGTGAATTAAATATAATGTGAAATACACGTGTTAATGTTAGTCACTAATTTTAACATGTTTTCCTATATTCTAAGAAATATATAAGTACCAGAAACCATACAATTTAGAAAATGTCTAATGGTCACATACCCAGGAACAATATACTACATCCCAGAGGGTTAGCCACTACCTCACAGCAGAATGAAAATAAGTTTTATTATCTAACATACTCAAATAATGACAGTGTTCTACAATATTATACACTAAGTCTGGAAATAACATGTTATTATCTTGACATTTCAGGAGTATGAAATCCTCTCAGTGTGGTCGTCCATCAGAAATTAAAATAAATGGGAAAATATCTCTGAGTGTTCATGATCTTCCTACATTCTTCACTGAGAACATTTAGACATGTGTATTACATTAGACAATGAGCAGAACACCATCAATTTATCGACACACCCTTAAATAATATAACTTACTTTTTGAAGAAACTCAGAGATTGGCAAGGACCACTGCCAGGGAATCAGTTTGGACTCGAAGCACATAGCTTTTCCTTGTTTCATAATCCAGAAGGGCATTCACATAGATAACACCCATGATGTTATTAATTCCAAACTTACCGAGAATTAAAGTATGATTTCTTGGTCACTTTCTTTACACTACAATGAAAAATAATTATCTTTAAAAGGCTCTGTGATTTAAAAAAAAAAACACCTATTTATAATAAGATTAATACATAAATGTGATAACATACTGGTATTTGGAAACCATGTTTCAGAATTGATTTGACATCAGTGTTATCCTAAAGGCATGCCTTGAAATTCTAGTGTGTTTTTGTTTTTGAGATTCTCCTGACAGTTAATATGTCTGTAATCAATTACATTTGGGTGTAATGCATACTATACCCCTCAGCATGGATTCAGATGGCCCTCATTGTACTAAAGGCCTTCAGAAATTCTATTTTAAAGAAACTCATACAATTTAGTTTAACCAAGTCTTTTATGACCTTATTAGATCATTATAGTTTTTATGATGTAATGGATCTTATTCTATATATTCTGCTATGAACCCTTGAGGGGAAAACATATAATTTAATATGTTGGTTATTTAGAAAACATATTTTATAATTTTAAATGGCATAAAATATTGTGCCCTGATGTTCATTTTTTAAAATAAATTTACTCATATACAATTGAGAGAAGAGCAGGGAACTTTGGAATATTTTATAATATCCTACTTCTTGTACTCCTAGTATCTTTCCTCATTTTAGTTTTCTCCACAGCATTTATTACAACTTAAATGCTATGTATTTATCAGTTAATAATTTTTATTGTCTATCTCCACTTATTGGATGGTTAAGTATGTGAGAACAAGGATCTATTTTTTTTTCATTGCTCTGTCTCTCACAGCTGGGAGAATACTTATTATGTAATAGATACTCGTAAACATTCAAGTGAATTAAGTATTTGTTGAATAAATTGATAAAAAATGAATTGATTTTAAGAAATAGCCATTGTGAGGAAAAGAGGGTAATACGTAGAGCCACTCTGCTATCTTCAAGAAAGAGAACTGATAGAATCACAGAAAGGAAGTATCAGAACAGCCTTTTGGCTGGACCACCGTCTTCCATAATTCACCAAAATGACCACAAAGAGAAGGAGGAAAGGCATCCGCTATATGTTCTCTAGGCTGTTTAGAAAACATGGAGTTGTTCCTTTGGCCACATACATGTGAATCTACAAGGAAGGTGATATTGTAGACATCAAGGGAATGGACACAGTTCAAAAAGGAATGTCTCACAAATGTTACCATGGCAAAATTGGAAGAGTTTACAATGTTACCCAGCATGCAGTTGGCATCGTTGTCAACAAACAAGTTAAGGGAAAGATTTTTTCCAAGAGAGTGAATGTACTTATTGAAAATATTTAGCACTCTAAGAGCCGAGTTCGCTTCCTGAAACATTTGAAGGAAAATGATCAAAAAGAAAGGAAGCCATAAAGAAAGGTACCTAAGATCAACTAAAGTGTCAACCTGTTCCACCCAGACAAGTACACTGTGAATCAATGAAAAGGAACCTGAGCTACTGGAGCCCAGTCCCTATGAATTCATGGCATGATAGGTTTGAAAAAATAAAAGACCTCTAATTGAGTGGTGTCACTTACCACAAAGACATACTTAAAGAAAACTAATTGTCCTAATTTATTGGGTGATGTCTTTATTATTCAGATTTAGGTTTTTTTTTTCTTGATGAAAGATGTGAGGTGGTTTACTGTGCAACAAAGTATAGTCCATTGGTTAGAAAGCTTCATCTGTTGAATTACAATAAATTTGGAAAAAAACTGATCACTCCTAATTTCATCATAAATAGCTGTATTTTAAGGATTAGAAATTCGCCTTTGAAGCCTGCTACTTAAAAATAGATTGTTTGAAGTCCTCTATTCTTTGTGAGTTTCATTGGCTTCCACCTTTCATGGAACATGACTCAGAAAGTAATAGTGTTTGTGATAATTTGGAACTAGAATACCATTTTTTAAATTTCAACCAGGAGTAGACATTTATATATATAGCAGTTTACATGATGCATGCATTCTAAGCACTTTACATAATATACTCAAAAATCTTGGAATAAGTAGGGTTTTACCCATAATTACATAAAGGAAGCTGAGACACAGTTAAGTTGACCAAGGATACAGGTGCGCAGAGATTCAAGTCCAGGCAGTCTGGCTCCATAATCAGGTCTCAATCTCTAGTGTTATATTGCCTCATATGGGTGGGAATATTTTAAAGCTATTTAGTGTAGTTTGAACACATTTTGTTTGGTTGGTTGCTTCCTAGATATTTTAAATTGGATGTGGCACACATCTTAAATTCAACATAGGCAAAAGGGAGCTGATCACACCCCATCCTAGCTGCTTTCAGTTTTCTGTGATAGCTATAGCTATAGTATCTGTTTATTTGAAATAAAATCCTTGACCTCTAGTAGTCTCTTACCACTAAAAAGAGAAAAAAAAGAGAAAGTGTCAGAACAGACTGAGAAATCACAACTTCAGTCAAATGTTAGAAGTCTAAGAAAGAAGGAATTTTAATAATATTTAGAGAGGGGCACAGCAGCACAATAGAAAAGTGTGATGTTGAGCACTTGCTACAGGGACAGCAAATTCTTATAATGTTTGGTTGTTGAATTACTTGAAAAATACATTTATAATTTCCTTGCAAACTGCTTTAACAAATTAACATTCATTCATTTATTACATATTTAATAATTATGTCTTTTATTAAATATATATTAACTATTTTTTGACTACCCATATCATGCCAGGCCATCCAGCTTATCAAAAGAGAAAAACAGAGGACAACTAAGCTGAAGACAATAGGTTAAATAGAGAATTGGTGAGAAGGTTTTAGCTCGGATTTTTTCCTAGAGGCTCACAAACAATTCTGTTCTCAGTAAATCATGATGGGTAGACAAAACTTAAATGATTTACTTGCTTAAAATTACTAATTTACATCTAATTTAACTGTTTGAGGAAAAATTATACACTATAAATGTCTTTTATCATGGGTGTGGCTCTTTGGATATTCCTAATTTTTTATGATTTTAAAGTTTATTCGGATTTATCTAAGGTAGGTCATGGAATAGAGGTTTGAATGGTACAGAACGGTGGGAAGAGATTCTTATAAGGCAATAATTATTACTAAATGCTGAAAGTATTTTAAAGAAATGTCATAAAAAATTCCTATGTCGGAGAAGAAGGCTTCCAAAATTGAATATTTAGTATTTCCTGGGTCGAGGGGCGTAGGAGATCGCTTTTGTTACTATAACTGAATTTTTAGTTAGATTCAGTGCATAGTTACCAATTCATTTATGTTGGACATATTTTTTATAAAAATACATAATAAACAATAATTCAACCTGCAATTAATATCAAATCCAAGTTGACTGGTTTATGGTGAAAATACCGACTAATAAACATCTACTCGTCCTATTTACTTCCTGAAACAATGGAGTACACAATACTCCGATTGATGGCTGCAGCAGAAATTACAACAACCCTAGTCCTCTGGTTGCAAATTCACTTACTGGAAGAGGTCTGCTGGTTTAGAGAAAATTAGTAATTTTTATTATCCACTTTGTCATGATGGAGTCCTGAATTTCATAATAAAATGTGTTAGTTTATGTGTATGCTTATTTGAACACTATTTTCTGAAGATTTTAAGGAAGTACTACATTAAGACTTCAGCCCTAAAAAAACTGTGTTCTAAATCATGCAAATGCTTCTTTAAAAATATCTTGTCACTTGCATTGTTTTTTATTTAAGATGGAACACACTACTCTACTACTTTATTATCTGCCAAATATACAAAATTCTTTTCACTTATCTCTAAAGCATCTTCTGGACTGAAAGAGATAGAGGCATACAATTTGCTACCTCAACTCTTGCTAAAGTAAAATGTTGCTATGTTGTTGCTGATGTTATCATAGTTAAGCAAATGGCTTCCAAATGTTTCTTTCTGGTCCTTACTCATGCTTTACTGTAAAGCTGTAACCATACTAAAAGTATTTGAATAGATGCATCTCAGAATTCATATTTATTTTAAATTCACTTGTTTTCCTTAAATGTAGGCACATTATGTACGCAGTACCATGTTATTTACTTAATTCCAAAAATATATTTTTAACAACATATTGGTTCAATCTCAAAATCTCAGTTTCATTATATAATGTGTGTCAGTGGCTATCATAACTTTATTTTTAAAAATGATGCAAATTATCTCACTTTTATAATTTATAATTATAATACAATATAATTTATATTATCCAGCTTCAATAGATTTAGAAGATTACTGAATACAATTTTTTAAATGTCTCTGAGCCTCTTTGTAGTCTAGTCAATCTATCTAGCCCACTTGATTTCTAATAACCTTTAGCTTCTTTTCCCAAATTGATAAGATTAATCCTATTGTTATGTTTTTCACATGGTCTTTTTCTCTTAATACTTACTCTTTTAATACCACCCTCCATTTTTATCTTCATTTTCTCGGTTCTTCTAATCTAGATTGCACTGGGCAATTTTTGTGCCTACATAGAAACCTTTTATAATAAAACATGAGACACAAACGTAGTCAGGAAAATTAATTATATACAACATTTCATAAACATCTTGTCCAAATTGCTATGCTCTTTGGCACTATAGTCTGTATATTGATTGACTAAGTGTGAAGCAATCTATCATATTTATAGATGCTCCAGCATCTATATTAATTATATAGTCATATATTAATTATATGGTCAATAAATATATCTCAATTTACTTTACCCTCCTGTACCTTTTCTGCCTTCTTTTGCTCAGTGTTCAGATACTGCTTGGATAATTATACCTCCTCCATTCTCAGTCTAATTGTTTTTGGTAGGACTGATCCAATCTCTAGGTTATATGGATAGACATATTACCTATCTCTGGCCAATGAGGAAACTTTCTTTATCCTCTTTTCTCAATGTTCATGTGTGACAAAGCCAATGAAAGTCAGGCCCAGAATTTTTACGGTTAATTATTAGGGAAGAAAAAAAGGGATTTATTTTTGTTTCTTGGTTTTTGGTTGTTTTTCCTATTTTGGCTGGGATTTTAATGTTTTTACCCTATAAGTAGGTTTTTATTGAAAATAGATCCCCTACACTTTCCCTAATATTTTAAATGCTGCTATACTTAAAGCTTGGTAAACTCATTATGTTCTTAATAGAAAAAAAATTCTCTTTTATTTCTCCTTTATCTAAGATTTCTATTACTTCTAATCAAAGTGTCCTAAATACTTCATGAAAAAAAACATGCTTAGACTCTTCTTTCAAGTAAGATATCTGAGATAACACAATTATATTCTATAAGTAATTTATTTAGTCATTGTCATAGTGTCAGTGCACTGAACAAAGCATAACTTTGTTAACTTTGAACAAAATAAGAATAGACTACCATAAAAAGGAAGGCACTTATAAAGTGACACTAAGATTGGTTGTGATGAACTGCTTTTCTTATGAATAGATACGGTGTACGACATTTTAGATTATAAAGAAACATTAAGACAATATGCTTTTGGTCACCTTGCTTTGTTGACCATGATGATTGTGAAAGAAAAACCTGAAAAGGGTTAAAATGAGAGAGTTACAGAAACACAATAGTATCTAAAAAAGCCCTTAAATATTTCTCCCAACTGGTATTCTTACCCTTGAGTCTTCCTCTCTCCTCTTGCATGAGGACCAGAGAATGACTTGTTTCTAACCAATAGAAATTGACATAGTAGATGGGATGTCACCTCAGTGATTATGTAGCATGTGATTATAGCTTATAACATAATTCTTTCTAGTAGGCTCTATTTCCTTTGCTGGAGTTAATGAAGTGAATACTAGGAATCACCCAGAATCACCCACTTGACAGGATATTGAAGGTGGCGTCTGACCAATAGCCAGCAAGGAATTGAGGCCCTCCGTCCAATATACCCACAAGTAGCTGAATCCTACCAAAAACCACATGAGCTTGAAAATGTACCCTTCTCTAGTCAAGCCTCAGATGAGATCCTAGCAGTGGCCAATACCTCCTTTTAAACCTGTATGAGACTATGAAACAGAGAACACTGGTAATTAATTCCTAACTTACAGAAACTTCAAGATGATATATGTGTGTTTTTTTTATCTTATTAAGCTTGTGTTAATATTGTTATGCTGTGATAGATAGCTAATACAAATGCCTTCAATATTAAGAGCAATGAATTGTTAACTTGTGACAGATCAAATTACATACAACTTAAGTTTGATACAAAAAACATGTTAATCATATTCTGGAATAATTTTCAAAAACTAAATTTATTTTTTGTAGAATTAGACATTGCTTAAATTGTTTACTCATCTTTCTTGTTACTGCCTGTGATAAGAGCTAAATTTTGTGCTTTCCATGGATCCTTATATAGTACAGAAAATATAAAGTCTGTAGCTAATGAACTTTTCAGCTTTAGCATAAAAGAAATGCCATATTTATTTCAAACTTGAAAAGTAATATTTTGTGAGTATTTTCCTACAATCTGGATGGAAATGATTAATACCAGTCAAATTAACTGCTCTAATTTAAGAAAGAATTTACAGCCAACTCATACCACTAAAAGCATTTAAAATTCTATTTGTTATAAATGTTTAAAACAGATTTACTTCTAGATAAAATATTTCCTCATTAGCCTTTGTCTTAATTGTTATAACAGAGTTCTTTCTACCAGAATCAAAACATACCATAAAAATGCAATTTTCTCCAGGTTAGAATGAAATGACCCTCTATGATAATGAGCATCAGATTACAAAATTTTAATTCTGTTCTATTTGTTGCCAGGCAGGACCCATTTTATTTTGTTTTATGCACTGGAAAGTACCAGTTACATGATTGGGGCAAATTACATATTCCCTTTGGAGTCACATATAGTTTAAATACAAAATGAAGCAAAAAGAAATCAAAATCCATAAAATCAAATGGCAGAGAGGATAGAAAGATACAATTGAATAGAATGAACTGAACATAAATTCATAGGGAAAGTGGCGGAAGTCAAGAATTGGGCACTGCATGTTTTATTTAATAAGGGTAACTACTATGCAATAATGCAAGTCCAGTGAGATTTTAAAGTGGAAATTAAATTCAAATTTTTAAGTGAATTCCATAAACTTTTACATTTGGCGAGCAATGTAAATTTTCTTTTAAAGCTTCATCTGACTTGGTTTGATTTATGGGCTTAATCTATGAGCTGACTGATAGTTTATAAGTCTTAGAGTCAACTATCTGTATTTTCCAGTTCTACTATTCTGAGTGTGATATAATTGATTTACCACTTCCTCTTTTCTTTCTGTTGAGTATAGTCAAAATCTATTGATTAATTTTAGAAGCCTAGAATTATGGCCAAATAAAGGATTTCCAAAAGGCTTTTAAAAACACATCTTTCCCTTGCTGTTAATTCATATGGTTGTAATTTATTATTTTATAATAAACTGTGCATCATTATTAACACTCTTCCAATTAACACCCATTTTAACACCTATTTTAAAATAAGTAGCTGATGAGTGTCCGAAATTCAAGATTTCTACTTTTTAAAGCTAGATTTATTGCTGATATAATTGAGAAAAAGTTTTACAATAAAAGAGTCACTTGAAACAGGTAGTGGAACTATACAGTTTTAGTGATGAAGCTTAACAGTCAAGAGATCAACTGGATTCTCACTGTCCAGAAAAGGACTGCTAAGATCATGCTTGAGGAAATGTTTATATGGACCTAGAACATTGGAAAGATAGATGATTTCATGTTTTAAAAATGTCATCCAGAAAGGCCTTCACCAGAAGCTCTTTCACAAGGCTTATCTAAGTCTTGTCATGTTCCTGACATATTCCTGATGGCTCCTATTTTTACCTCAAGAGCAACACTTTGGGCGTTATTGGCTATTTTAATCAAAACCCACAAATATCCATAGAAATTTAAAATTACCTAAATTAATACTTAAACAGAGACTAGATAATTCAATTAAAACTATTAGATATAAAATTTAAATTTTATTAGTTCATTATCTTACTATTTGCACTATCCTTACCACCCCTAAATTTCACATGTAAAACAGCTGCATAATTTTGAAGATTAATAAACATTTTTTTTAGAGTAGGTTTAAGTTTAAAGAAAATTGAGCAAAGTATACAGTTTCATGTGCATCACCCACCTCTAGTTTCTCCTATTATTAATGTCTTGCATTAATATGGTCAATTTGTAGAATTGATGGGCCAATATTGATATATTATTAACTAAAGTCCACATTTTATACAAGCCTTCATTTTTTTGTGTTGTATGTGCTACTGAATTTACACGCATGTATAATGTCATATTTCCACCAGTACTGAATCATATAGGGAGGGCAGTTTCAGTGACCAAATAACATCTCCTGTTCTTCATCTGTTCATCCTTCCCATCCCCTGAATCTGCCACCACCGATCATTTTACTGTCTGTATATTTTTGCTGTTTCTAGAATGTAAATAGTTCAAATTGTGTAGTATGTAGGTAATGTTTTTGGGACTGGCTTCTTTCCTTAACAATGTATACTTCAGCTTCAATCGTACCATTTGTGGCTTGACACTTTTTGCTGCTCAATCATATAACATTATAAGGATTTAATACAAATAGCTGCATTTTAGTAAGAAGAAAATTGATCAAAATAACTCCAAATCTCTTGTTTAGAAGTAAATCTTTGCAGGTAAAATACAACCCAAGAAAGTTACCCGCTACAGAATTTATATGCAAAATACTACTACATAAGTTTATCACACATGAATAAACTAATTCACAGATATCTGTTTAACATCTCAAATTGATTATTATTTTTTTAAATATAGAGTACAATAAATCTCTCTCAGTTAAATACTTTTTATCATTTTTGATCTCTGAATAATGGCTGTACTAAAATAAATGAATTTGCAATTTTCAAATGTTAGACCCAGGATTTACATTCTACATATAGATGAAACAATTATTCTACAATTTAAAATCTACTTTATTGTTGGGTTCATGAAGTAACAATAAAAGTAAATGTTATATGTGTCACATAATTATTTTAAATGCCATGTGGTTTAATATATAAAACTGTTTGTAAATAGATGCTATAAAACTACTCTGGGATTCACTCTGGCTCTATTACTTGACTTCTACTGAGAGAAAAATCTAATTTAGTTTAACACGTTAGCATTCAATATATTCACAAATCAGTACCAACTAAGAAACGGTTTCTTTATCTACCGTGAGGTAATTTGATGAAAATGGAAAAAAAAAAAAAAAACCACCAACTAGAACTCCTATTACTTATAACCTTGGAGTAGTTTCATCAGGGTGATTTAATTTTACATATTAACTGGAAAAAAAAGCAGTTTCCAACAGACATAGAGCAGAAAAGAGATAGCAGTCTTCCAGAATTCTTAAGATAGATTGTAGATAAGAAAATTAACAAAGGATCAAATGTTTTTTGCACCCTTTCAAACTGTGCTTACTGTTTGTTGTTAGGAGTTTTGTTTCTATTCAGATCCATGAATACAAGAAAATGGAAGCCCTGGAGTCATAAACAATTCCTCAAGTTCAGAAAACTCTATGAAAGCTACATCTCTCATTAAAGATGTCTATGAGTTTGTTTGTTTGTTTGTTTGTTTCATTTATTGTTCTCAATGGAGTTTATCTACTCTGTCTTAGCTATTGGCTTGCGAATGTTAAAACCATAAGAATTAGCTATAGAACATATTAAAATTTTCATATTTTTTGGATCATACTTAAAGATTCTGATTTAATGGGTTCATGAGGCCAGATTTAGGAATATCATTTGTAAAATGTCACTCTTCCAATAGTTAAAGAGGCAAAATTTCCTATATCCATAGCAAGTTTTTCGTAGTGCCCTAAAAAGACAGAAAAGTTTATCTTCATGTATAGTCATCTCTCATTTTGGACACTAAATCTAAATTAAAATAGAAAAAATCTTAGCAAACAAGTGATGATCTCTGCATCACTTGTTTACAGATACCTTTTGTTCATTCTTTAAAACCAAGACAAATGGTTCTCTCTGTAATATTGCACTTATTAAAAATCCTTAAGTGCAAACTTGTGTGGTTTCTATAAGAATGATAGCATTGTTCCTCAGTATATAGGGTAATTTTAAATCTCTTGAATAATGAGATGTTAACGAGAACTGTTCATTCACCATTTCCATGGCCCTTGCTATAAAATTGTTTCCATTCTTCATAGTCTATAAATATGAATTTCTGGATTTCAAATCATGCTTTTTCTCAGTTTTGGCATATCAGGATGTGGACTGTAAGTTCTTTATAGTTCTTTATTAAATCAACTCTATTTCTATTCTTTAAAATAGAGCAACTTTAAAAACATATTTTAAAATATAAACTGTATAAATTTTTGCTTTTTCATTTGTTACAGGAACAATTCCCATTAATTAGCATAGGGTGAATTTTTTTACTTTAATAAAGAATTGATAAGATTACTTTCTTCACTCAGGGGATATGAATTTTTTTAAACAATGTGAAGATACTTACATGTATAGTATTCTTATTTTGGATTTGATATATTAAGTTTGACAAATACTAGAAATTGAAAATGACTCAATATTTTTTGTAAAAGTAAGCAAAATATCAACTTGTTCAAGAGGTTAATAAAATATGTTTGGTACATTTGCCTTTATTCTATATATAAAAATAAAATTTTTGACTTTTTTTATAGAAAATGCATTTTAAAAATATATGAATCCTTAAAAATGAAATATAAATGTAGCATTACATATGCAAAGTTTAATAATCAATGTTGATACATTTCCATTTTAAATAAATACTAAAGGTATGTCTATATTGCTAGCACCTTTGTTTGGAAAAGTTGTAAACAACTGTCTTTAATAAAGTTTTTGGTAAGCTGTGTAAGATGCTGCACTTTCCATTCAAAATCAATATTTGCATTTAGACTCTATTATCTATTCTAGATGTATTGACCTTTCCATGATATTTACCTCTGAAACAGATGACAAGTGAATCCCAGTGTGTATAAGTCTTAGTCCATCATCTTGTGATGGAGGGCAAACGTCATTCCTCCAAATGCTAACTTGACCTACAAAAAGTTCCTTTATTCTAAAGTAATACTATGAATTTGAACTTCTTATTAGAATTTTGATATTTCTGTTTGGATTAAATGAAAGATATATAAAATGTATTTTCTGATTATGACAGTACAACTATTTTCTGAAAGATCTAAATGGATAATTAACTGAAAACCTCTCATCAGATATGGACGTATGGTAGCAATTAGATTGTGCCTCACAGATTTCCAACTATAGGAAGCACATTGACCAGGGTCCCTGTTGCTGTTCTCTGAAGTCTACTGCTGTGTTTATATAAAGGTCATGCTTCCTAAGGGCTGCTTACAGATAACAAACAAGAAAAGCAGAGCTGCGAAGGCAGATCTCTTCCTGGGAGACACATGACTTATCTGCCATCTTACTATGAATTGAAGACTCCCTGACCATCATGCAGAAGCTTACTTAAGTGACAGTGTAGGCACTTAAAAAACACAGCAGGCTAGGATTGCCCTCACCCTCTTTTTCACTTGGGGTCAGAAAGCATGTGTTTTGAAGGTTGACCCTGCTTTCTCAACATTTCTCTCACACAGGAATATCATCTAACAAAATATTTGCTTGTTACATCTCATTTTGATATCTAATTGTTAGAGAACAGACCTAAACTAACCTACACAGGACAATAGGAAATTAAAGTTGAAAAGTAGTATTAGTATTTTGAAATACATAAATTAAATTCAAAGTATTCATAAACATTTATAAAAAGAGTTCTGGAGAAAATAAAGATGAAGACATTGAAAATATATTAATATAGAATGTTAATATATATTGATATTGGTATTAATATATATTAATACATAATAATAAAGATAAATAAATTGAATAGATTTAATACATATTAATTTATGTGCAGACAAAAATAAATAAGAAATCTTTGAGAGTTACAGTACACCATTATTTAAATATTATTACAATGTAGAAGAGTACCATTGTTATAGGATATTTTAAACTGGTATGAGAAACTCCAATTAATATTTTCTTCAGATCAGCAGCTACATGGTTGCTATCACTCTTTCTTCCATATCAATGGCAGACATACAAGGTACACAGTGTTCTCTTTCCCACTAAGCCCAATCCTTGTCAAGACACCTTCTAATAATAAATAAGAAAGTGTTATTTGTCACATCTGTCTTAACCAAAGAGTTTAGCTCAATTTCAATTGAAGGGTAGCAGAATATGCCACCCTAAATTACAACAGTAGAAGTTTAGGTCATGCCCCCAAAATATGCCACGTTGGTATATTGATTACTTTGAGCTGTAGGCACTTAAAAAAACAGCAAATTCAGGGAGAGGTTTTCTCTGAATGCCCCTTATCTACCTAAAGACAGATCCTCCAAAAAGAATTCAATTGTCATAGATCCTCTCTCCCTAGGAGTTACATCAAATAGCAAAGATCTATTCTTATCACAGGAGAACAGACTAGAAGTGGACATGACACCCAGAAAAACTTTGTCACAAACTGTCATACCTCCATATACTCTTCTAAGAACCCATTTATCTTTCCAAAGAGCTATTTACTCTCCTAAGAGGCTTATACCCCTTTCCCTTTTTCTATTAAGATAATATTTAATCCTGAATTTTAAAGCTACCTCTTTGAGTTATTTATTTTTCCTAGGTATCTTCCATGTATACATGAAATATACATGTTTATAAATTTATGTTTGTTTTTCTCTTGTTAATCTGTTTTTTTTGTTTTTTTTTTTGTTTGTTTGTTTGTTTTTTTTTACAGAGCCTCAGCTAAGAACTCAGAAGTGTCCAGGGACAAGGATTTTTCCCCCTACACAGTCATACTCCTTAAAAAGAGTGAATGCTAAAATTGATGAAGACTCAGAGAAAAGTACAGTGGAAATAATGTAAGAGAATAAATATAGTCATAATAATCTCAGCATAAGAACTGACTTTCCAACTTTCACAGCTATCTAAACATTAGGGAGTGAATTCCTCCCAACCGTTAAGTTTTTTAAAAGAGACTAGTTGGCATTGAGGCAAGAATATTAGGAAAATCAAGTATTAAATTATTATATTGAATAAATTATCTCTATGATATATTTCATCCATTATATGATATGATCCCAAGAAGAGAATTTTGATGAGTAAGATTAACCTATTTTTTCTCTACTTCCAGTGAAGATCAAATGGAGAAAAAATGATTTAAATTAAGATATGAGGTTGAATATAGATATAGAGAAACATCTTAATTGCCTGAATGGTAATAACTTGAAATTAATGCTTATTTATGGAAGGGAGCGGCTAATACTTGAATTCGATTCATTGTAAAAAAAAAAATTGAAGCCACCTAAAGATGATTTTGAGAAAGAAAGGGTGTTTCACTAACAAAATATAAAGAAAGTGCCATTAACCATTAACTCCTTAAGAAATTTGTTTCAAGAAAAAGAGAGTAAAAATAAATAAATAATTATCTGGGCGTGTAAACTTGAAAGCACTGAAATTACTGATATTTCCTTGTCAAAAAAGAAAATGGAAAGAATGAAGTAAAACAGTAATGATGCATTAAAATAAATATTTGTTACAATTTTAGGATTGTGTGTTGTGTGTATGCTTCTAAATAATGTGAATGTTGTTTACAATCATATAAACAATATGATATATAAATAATATATCAATAATTTAATTAATAATATCAATAAATATTATACAGTCTGAAGAGTTATATACTTTCAAAAGTTTTAAGAGGAATTCAAAGTGTTCTAGAAAATGTAGATACTTATTTAATGACAGATAAATCAAATACTGTCTTGATCTTCCATTTAACCTAATTCTACAACTCAAGTAAAGATTGACAGAAGAGGTCATGAAATTAACAAAATGAGTCTTTTTAAACTATGACAACTGCCACAGGACCAAAGAGAATCAAATGCATACTTATCTTAAGAATTACTGTAAATTTGGCTGTTTCAAAAATAAACATATATTTGTATGGGGCAAATTGCTTTCCCATTATGAGATTCCTCCTACCCAGAAAAATTACATGAAACCAGACCATCAGGTGCAACTTTAGTTCACAGGATTTGAGAAAAGACAAATCAAATCTTTTTCCTACACATATGAAATATCCCAATATTATAAATTATAAACAAAAATAATGTCATAAAGTTTCTGTTCTAATTTTGACAAGCTAAATTAGTTCACTTAATATTTAGGGTGATCTTTGTAAAATCCTTGGCTAATTTTACCAACTTAATTATTTATTTATTTTTCAAAAAAACATTAACAGAAAGAAAGTTTTTAAGTATGGAAACAGAGACATAATAGCTAAGTATGTAAAATGAAGTTTTGGTTTTCTGTTGTATTGCTACTTTTGCTTTGGTAAGCTAACCTACTAATTATCTGTCACCAAATAGTTAGCTGGCAACCCAATAGGTTTTTCCTTTAGTAAATATTGAAATATTTATTATGATATTTATTATAATTTAGAAAATATAATGACAGGTCTATTGCTAAATTCCAGCAACCAAGATGTAGTCAGTAATTCAACATTTAAATGTTTTTAATTTTATAAAACGAATGATGGATTTTGTTTCTCTGTATAGGTAGGACAGGTACATTGGAAAATGATTTGCCAAATAGTAAATGCCACCTCTCAAGTCTTTTTGATAGCTTCCATGAAGCTAGTTTATATCTTATAACTTTCATTTACACTCTGCCATGCTTTATTTTTTCACTTTTTTTTTCTTTTGTGATGAAGATGATTGGACTTCTTTGGAAAATGGAGAAAGCAATTAATTATAATCAAATAGCCAAGCTTTATCTTGAAGTTCAGAAGGTTTAGTTTGGAATATGTGGTATCAATACTTGATCAGCTGAAATAATTTGAAATGATTTAAAACATCCAAAAAAGTTCATCTCAAATTTGTTTTGGATTTAAAAGGAAAAAAAGTATTAATTCTCTTATTATTTGAAGAAGAATGTATTCTATTTTCCTAATATATACTTCAAAATCTTTCTGTACTTTTACACCATTAGTTTAGTTACCCAATAGTATATATTCTTAATAGAAACCAACTTATTTTAGAAAATCTACATCAAAATCTACAATATGTCTAAAGTTGCACATTTAATGTGCTAGTTCTCCACAAAACCATTTTCCTTTTTCCTCAGTAATAAAGGTGGAGCTTTAGACATAGCTGCCTAACAAGGAGTAGAATTCCTCTCCCTTTCAAAGCCAAGTGTGGAAATTTGCCTGGATTTTCAAGATAAAATGTGAGCTGATGTAAAATGTGCAACTTTCGCCTCCCTTGTTTGGAAAATCGCTGGATGTCAACGTCGGCCCTTTTCCTTTCCTTGGACTGAAATGGCAATGATTAAAGTTATTTTGAAACAGAATGCTAAAGATGGGAGGCACTAAATTGGAGTAAGTCCATGGAAGGACAGCATGCAGAAGAGCCACCATCAAGCCGAAGCACTTATTTAAACTGTCACATGAGCCCAACAGATTTCTTTGTTCTTTTAAATCATTCAAATTTAAAGGTTTCTTTTGCAGCTGCCTAAAAATAACCTAAATAAGCATTTCATTTTGAGTTTTAAAGATCTAATGACTGGCCACTGCAAAAACGAATGAATGAATGAATGAACGAATAAATAAATAAATAAATTATTGGTTTAAGGGAGAGGGTTTAGATTAAGAATCCAGTTCAATCATACAACTCAATGACAACCAAAGGACAAACGATCCAATCAAAAAATAGGCAGAGGACTTGAACAAGTACTTCTCCCTAGAGGACATGCAAAAAATAACCAACAAGTATATGAAAAGATGCTAAACATCGCTAGCTATTAGGGAAATGTAAATCAAAACCACAATGAGATACCATCTCACACCTGTTAGAATAACTGTAATCAACAGAACAAGAAAAACAAATGTTGGAAAGGATGCAGAGAAAAAGGAACACTCATGCACTGCTGGTGGGACTGAAAATTGGTATAGCCACTATGGAAAACAGTATGGAGGTCCCTCAAAAAACTAAAAATTGATCTTCCATATGATCCAGCAATCCCTCTACTGGAATATTTATCCCAAAGACTTGAAAACCCATATCTGAAAAGATTTGCACAACGATGTTCATAGCAGCATTATTTACGGTGGCCAGGACATGGAAGCAACTGAAGTGTTCTACAATAGATGATTGGATAAAGAAGCGTGTTTACATATATACAATGAAATATTACTCAGCCATAAGAAGAGATGAAATACAGCCATTTGCAACAACATGAATGGACCTTTAGATAATCATGCTAAACGAAATAAGCCAGACTGAAAAAGTTGAAAATTACATTATGTCACTTATATGTAGCATATAAACCTAAAAGCAACAAATAAACAGGACAAAGAGAGACTCAGGGACATGGACAATGGACTAGCGGTTATCAGAGGTAAGGGGTGGAGAAGGAGGGAAGAGGTAGACAGGGTAAAGGCGGTGAAATATAGGGAAGTTGGGGAGGGTGAGGCGGGTAAAGGGGATCAAATCCATGGTAGCTGAAGGAAACTGAACTCTGGGTGGTAATCACATAATAGAATATATAGATGTCAAATTATAATGTACACCCAAAAATTATATAATTTTGTTAATCAATTTACTCCAATAAACTTAAAAATAAATAAATAAATAAACAAACAAATAAAAGAATCCAGTTCAAATTTCTGAATAAAAAAAAATACTTTAGAACCTCTCTTTAATATTTAGTCATGTGTTGAAAACTAGCTTTCCTAAGGAATTAAAAAAATTCAGTATTAAAATTAAGATATTCCTGAGTTGTAAATACCAAACCTCAGCTCACAATGCTACTTACCTTGGATGTGTAACTCATAAACATTCTTCTCACACCCTACAAAGAACCGAAGTCTTACATTATAAATTTATGTTCCCCAAAATTTGATCACGTGAAGCGGATTTTTTTTCACCTGAAACAATTTTGCATGGGAGGTAAACTTTTACCTCTATCCATTTAGGGTTTTTGGCTAGATTTAAGTATTAAGCTGACATCTGATGGATTAACAGGAAGCATACATAGTTATGTAAACTTTACATGCCATGGGAGACCTCATAAGGAAATGAAGACCCAAAGGTATGATAGAAACTACATGCTTTCATATTAATTTGAACAAAGAGATAGAGAGTTGTAGAAAATAATTAAACTATGTAGGAGGGTAAAGGGAGAATTATTTTAAGAAGGTCTGTTTGTATAACAATCTCTTGGCTTTGATTCTCTGTTAAAGAATTTGTTTTCTCCTTGTACAGAAAGGGCATCTTTCACGTGGTCATTTTGATTTCCTCTTTCCAGGAAAGAAAGGGAAATTAAAATGCCCTTCTTGCATTTTTGTGTTTTAAGTGCTTTTAGCTCAAATCATCCTTACACTAAAGTAGCATAAATATGTGTGGCATCTCTGTCATCCTCAATTTCAACACAAGGGATCATCCTGATAGTTGGGGATTAATAATAGAGTTCGTCATCTCTGGAAGCTATGTGCATCTAGCCAAGGAAGGAAATATATTTGAAAAATAAAAAAGGTGACATGAAGTTTGCAGCAACCAATCACTTTCTTTCTTTCTTTCTTTCTTTCTTTCTTTCTTCCTTCCTTCCTTCCTTCCTTCCTTCCTTCCTTCCTTCCTTCCTTCCTTCCTTCCTTCCTTCCTTCCTTCCTTTCTTTCTTTCTTTCTTTCTTTCTTTCTCTTTCTTTCTTCTTTCTTTCTTTCTTTCTTTCTTCCTTTTCTCTCTCTCTCTCTCTCTCTCTCTCTCTCTCTCTCTCTCTCTCTCTCTCTCTCTCTCTTCTTCCTTTAAGGAAAGATACTGTGTTGGCCAGCACAACAATCTGAAATAGTGTGTAAGTGTTTTGCCAAAGCTAGTAATTGAACATAGAAAAATATTTATAAGCATAGAAGTGTTTTTGTTTTGTTTTGTTTTGTTTTGTTTTTTACCATGAATGCTGTTTTAAAAATGACAAACTAGGAAATATTTCAGTAAAAAGTTTCTAAAATGATTACTATATTATTCCGTTAATTGTTTTATACTAATAAAATGTTGACAAACTTTGTTAGTTGAAGTGGTACTAGTTGTCATGGTAGATAAGTCCCTAAATTTCTTGCTCATATAACAGTTAATTGAGGGCATTCCTAGTTTGGTAGCTATTCTCCAAGTTGTGATTCAGAGGCCTAAGCTCCTTTGATATTGTATTTATACAATTTTCAATATATGGCTCCCAAGGTTTCCTGATTTTTTCTTTGCCATTTCACACATCTGACAAGGGAAAAGGTTAAGTCAGACCAGGAAATGATGTAGACCATATTGTTCCACATTTTATTAGCCAGAATTCAGTCACATGTGTCTGTCTAGCAAACGAGGTTAGAAAATGTAGTCTAACTGTATGCCAGGAGTAAGAGGAAACCAATGAGGAGACCCAGGAACTCTCTGCTATGTACTTCTCTAAAAATCTCCGAAAGCATGATAATTGATAAATGATAAAGAGATGATTGATGAAGAAGATAATCATCAGCCTTAGTTTTTTTTTAAATAGTTCATTCCATGTTTTAAGTCAAATTTAAGCCTACATACACATTTTGATTAAGTTATTCACATTCATTGAAATAGTAGTATCTTCTGCCAATACTTTTTTTTTTATTATTCAAATTCCTGGGTCCTTCTAGAAAACAAAATGATCCTGTTCATTATCCAAGTACTACTGAATCCATTATGGCATTTCTATTGACGCTTAATGTAGGATTTTCTTCATAAACTGCAGGATGCAATGAGATTACCAAATTGCTTTTATGTGTTAGCCTAAGAAATGAACTGAGACCTTCAGAGCACTACTTGCAATTATTACAAATGGTCTTCTGGAAGGTCAAAAATTCTTCCCCATGTGTTCAAATGACTGCTATTAATTTTTTAATTATTATTTTTTTAATTTTAATTAATTAATTTATTTTTAGGCAGGGCAACCCTTGGTTGACTTCACAGATTGCAAGGACCTTGTCAGCTTACAATTCTTTCTCTTTGTTGTTTATTTTTTATGCCTACAGCACCTGGTCTTCCTAAGTGGTCTCCCATCCAAGCACTAACCAAGCCTGACCCTGCCTGTTTAGCTTCCAAAATCAGATGGGATCGGGCTTGTTCAGGGTAGCATGGCCCTAAAGTGCTATAAATTTTGGAACCAAATAACTGGCTACTTGTTTCTTTCTAAGTTTACAACTTTATTAATAGAATCTACTTGCAGTTATTAATTCTATTCAGAGAAAGTAAAAAATGGTAAATTATTCATTAAAAAATACTTTTTTCAAGGTGACAGTAAATAAAAACAACTAAAAAAAAAGAAAAGAAAGCTGAAGGAGCAATGTCCTTATGAGATCTATGGCCTTGTCCTTAGTGCCACAATGTTTAAGCCAGAAAAGTTAATGAGCAATATGAAAAGGAAGACTGGAGGCATACTTCTATTAATAAGGAAATGAGCTCCAAATGAAAGCCCAAAGAAAAGGCACACAATTAATTAAGTTTATTTAAAGGGAATGTGTTCTGCACCATCTTTTTCCTTCTCTTGACGATTCCAAGGAATGGCTAGACATGGGGCGCGAAGTTTTGGAGAACAAAAATGGGAAATTTATTGGGCTAAAACTATAAGGAAGTTTTGCACCTATATCAAATAGTAAGTACAGTTTCGTGAGTATTTCTAGATAAGTTGGTGAGAAACACAAATGAGTGTTCACCCATCTTGGTTGTTGAGAAGACCAAAATGAAGACATTCAAGGAAATTCTCCAAAAGTAGAAACTGTATGTTCCATAGTGAAGAAATGGAGTCCTTCTGGACAAAAAAGGAAGGGATTTGGTAACAATATACGTAATGAAGAAAATAGCTTTTAAAAGAGATTGACCAATAATTCTTATTGTTTTCAATATAGTTTACATCTCAATGTCTTACATATAGGTTATGTAGGATTTTCTGCTACATTTAGATTACACAATTTAATTTGCAGCTTAGGTATTATAAAGACAACATTTTAAGAAAGGAGAAAACTTGTTTGGGTGTACTAAATATTCCCAGATGCATCATCTACCTCCCTACACTATCTTAGCCCCTGTTTTAACTTAAAATTCTTAGGTAGTTTTTAGAAATTATCAGAGGAATGAAATCTAAATTCTAGAATATGATAAAGTTGTCTATTATATGAAATCTTCATTTCTCTTGAGTCTCAATTGATATCGTTGTGTAATTTCCATTTAACTCTGCATAGAATAAATTACTAAATTACTTACTCTGGAGGACAAAATAGAAAGTCTAACCTTTAACACGCTTTGATATACATGCTCTTAAAAGCAACTGCAACATGTAAAATGCAATTCATACTGTAGAGCAGAAATTGTTCAAATAATGCAAGCTCAAGAAAAACTTTAGTCTTAAAATGTGATAGCTGTATATTATTTATTACTAACAGAGCTTTTGTGATTTACCATTTTCTTGATAACCTATATTACATCAAAATGAATTCTTATGTTTATTTTAAGAAATGTTATTTTTAAATTATTTGTCTGTAATATAATTTTAGAAGCTGCACATTATTAGTCTAAATTAAATCAGCCTGTCATGGAACCATAATCAAGGGTCATCCAGAGATCCAGATTTACCTTTGGGTTACAATTTTACAAAGAGAACAATTATTCCAAACAGTGATAAAATTATGTGTTCCTCCCCAATACCCTTTGTCTTCGATGAGAATCTCCATTTGTCTAAAAAGCTTCAATTTATAAAATATTGATAAAAAGAAGCATCAAGTGGGTATCATAGCTTTCTTTTCTAGTCTTAATTCTGGGCTACCCCATACAGAAAGTATTAAGCTATAACACTTCTGGCCTTTGAGTAGCTGACTTCTTACTGAGAGTCAAACCCTACTTTTGAGTTCACCTTATTTCAAATCAGGTGATTCACATGTTAGACATGTTCTCATGAAGTCATGTATCTAGTCTACCAGTCATTTGTAATGTCCTCTCAAATTTACACCAATGTACGTTGCTACAATCTCTGTGACTCCACTGAAACACTCTCATCAACTCCACACAGTGATCCAGTTTCTCCACAATTGTGTTCTTAACCAGAAAACTCGGCTTGGGGTTGGCATCCCAAACCCTGCTGTGGTCTGTCATTTGACCAAATAAATCCTAGATGAAAAAAGAGCTTCAAAACTTTAGGAAAATTTCAGGTGTGCTAACTCATTAGCCATCATCCATTTAGTGCACAACATACTCAACACCAGTGGGCCAGTGGTTGATCATCACCCTGACGATGACTGTCACTGTCCTCCTGTCCACCTGAGGCTCTGGTCAGTCCTGGTCTGTTGTCTGAGCCTCTGAATTCAATGTTGTATGTTTTGCTTCTTTCTGTCCTGCCCTCTCTTTCAGGTACACATGGGAGTGAAAACAGAAAGGCCTGCTTCTTTCAGGAACATAAATCCCTTCCTTGGGGCTGAGGTACCAGTCAAAAGGGCCTGGTACAGAATGTATATGTGAGGTGTTCAGCCAGTAACTGGCAGAGGCTGAGGACCAGGTAAACACAGGCCCGAAATTCCCAGAGCTGTTCGACGACCACCCATCTTCAGACTAAGAGCTAGTGGCTGCACCAGCCACTGAGCCAAAGGAGTCAGCATGTGGCGTTTGGGCAAACAGATTGAAGATGCAGACACGACTTGAATGGAGAAAGAGTTCAGTGCAAATCGGGTGAGACCAGCCTCCCAGCAGGCTGGTGGCTAACAGCTGGCCTTCACGCAGGAGACGAAGAAGAAGGCCTGTGCCTTGGCTCTCATGTGGTCTCTAAGAACACTGGGGCCAGTGGAGAGTGCACACACTGTCTCTCTCATCTGCCTGGGGCTGAGGCAGGGAAGGAGGTGGTGCAACTTAGTAGCAGGGGGCCCCAACACAGTGTGTTATTGATGGAGCATCAGCTGTATGCAGGAATACTGAGCACTGATTTGAAATTCAGGACACACAGATGCAACCTTTGCTGATGAATTAAGCCCTCTGCTCAGGACTCCATCACAGCGGTTATCACTAGCTTCCTGCCTTCTATGCCAGCAGGGATGAAGAAACCAAGTCACAGGAAAGCCTAGGCCAAGAGCTAGCCAAGTGCTCTTTCACCCTGGGGTCAGGCTGGCCAATGTCCCGGCATTGGAGAACTGGGAGTCACTGCCATGCCCCCACCTGAGAAATCAGCACGTGGTCAGACAGTTGGGGACCTGCGCTAGCTGGCCATTTGGATTCTGTTCCTCCCTGCCATGACTATCCAGTTCACCAATATTCATCCTTTTGCTCCAAGTCTCTGGGCTGACAAACAAGGGACCAGGAGCCTTTCATTGAGCCTGGTATCTTCCCCTCTGGAGGTGTTCCTCTCTCCTAGGCCCTGTCTTCACTTTGCTCTTGTGCAAGGTTGAAGTGACCAGGCCCAGGGCAGGTGAAAACCCTGAGCTGAGCTCTGGCCTGGCAGGGGCCCATTGACATCAATTCAGTTTCTCTGGGCCACTGAACTGGCAAGGTGAGTTTCTGAATTAGTGTTCCTTGGCGGGAGGACTAGCTATTATCAATACATCACAACTATTGTGTATGTGCTTAATGCTGGCCAAGCCATGGGTTCTCCCCTCCCTCAGCCTTTTGCTGTGTCTAACCACCACCCTGAAGCCCTGTTCTTTTCACTGATTCCCTCATTCCTTTTGCCTTCTATTCTCAGCTTCTACCTCATGCCCCATTCTATTCGAACTCTTGTGAATTTTCAAGCAGGCCATTTCCCTTTTACTTCAGGTTTTTTTGAACCTCGCAGTAATTCTACATTCCTCCACTCACCTATTCTCCCATCTTCATCCCCTGACAAGCACACCTACATTCCTCACCCTACCTGTTTCTCAACCCAATTCTGGCCAGTTTTCCCCATCCCTCATCCTCACGGGAGACACTCTTGCCCCTCACGGAAGGGCTGTGGAACCCAAGGAAGCGCCTAGCATCTAGGGCAGGCCTGTCTTCATGCTCACTGCCAAGCCAGGGTGAGGCAGCCAGGGACTGGGTTCTGGGTACATGGAGCTTGCTCATGTCACATTCAGTCTGGAACGTGGCTCAGAAAGCGAGACTACTCATCCTTACAATAGGCCTGCCACCAGGCACACACCCTTTCATACTTTGGCAAGGCATGTCAATGGGCTGAGGAGAGTGTGGAAGCTCAGGCTTTCAGAGGCACTGTAGTGAAAACCGAGGTGTCCCAAGGTCCTCGCTAGGATGCTAACATGACCTTGGGTGGCTTTCTGTGTCTGGTCAAACAGGGACAGCCACGTCCTACCTCATTGCTCTTTTTTTTCAGTGGGTGTTGTGTAACTACCACATACTTAAACATCAGAGAAACTGAGTTCAAATAAGCACCATTCTGGATATGTGAGGAACCACTCTGTTTCTCTGTGTCCATGTTGTGTTTGTTTGTATGTGGTGTGAGAGAGATGCAGGTGTGTGGATATCCAGTCAAGTGGATAAGTGTGAATATCTGTATGTGTTTTTTTAGTGAAAATTTCTTCGGTGTCCAGTTGTTTCAGGTATTTAAAGATGTGGGTGTTTGGTGTCTTTGCTAAAGTGTGAGTGCAAATCAGCATGTGATCATAAAGTGTCCTTTGCATGTCTGAATGTCCAGATGAGTGTGTTTCATGTATCTTTTTCCCAGAAAGACCTGTAAACATTGGGCTGTGCCTGGCCTGAATTAATAGTATAAAAAATGAGAGAACCCTCTTAGTCCTAATGTAAGAGTTTTCTGGGTGGCAGGTCATGGCTGGACCCTTTACGGGAAACACATTGGGATGTATAAACTATCAGACCATGACATCAGAGACCTGAAACCAATATAAATGCAGACTCTGTCTACTTATACATCAAGGATCTAAATTTCAAAGAGTCCAAGAATTGAATCAAAGAAATATGCCCAAATGGACTGCTTCCCATACCACAACCCCAGATCCTTCCTTTGTAGCTTCATGTGCTGCCTACCCACAAGCCAGCTGGGCATTCCTTACTTGTTGAATCTCCTTCCTGCTGGCCTGCACAGGACAGGACAGGACAGAATTCATCCACCTCAGTAGTAAAACTTCCAGATTTTCAGAATAGGTAAAGCCCACCCGGCCTCTGCGGTCCATGGAAGGCCACTCTACTGAGGCCAAATCTTGCTCGTGTCCTGATTTCTTAGGAGGGAGTCTGGCTGTGGCTTCTGTCAGATGGTCTCTTACGAATGAGTCGAGTACCTCCCATTTGCTCCAAGGTTACCTTGCATTAATTTTTCATCTCCTTGACTATTAGATTCATGAATTTTGGTTGCTAGCAGGAGAATGGGTGTCCAAGATGATATCCATTCCTGGTGGCCGGGCTTAGGATTCGAGACAGGGAAGCAGTGGTCAGGAAGTCTCTGTGGCCTTGATCACCATATAATGAATCCGCTTAGGCCCCTTTCACCCTTCCCCAACTCCTTCCTCCCTTAATGTATAATAAGACCCTGCAGAGTGATCCATTTGGCAGGATATTCAGCATTGAAATCCTAGCATCCTCTGTGGTTCTGTATAAGTTGCAGAGTGTTTCTGGGGAAAAAAATCCAATAGTTTAGACAAAGGTGAACACCTTGACAGGGCAGAAACTATTATCCAAAAGTTGGGCCATGCCCATATCTCATTGAGCCCCATTTTATCCCAAGGCCAAGGAGACATTGTGCACCCCTATCCCATTTATACTCCACAAGCCCATTTTTTTCTACCATATGTGACTCCTTGAACAAGAATGAGCAATGGAGAATGGATCCAGTTTCACAGCCTTCTTGTCATTTGCATTTCTTTCTAGCTTATCCATAATGGATCACGCTGTCACTCTTCTGGCTCTCAAGAAGCTGACTTGTCAGACAGAGTGGGACATATCCCTTATGAGTACATCTCATTTTCAACTCTTAAGATTAACGTATTTGACACGTTCTCATGAACCAGTGGTGCACCTGACCTGCTAGTTTATTTAACAGGTGACTCTGGGATGACTTGAATGTTCTTTGCTAGACATCTCTGTGAATGGATTCAAAAGAATCCCAGCCAAAAAGAATGTTCTAGTTAGTCAAAGAATCTGTAGAAACCAAGACGTCCAACTTGGGTTGGACAGACCCAATCCAGCTGTTGTGTGTACTTTTGACCAAGTACAACATGCTGAGGATACACTGCTAAATGACCTCAGAAAAATTTCAGGTGCACTCCCTCCTAATCCAACACCTGGATACACCACGATGCACTCAGCACCTGCTGCTGGGTTTTAACCTCCACCCTAGAGCTGACACCCTTTCCACATGTTGCCCCCCCCTCATATTTCCCTGTGCCCAGGTCACCAGCAATGTGTTGTCTGAACCTCTGAATTTGCTGTTGCTCATTTTGCTTCTGGGGGTCTTGCTCTCTGTGCCAAGAGCACATGGAGTAAAATCATAAAGGCCCTGTTCATTGTGGTCTGACATGTTTCCCTTACCTCAGTAGGGTGGGCGACTGGTTGAGGGCCAGTGTAATCAAAGAGTAAGGTGAGGTTTCAAGCTAGGAAGTGGCAACGGCTGGATTCCCAGCTAAAGCAGCCCTCAATTGCCGGTGCTGTCTGGTGACTGCCTCACTATAAACCAAAGTTTGGTGGCTGCACCAGCCAGTGGGCAGGAAAGGGACAGCTAATGGCCTTTGGGCAAATCGAGAGAATGCAGATGTGGCCACAATTTGTATGATAAAAGAGGTCAATGTGTGGCAGGTGAGGCTGGGCTCCCAGAAGGCCAGCAGCTAATAATGTGCCCTTTGGGAGTCCAGAGGAAGCTTCCTGAGCCAGGTTTCTCATGGTGTCTCCAGGAGCATTGTGGCCAGTGGCACATGGATGCCGTGGCTGTCTGTTCTGTCTTGGTTGGGGCCAGACAGAGGAGGTGTGACACATGAATAGGGCCTGCTAGGGATGGAGTCCCAGATGGACGCAGGAGTCCTGAGAAGTCTTTCTAAGTACAGGACACACAAATCTCACATTGGCTCTTGAATGGAGCCCTGGTCCCACGTCCCAGTCCAGGCTGTTCTCATGACCCTTCCATGACCAATGCAACCAGTGGTGAAGAAAAAAAGTCTCACAGAATGCTATCCATCTTCCTCGGGGCCAAGTTTGGATATGTTCAGGATTTAGGAGTCCTAGGGCTCACTGTCCTGTCCCCTCTTAGAGAATCAGCCCATGTCCAGACCCTGTGGGGCTTGTGGGATAGCTGGCCTTTTGGGGTCTAATGTCCCCTGTGCCTTGACTGTCTGCATTATCAATATTCCTGCTTCTGCTACATGTATGCTGGTTGACGAAGAAGTAACCATCAGCTATTCTTTTAACCTATTTCCTTCCGCCTTAAATATGTCACTCTTGCTGGCTCTGTCTTCATTTGGTACTTTTATCAACTGAAGCCAGCCAGACCTAGGGCATAAAATGAATGTTGGGAATTCTTTCTCCATAACTTTGTAGAAAGTGAACAATCTCAGAGAGTTTGCAGTGTGATCTGTTTCCTTGGTCTTGATTAAAGTAGGTTGCCACAGGAAAAGATCTGGTCTTATATTTTGGATATTAATTTCTACCCTGTAGATGTATTTGCTTCTGTGTGAAACTCTCTCAGAATTTCTCCCCAGACACCATTCAGAATTCAACCAAAACAATACCAAATGCTATGTAGTCAAGGATGAAACCCTGCATAAGTAGATCCTGGTACCAATTCTTTATCAATGTATATGGGGGGGGGGTGAACAAGGGCGAACAAGGCAGAGGGGATCGGTTGTATGGCGATGGTGCTCAGTAGATGTCCTGACCACTTATGACACATCCTGAGTTCTAAAGCCATCCTATGGAACACATGTAATCTTAGACTCCAAATTTCTTACAATCACAAGACATTGATTATTATGTTAAGCAAGAGAAGAGAAAAAAAGGAAATATGGGGGAACCCTATAGAAAATGAAAGATTTGACATTGATTATTTAGTGAATATCTGAGAAACCACAGGCAAGGCCATTCCTCAGCCATTACATCCTGGATCAACCTTTTTCCTTAGGTATTCTGGGCTTTTGTCTGCCCCAGTGGCTGGGCAGGGCTTCATCCTACCGAGCAGCTCTTGTCCTCCTGAGGATTCTGCCCTAAACCATGCAGGCCTGAAATCTTGATCTCAGAAAAGCCAGTATATGAGCTATCGTGTGCATGGGAGTGGAGGTGTTGGTTTTGAGTAAAAGGCAAAGGCAATGGAGGGTCAGGGGGGAAATACAAGTCTCCATAGTGATGGGAGAATACAGCAGAACACTTTGGGATGTGAGAGTACTACTTGGTCTGCATCAACAGTATGGACAAGAGCTGTGTTTTATTGATACCTAAACCTCCCTCATGGGAGCTTTGACTGGACAACTCATCTGTGCTACTCAAGCTTTCCAAAGTGTCTGAATGCATTTCAAGTAGCTCCTGCACTCCCAGAGCTTCCTCTGAAGTCTATCTTTCCCTGGGTATGTTTTAAGGCTGTTTTTAAAAAAATGTGGATTTTCAGACATCATGTTTTTACTTTCAGATTAAATTAAAAGTTTTTTGCCAAAAATTTATAGGAAGATACTTGAGTACCACCATTTAAAATCAAAAGATTTTTACTACTTTAGAAAACATTGGAGTTTAGCCAAGGCAAATATTTCTCCTCAGGAAAACTATTCTTTTGGCCTCGATTTAGGATATCTCTAAGTTAGCATTTAGTTGATGAATTGGGTTTGGCTCATATTTAGGTTTATAGTTAGTTTTGAGTTTAGGGTTTGGTGTTGTTTAGCACTGATGTTTTCGTTAGATTAGTGTAAAGTGTTTGGGTAGGTTTGTTTAGTGTCAGTGTAGTTTTAAATAATGATATATGGTTATGTTTCAGGTAGGATTAGAATTAGATTTAGATTAAGTTTTCTGTTTCCTTGAGGCTTAAGTTTAAGAGTAGTATTTGTAAACCAAGTTTAGATTTTGGTTTTGTATTAGCGTTAATGTTTGAATTTGAGTAAGTCTAGGCTTAGGTTTTGGTTTTACTGTTAGGGTTAGCACTGCTTTGTTTTCAGTTAATGTTAGGGCTATGATTATGTTTAGTTTTAGGTACAGGGTTAGGTATAGGATTAGGGATAGGGTAGGATCAGCTTTGATATGAGTTTTTAGTTTTGTGTTCATATCATTTGTTGTTAGGTTTAAGGGTAAAAGGCTAGCCCTGTGTTTAGGGATAGGGTTAGTGTTAATGTTAGATTTATTTTTAGAATTAGGGTTATGTTAAGGGTTGATTTTTAGTTGACTTAACAATTAGATTTAAATAGGATTGGTGTTTATGGTTAGCATTGAGTTTTAAGGTTTATGTTTAAATTAGGATCTGGTTTAAGGGTAAGGATTAGGTAAGGGCTAGGTTGAAGGCGAGGTTTAGCATTATGGTTAGGTTTACTTTAAGTTTTCAGTTAGATTTAGTATTTGGGGTTCAGGTTATTTTTAGGGTTAGGTTAGGATGAGGGTAATGGGTACATTTATGGTGAGTTTTATGGTTTAGTTTAAGGTAAGGTGTAGGTAATGAGATCAGGATAGAGTTTGGGTTAGGTTTAGAATTAGCTCTGAGTTTTCTGTTAACTTTCAATTAGGTTTACCATTAGGGTAAGTGCTATGGTTATAGTTCGGTTTATGGTTAGGCTTTAGATGATGATTAGGGTTAGATCCGGGTTTTTGTTAAATTTAGGATCAGGTTTGGGTTAGGATTAGGGTAGGGGCTTGCCTTAAGAGTAGGTTTTGGGTTAGGACTAGGGTTCAGCTTTGAGTTAGATTTAGTGTTAGGTGTAGAATTAGAATTTGGATAGGGTTACTATTAAGTTTGAGTTTATGTTTAGAGTTAAAATTAAGGTAAGGCTTCAAGTTAGCTTTGAGGTTAGGCTTTAGATTTACATATGGGGTAAGTTTAGCTTTAGTGTTAAGAAAGGGCTAGGATTAGAGTTGCTGTACTTATAAGGATAAGTTTAGGTTTTGATTTAAGGTGAATGTCAGGGTTAGGGTTTATGGATAGGTTGAGAGATGAATTATAATAAGAGTTAGAGTTATAGTTAGATGAGGATAGGGACTGGGGTTCTCATTAGGCTGGGTTAAGGTTAAGCTTAGCCTGGGTAAGGTTAAATGATTTAGTGATAGAGTTGGGCTCAGGGTTTGATTTCATATTAGTTTTAGGGTTGGGGTTAGAGTTACATTTGAGGTTAGGGTTTAGGTTTCAAATAAGTTTAGGGTTATCATTGGGTTAGTGTTAGGGTTAAGTTTTGAAGCTAAAGTTAAGTTTGGATTGGGGTAAAGTTTGTGTTTTTATTATGGTTAAACATAAATTACAGATAGTGTTAGGGTGCTGTTAAGGGTCGAGTTATGATTAGGGTTTTGGATCACAGTTAGGGTTATATTATACCTTTGATGTTAGGTTTTGAGCTTAAATTAGTGTTAGGCTTAGGTTTAGGTTGTTAGGGCTTTTAATTAAGCTTCAATTAGGTTTAGGATAAGGGTTAGGTTTTCAGTTAAGGATAGTTTTTATAGATAGTTTAAGTATGAATTTGATTAGGGTTAAAATATGGGTCAGGGTAAGGGTGACATTTATGTTTAGACTTTGGGTGAGGTTTGGGAGTTAAGTTTAGCTTCACTGTTATGTTCATGGTTTATTTAGGAGGTAGATGTTAGAATTAGGTGTCTGTTTAGAGTTAGGTTGCTTAAATTTGTGGTTAGAGTTTAGGATACAAGCCACTTTTGAGGGTTAGTTTTAGCTATGAAGAGTAGGTTAGGATTAGATTTTGAGTTTAGAGTTAAGGTTAGGTGTAAGATAAGGGTTCATTTTATGATCAGGGTTGGGTTAAATTTAGGGTTTGGTTTTGAGTTAGGTTTGGTGTTAGGGTTGCTTTCATGGTTAAGGTTAGGTTAAGAGTTTGGGTTAAGTTCAACTAATGGTTAGCTCTTATGATTAGATTAGAATTAGGGTTAGGGTTAAGGATAAGAATAGGCTAAAACAAAAATTAGTGTTAGTTTCACAGTTACGGTAATCATTTGGGTTTAGGGATAAAGGTAGTGTTTAGGTTCAATGTCAATTAAAAATTCAGGTTAGGATTGAGTTTGTCACTTTACTTAGGGTTAGGTTTATGTTTAGCTTTGAGGAATGGTGTGATTTAAATTAGGGTTGCGTATCATTTGGGGTAAGGGCATCATTAGGGTTAGGTTCAAGTTTAGAGTTAGCATGAAGGCTGTGCTTAGGGCCATGTTTGCATTTAGGGTTAGGTTCAGTTAAGATTTGAGCTTTTAATTAGTTTTTAATTTAGGTTTAGATTTAGCTTTGAGGTCAGAATTGGGTTTTCACTAAGAGTTGGTTTTAGAATTAGAGTAAAATCGAATTCTGAGTGTACAGTTATGTTAGAGTTAGTGTTATGAATCAGGGTTTGGTTCGATTAGTGTTGGGTTTTAGGTTAATACTCTGTGTTATGAGAATTTAGAGCTAGGATCGGGTTTGAGTTAGCTTTGAGATTATTATTTGGTTTTTAAATTACAGTTACATTTATTTTTACAATCAGGATAAAGTCTAGGGTTTGGATAAGGTAAAAAGGTTAGGTTTTGAGTTAAAATTAGGTTAAGTTTTAGAAGTCTCATTAAAGATGAGTGTTAGAGTTGAGTTTATGAGTAAGGTAAAGTTTAGGAATTGAATTAGAGTTACCTTTAAGGTTAGGATTTCGGTTTAAATTAGGTTTAGGTTAAGGTTTAGGTTAAAGTGAGAGTTCTGTTCAAGGTGAGATTTAGAGTTAGGGTAAGGTTTTGAGTTAGGGTTAAAATTAAGTTGGAGTTTGTGATTTAGCTGATGTTTTAGAGTTAGGCTTAGAGTTAACTTGAGGTTTAGGTTTGAAGATGTTAGAATAGGGTGAGGTTTTCAGTTAGGCTTAGCAAGGACAAGGTATCGTTAGGTTTAGGGATAGGATAAGTCAAGGTTAGGCTTAATTACAATTACAGTTTAAGGTTCTGATTTAGGTTGAGTTTATGATTAGGTTAGCCTTACAGTTACTGTTGGTGTAAGCTTTGAGTTTTGGAATAGGTTTTAAGTTGGGGTTAGAATTAGGGTTAGAATGAGGCCTGAGATTAGGTTATGTTTAGGGTTAGGGATAGAATTAAGGTACTGCTTGTGTTTAGGTTTGATTTAGGGTTAGGGTTAAAAGGTCGGGTTGTGGTTCAAAGTACAGTTGGCATGCATTAGAATTAGAGTAAGAACCTTGTAGAGTTAGATTTAGGGTAGTTTTAAGGGTAAGTTAAGCTTAAAATAGAGTAGGGGTTAATAGAAGGTTTGGTATGTAGTTTAGTACTAGAAGTTAGGATAAGGGTTATGGGTGAAAGTTAGCTCTGAATTTAGCACTTGGGTTTAAATTTAAGTTAGGCTTGGGTTTAGGGTTGAGATAAGGGCTAGGTACATGATTAGTTTAGGTTGGGTCAAGGTTGAGTTTCTGATTAGATTTTAGGCTAGCATTAACTTGGAGGGTCAAAGTTAAGCTTTTCAGTAGGGTTGGTGTGAGGCTTTGGTTAGGGTGTTGAGTTAAGGTTAGCTTTTGGGTTAAGGTTAGATATCAGTTTAGGTTTAGGTTTATGGTAGGATTATAATTAGTGTTTATGGTTAAATTTAGCTTTAGATTTAAGGTTTGGGTTTAAATGAGAGTTTAACTTAGGGTTAGATTGTGTTAGGGTTGGGGTTTCTGATAGGTTTAGGGTTAATATGAGGGCAGATTTTACTTTGAGGAAGAAGTTAATTTAAAATTGGAATAGGGTCAACATTGGAGTAAGGACTATCCATAGGGTTAAGATTTAGGTTACCACGAGGTTTAGGTTAGGTTTTGAGTTATGGTTAGGATTAGGGTTAGGGTTAAAGTTAATTTTAGGCTTCTAGTTAGGATTGAGTTTGAGCTGAGTTATTAGGGTTCATGTGAGTGATGTTCAGAGTTAGCTATGAGGTAGAGGTTGGGTCTAAATCAGGGTAAGGATTAAATTTAGGGTTTAGGTAAGGGCTGAGTTTAGGATTATGTTTAGTGTTATGGTTAGGCTTAGGGTATGCTATGATTGTATGGTTAGTGTTTAGGATTAAAATTCGAGTTCAAGATAGCTCTGAGTGTATGGTTTGGGTTTAAATTAGAGTTTGGTTAGGTTTAAAATTCAGGAAGGGCTAACAGGGTGGTATGGTTAGGGATAGTGTAATGTTTTGAGTAACTTATAATTGGGGTTTTTATTAAGGTTAGCATGTAGTTAGCTTTAACTTTAGCATTTGGTTTTGAAATAAGATTAGGGTTTCCTTAGAATTAAGGGAAAAGCTAACCTAGTGTTGGGTTTAAATTTAATGCCGGGGTTAAGTTTAGTGATAGGATTGGGTTTATAAGAAGTTTTCTACATTATTTGAGCTTCAGGTTTAATTTAAATGAGATCAAAATTACTGTCAAGACCAGAGTTTAGGTTAGGTTAGGGTTAAAGTTAATGTTAGGATTTAAGATAGATTTAGACTTAAGAGTTTGGATTCGAGTAAGCTTTGAAGTTAGCATTTGGGTTTTAAATAAGGTTTTTGAATTAGGGTTAAATCAGATTCTCAGGAGTAGAATTAGAGATAGGGTTATCATTAGGGTCAACATAGGACTTGAGTTGCATCTTTAATCAATTTAGGGTTGGTTTCAGGGTTAGAGTTATCTGTCAGGTGAGGATTTGGGTTGAATATAGGATAGAGTTTCTTTAAGGTTAAGGTAAGAGTTATATTAGTGGTGAGATTTAGGGTTAATGTTGGGGTTAGATGTAGTGTTAAAGTTCAGTTTAGGACTATCTATAGAAGTATTTTTTGAGTTTAAGATTTACTATAAATTAAGGTTAGGATTAGGAAAGGACTAGAGTTACTGTTAGGTTTAGGTTTAGGGTTAGGATGTGGGTCAGGGTTAGAGTAAAGCTTAGTGTTGAGGGTAAGGTTGAGGTAAGCTTTAAAGATCAAGGTTAGTACAACATTATAATATGGGTTAGTATGTAAGACGTGTGAGGTTTTGGGTTAGCGTTAGGTTTGAGGTGAGGTTAGAATTAGGTTTAGGGGTAGGTTAAGGTTGGAATGAATTTACAATTATGGTTAAAAATGAGGGTTAGAGTTAAGGACGGTTTTGATGTTAGGGTTAGGATTTTGATGAGAATTGGGGTTAGAATCAGAGGTAAATTTTTGTTGAGGTTTAGGTTTAGGAAGAGGGCTCAGTTCAGCTTATGAGGTAGGTTTATAGTTAGTGTGAGGGAAAGGTTAGGATCAGTTAATGATTCAAATTATGGTTAGGGTAAGCTTTAGGGTGAACTCTGAAAGCAGGGTTTGTGTTTTATATTAAGGAGGGCCTTGGGATTGAGTTAAGGGCAAGTCTAGTGTTAGTGTTACATTTGAGGTAGGCTATGGAATTGGTTTAGGATAGTCCTAGCTTTAGGGTTAGGTTGAGTTTATGGTACAGTTTAGGTGATGGTTAGAGTGAGAGATCAACATTTAGGTTTTTGGTTTTCACTATGGTTAGGGTTAGCAGTAGGGATAGTGTTAGGTTTTAGGTTTTAAGTTAGGGTTTAGGTTTAGGGTTAGGGTTAGGTTATAAGTAGCTGCGTAGTTGAAGTATAATATGTATTTAAGTTTAGTGTCAGGGCTAGTGTTATGGCTAGGGTTAGGTATAAGTTAGTGTTGGGGTTAGGTTTCAGGTTGATTTGGGGTTAGGATTAGGGTTGAATTTAAAATTATGGTTAACTGTTGGGTTATATTCAGATTTGAGCTTTAGGTTTACATTTTCCTAAGGGGTTCCAGTTAGCATTCTGTTTAGATTTGGCACAAGGACTATCTTTAAGATGAGGATTAGGTTTTGGTTTAGGATTTTAGTTAAAGTGAGGCTTAGAGTTCAAGATAGGTGTAGAATTAAGTTTAGAATCAGGGTTACTTTTGAGTCAGGTTTAGATTTGAAGTTACTTTTAAAAGTTAGGTTCATGGTTAGGGTTGAGTTTGCACTTACTATTAGGATTAGAGTTACCTTTCAGAATAGCATCTGTGTTTAACATAGGAATAGCTCTCAAGTTAGTGTTAGGCTTAGGTAAAAAGTAGAGATAAATTTAAAATAATAAGAATAGTGTTAGCTTTTAAGTGAGAGTATGGTTAGAATTAGAATTAGCTTTGAGGTTAGGGTATAATGTAAATTAGCATTAAAGTGAGCACGTTGTACATATATACACATGGAAGAATAAGTTTCAGTTCCCTTTGCCAAAACAACACTCTGATGAACACCATTTGCAAGGATTCTGTTTGTTAAATATAAATTACGAGGAAGGCCCACCCTCATTTGAAATGCTTTTCAACAATCCTAGAGTTTGCAAACAAAATACTATAGTTCATGAGAGTGATCAAATGCTTTTTGAAAAAGTACTAATGCAAGACTTGTGAACAGTCTTGCAACCTGTAGTAGAAATGTGTTTAATATCCATCCCTAAGAAAGTCATTCATGAACACTAGTGTGCTCAATCAAACTTACTACATCCTTTACAGATTGGAGGAATGGTCATATTCAGAGTCATTGTGTTTGGAATGCATTGTATTTAGTGGATATCATAGTGTGCTATAACTAGTTAACTATTGTTTCACCAGGCAGTAAGAGACAGCATGTTAAGCAAATTGGTTGAGATCCGTTCGTAGGGAGTTAATTTCAAGAAACAGTTTTTAGACATTTAGGACACAAGCCCATGCTTTAGGGAATGTTTTTTACTTCCATTTCCCAAAGAAAACCTGTGAGATACAAAGTTTGCAAGAATTTTGTTCATGTGATACAAATGACACATCACCTTAAACACAGTACCCCTTACCTGACAGCAAGTTTTTGATATTCACATATTCCAAACTAAATCTTTCTGGGCTTCAAGATAAAGTTTGGCTATTTGATTTACAATTAATGCTTTCTCCATTTTGCAGAGAAGTCTAACCATCTTCATCACAAAATTAAAAGAAAAAGAAGTGAAAAAATAAAGCATGGCAGAGTGTAAAATGAGAGTTATGAGATGTAAGCTAGCTTTATGGAAGCTGTCAAAGTTTTGTGAGATGGCATTTACTATTTGGCATAACATTTTCCAATATACCTGTCTTACCTAGCAGAGAAACAAAATCCATTGTTCTTTTTATAAAATTAAAAAAAACATTTAAGCATTGGACCTACTGATTGTTGGTTGCTGGAATATAGCAACAGACACGTTATTATATTTTCTAAAATTATAAATAAACATTCATAGTAAATACTTTAATATTTACAAAGGAGAAAAACCTATTGGGTTGCCAGCTAACTATTTGGTCTGTTTCTCCTTTTAGTTCTGTTAATATTTGCTTTACACATTTCGGGTCTCCCTAATCGGAAGCATTGATATTAATAAGCGTTAGTCTTCTTGGTGCAGGATTCCCTTTATCATTATGAAGTGTCCCTCGTTATCTTTCTTTACCTTTTTTATTTTGAAGTCTATTTCACCCAATATTAGTACTGCTACTCCTGCTTTTCTCTGAATGCTATTTGCTTGAAACCTCATTTTCCACCCTTTCACTTTGAGTCTATATTTGTCTTTGCAACTTATGTGTGTCTCCTGGAGGACAGCGTATGGTTGGGTTTTGTTTTTTGATCCATTCTGCAGCTCTGTGCCTTTTTATTGGTGAGTTAAGTTCATTTACTTTTAGGATATTATTGAAATATGAGGTCTATCATAGACATTTTATCGTGTATTCTGGTAGCTGGGTCTTTCGATTGCTTTCCTTGTTCTTGTGTTTCTGTTTTCTTTATTTTGGTTGGCTTTTGTGAGTTTTGCCTCTGGTTCTTCTTCTTTTATGTTATATACTTTAGTTCTCAATCTTTGGCATGTGGTTACTATTACGAATATGAAAAGAATAGTGTATATATAACAGTCATCCCTTTTCTTCTGTGTGTGCCTTATCTCCATTTCCCTTTGTGAAATTTGATCTTTGATTCGTCCCCTTTTCAGTCATTGCTGTCTCATTTTGTCCCTATGTATGCTGAATGTTCATTACTATCTTGCTATAAAATCTCTTCTTATTTTAAGCTTATAATGCTCTGTTTGTAGTAAGGGCTGCACTACTCTGCTTTTATCATCCTGGTAGTCACCTTACCCTAATTATGCATTTTTTTTGTCGTTTTGTTTAGGTGAGCTGACCTCTTTCTGTATTTCCTATAGTGCAGTCGTCATAGTGGAGAATTCCCTCAATTTTTGTATGTCTGGAAAGGTCTTTATTTCTCCTTCATATCTAAAGGAGTTAGCTGGATACATTATTCTTGGCTGGTAGTTCCTTTCATTTAATAGTTTGAATATTTGATTCCACTCCTTTCTGGCTTGTAAGGTTTGTGCTTAGAAGTCCATGGTCATCTAATGGGTTTTCTTTATCTTTTCCCTGGCTTCCCTGAGAATTCTGTCTTTGTTGTTGATTTTTGATCATTTTAATATGATGTGTCTTGGTGAAGACCTTTTGGGTTGAGATAATTGGGTGTTCTATTGACTTCTTGAGCTTGGAAGCTGAAGCTCATTCCTTAGATTTGGGAAATTCTCATCAACTCTTTATCTGAAAATGCTTTCTAATCCCTGCTCTTTTCCTCTCCTTCCAGAATTCCCTTATTCTATGTTTCCTCTCCTGATGGTATCATATAGTTCTTGTATTTTCTCTTTCATTATTTTTCATTCTTTGTTTCTCTCTTCTTCCTTCTGATTTATTTCTAGATTTCTGTCTTCGATATCACTGATCCTTTCCTCCATTTTGTCGACTCTATTTCCAAGCTTGTTATTTCATTTTAACTCTTGCAATGTGTTCTTCATCTCTAGGTCTATTCAGTTGTTTTAAGGGTTTTAATCTCTTTGCTAAAGAATCATTCTGCTCATCTAGTTGTTTTTTTTTTTTCAGTTCCTGAAATTGTTGAAATGATTCATTTCAGATCTCACTGAGTTTTCTCAGAAGTTCCATACTGAATTCTCTGTCATTTAAGTTGTATATTTCTATGTCTGTAAGCTTATTTTCTGGAGATTTTTCTCTTTCTTTATGAATACTTTGTCACCTTGGTTGTTCATGATATTTAATGGACTATTTCTCTGCCTGGGCATTAATGAAGTGTTTTCTGCTTTTTTTTGTTTGTTTGTTTGTTTGTTGTTTTCCTCTGAAATAAGATTTATTATATAATGGTCCCTAGCTTGTTACAAATAAAGGTTGTTTTCTTCTTTGTTTTCAGTTGTGGCATCTTAGCCTCTTGGATATCTCCATTATATTAAGTGTTAATAATGTCTTTTTTTTCCTTATAAATGTTAAATCATGCATGCTACCCTTAGTCTCAGTTTATGTCAGTGTTATGACAGTTTTGATAGCATTTGCTCAGATTCCCCTGGGGCTCTGCGGCATTCTATCTTGGATGGCATGGGCAGATGGGCCCTCTGGATTGGGGGTTGGAGGCAGTGTCTCAACCTCAGTTTTGCAACCACAGCTGGTAAAAATCAACTGTTGTTCTCTGCTGACTCTGTTTCTGCTATCCCTTTTTTCTGCCTTCTGCCCTGATGATTGGGCACTGTCGTTGGTGCGTGGAGCTCGCAGTACCTTAGGCAGGGCTGCTCAGGGTACTCGCCACTCCTCTCTCCCATCCCCCTCCTCCTACAGGGAGCTCCGGCTGCGGCTTGACTGTGAGAGGAAGCTTCTTTGTTCCTCCCAGTCCACTGCCTGACACCTGGATTCTGATCTGTGGTAGCTCTTATGTTCAGATCACATGCTCAGACATGCTGGTGTGCAGTTTGGGTGTTTTTTTGTTGAGTTTTAGGTGTTCAGCTTATTTTTTATTTCAAGGGGAAAGATCTGGGAATGTCTCTCATGTCACCATGTTTCTACACTTCACTCAACATTATTTTTCTTTTTTATAATTTATAATATTGGAATATTTTATAGGTGTAGGAAAAACATTTGGTTTTTGTATTTCTTCAAATTCTGTGAATAAAGTTGCTTCCTGATGTCTGACTTCAGGTAATTTTCAAGGTAAGAGGAATCTCATAATGGGAAAGCAGTTAGCCCTATACAGATATGTTTACTTTTATAATGGCCAGATTTACAGTCATTCTTAAGATAAGTATTCACTTGCTTCTCTTTGGTCTCAATGGCAGTTGTCATAGTTGAAAACAGACTCATTTCGTTTAATTTCATGACCTCTTCTAACCAATCATTACTTGAGTCATTTAAATAGGTTAAATGGAGGATCAAGACATTATTACTCTGTCATTAAATGCACATCTACATTTTCCAGGACACACACTGAGTTCCTCTTCAAACTTTTGAAAGTATATAACTCTTCAGACTGTATAATATTTATTGATATTATTAATTATATTATTAATATATCATTTATTAATATCTTATATGATTGTAAACAACTTTCACATTATTTAAGAAGCATAAGCACAACACAAAAATTCCAAAATTATAACAAATATTTATTTTAGTGCATCATTCTTGTTTTACTTGGTTCTTCAGTTTTCTTTTTGACAACAAGGAAATATCAGCAATTTAAGTGCCTTTAAGTTTGTGTGCCCAGATATTTATTTTTCCTCTTTTCCCTTTTCTTGAAACAAATTTCTGAAGGAGTTAAGGGTTAATGGCATTTTCTTTATCTTTTTTGTTATTGAAACACCCCTCTTTCTTCAAAATCATCTTCGGGTAGCTTCAATATTTTTTCAATGAATTAAGTTCAAGTATTAGCCCTTCCCTTCCATAAATAAACATTAATTTCAAGTTATTACAATTCAGGCAACTAAGATGTTTCTCTATATCTATATTCAACCATATCTTAATTTAAACCATTTTCCTCCATTTTATTTTCATTGGAAGTAGAAAAATAGGTTAATCTTACTCATCAAAATTCTTTTCTTAGGGTCATATCATATAAAAATGAAATATACAATAGAGATTATTTAGTCGACATAATAATTTAATACTTGATTTTTCTAATATTCTTACCTCAATGTCAACTAGTCTCTTTAAAAAAACTTATGGTTGGGAGGAATTCACTCCCTAATGTTTAGATAGCTGTGAAAGTTGGAAAGTCAGTTCTTATGCTGAGATTATTATGACTATATTTATTCTCTACATTATTTCCACTGTACTTTTCTCTGAGTCTTCATCAATTTTAGCATTCACTCCTCTTAAGGAGTATGACTGTGTAGGGGGAAAAAAATCCTTGTCCCTGGACACTTCTGAGTTCTTAGCTGAGGCTCTGTAATAAAAAAAAAAAACAGATTAACAATAGAAAACAAACAAAATGTATTAACATGTATACTCCATGTATACATGAGAGATATCTAGGAAAAATGAGTAACTCAAAGAGGTGACTTTAGAATTCAGGATTAAATATATCTTAATAGGGAAAGGGGAGAAGGCTGTATAAACCTCTTAGGAGATTAAATATATTTTTGGATAGATATGGATTCTCATAAGAATAGATGGGAGATATGATAGTTTGTGACAAAGTTTGTCTGGGTGTCCTGTCCGCTTCTAGTCTCTTGTCCAGTGATAAGAATGAATCTTTGCTAGCTGATGAAGCTCCTAAGGAGAGAGGATCTATGACAATTGAATTCCTTTTGGAAGATCTGTCTTTAGGTAGAAAAAGGAGTTCAGGGAAAACCACTCCCCAATCTTTTTTTTTTTAATTGCCTAGAACCCAAAATAATCAATACACCAAAGTGGCATATTTGGGGTGGCATGTCCTAAACGTATACTGTTAATTTAGGGTGGCAACTGAAATTGAGCTAAACTCTTTGGTTAAGACAGATGTGACAAATAATGCTTTCCTACTTATTATTAGAAGGATTGGGCTTAGTGGGAAAGAGAACTCTGTGCACCTCATTTAGGATTTTTTGCATCTGTGTATGAACAGAGAGATATTCGTCTGTAGTTTTTTTTGTTGTTTTTTTTTTTTTGTATTTTCTTTACCAAGTTTTGGTATCATGGTACTATTGTCCTCATAAAATGAGTTAGGAAGTATTTCCTTTTCTATTTTTGGAAGAGTTTGAGGAGAATAAATATTAATCATTCTTGAATGTTTGGTAGAATTCACTGGCGAAGCCATCTGGTTCTGGACTTTTACTTTTTTTGTAGATTTTTGGTCATTGTTCAAATTTCCATACTGCTAATCGGTTTATTTAGATTTACCAGATCTTCTTGATTCAGTCTAGGAAGATTGTATTTCTAAGTACTGGTCCATTTTTTGGTTGTTAAATTTGTTATTATATAATTTTTCGTAGTATTCTTACATGATTCTTTTTATTTCTGACATGTCTGTCATGATTTCTCATCTTTCATCCCTGATTTTATTTATTTGTGTCCTTTTTATTTTTTCTTTAGTGAGTCTAGACAGAAATTTGTCCATTTTATTAAAGCTTCTCAAAGAAAAAATCTCCTTGTTGTATTTTTCTATTTTCTTTTTTTCAATTTCATTTATTTATTCTCTAATTTTGATTATTTCTTTCCTTCTGCTGCTTTTAGCCCTCATTTGTTCTTCCTTTTCTAGTTTTTTTTTTAAGATGAAACATTAGGTTGTTTATTTGGGCTCATTCTTGTTTTTGGAGATAGGCCTGTAATGATATGAACTTTCCTTTTATGACTGTTTTTGCCATGTCCCCAAAAGTTGTACTATCATTGCCATTATGATATGTTGTACTATCATTACCATTCCTTTTATGGTATGTCTCGTTCCCTCTTTTTATTTCTTCTCTGACCCAGTCATTCTTTAGTATAGCATGTTGTTTAACTCTATTTATTTGCAGTTTTTCCTGCTTTCTTTTTGCAGTTGATCTCTAGTTTCAAATTATTATAATCAGAGAATATGATTGGTATGATTTCAACCTTCTTATATTTGTTGAGGCTATCTCTGTGTCTCAGTATGTGGTCGATCCTTGAGAATTTCCCATATGCACTAGAGAATGTATAAGCAGCTGTTTTGGGATGGAAGGCTCTGTAAATGTCACTTGTGTTCATTTGGTCTAATGTGTCATTTAAGAATGTTATTTCCTTATTGATTTTCTGTTTGGATGATCTGTCCATATGCAATAGTGGGGTATTTAGATTCCCTACTATGATAGTGTTTTGGTCTGTGTCTCCCTTTGTTCTGTTAGTAAATTACTTTATATATTTCGGGTCTCCCCGATTAGAAGCATAGATGTTAATAAGTGTTATGTCTTCTTGGTGCATGATTCCCTTTGTCATTATGAATGGTCCCTCAGTATCTTTCTTTACTTTTTTTTTTTTTCATTTTGAAGTACATTTTGTACGATATTAGTACTGCAACTCCTACTTTTCTCTGAATGCCATTTGCTTGAAATATCATTTTCCACCCTTTCCCTTTGAGTCTATATTTGTCCTGGAGGTGAGATGTGTCTCCTGGAGGCAGAATATGATTGGGTTTGTTTTTTGATTCAGTCTGCAACTCTGTGCCTTTTAATTGGTGAGTTCAGTCAATTTATGTTTAGGGAAGTTATTGAAATATGAAGTTTTCCTATAACCATTTTAGGTCTTGCTTTCTGGTACCTCAGTGTTTCCATTGCTTCCTTGTCTTTGTGTGTCTTCTTTTTTTATTCTGGTTGAATTCTGTGGGTATTATTTCTGGTCTTTCTTGTTCTATGTTATATACTTTAGTTCTGAATGTTTGGCATCTGGTTACCATTCTGAATATGCAGATTATTATATATATACACATATATTCATTTTCATCTGTGAATATATGTAAAATGAATATATGTATTCATTCCCATTTGCAAATTTTGATCTTCAAATCCTCCCCTTTTTTTCACTGTTGTTTCAATTTTCCCCTATGTATACTGAATGTTCATTACTATCTTGCTCTAGCAAATCTCTTTTTATTGTTTAAGCTTATAATGTTTTGTTCTTAGTAAGGGTTGTATTCTTCTGCTTCTATCTGCCTGCTAGTCGCTTTATTCGTAGTTATGTGTTTTTTTGTCATGTTATTTTAGTTCAGCTGACCCTTTTCAGTATTTCCTGTAATGCAGGCCTCTTCGTGGAGAATTTCCTCAATTTTCACATGTCAGGAAAGGTCTTTTTTTCTCTTTCATATCTAAATGATAGCTTTCCTAGATTCAGTATTCTTGGCTGGTAGTTCCTTTCATTTATTAGCTTAAATATTTGATTTCACTCTTTTCTGGCTTGTAAGGTCTGTGCTGATAAGCCTGATGATAATATAATGTTTTGTGTTTGTTTTTGTTTTTTATAGGTTACTATTTTCCTTTTTCCTGGCTACCCTAGGAATTCTTTCTTTGTTGTGGATATTTGATAATTTTAAAATAATATGTCTTTGAGAAGGCCTTTTTGGGTTGAGATAATTGGATGTTCTGTTGAATTCTTGAATTCCAAGCTCCAGCTCATTTCTTCGATTGGCAAAATTCTCATCAACTATTTGTCTGAAAAATGCTGTCTAATTCCTGCTCCTTTTCTTCCCTTTCAATAATGCTCATTATTCTGATGTTTCCTCTCCTGATGGTATCAGCTAGTTCTTGTATTTCTCTTTCATTAGTTTTCATTCTTCTGTTCCTCTCTTCTTCCCTCTGATTTGTTTCTAAATTTCTATCTTTGATATCATTCATTCTTACCTCCATTTTGTCTGCTCTATTTCCCAAGCTTGCTATTTCATTTTTCAACTCTTGAAGCATGTTTTTTATCACCAGAAAATCTATTCTGATCTTTTCGTCGGTTTCAACCTTCTTGTTAAAGAACTCATTCTGCTCATCTAGCTGTTTGTTCAATTCCTGAAATCGTTGATATAACTCATTTTGGAACTCACTGAGTTTTTTTTTCAGATGTACAATCCTGAATTCTTTGTCATTTAAGATGCATATTTCTATGTCTTTTAGCTTATATTCTTGAGATTTTTCTCTTTCTTTCAGAGTTGCCTTGTTACCTTGGTTGTTCACGGTGTTTAATAGACTATTTCTCCTCCTGGGCATTAATAGAATTATATTTTTCTTTCTTTCCAGAAGAAGATTTATTATGTAAAGGTCTCTCTTTAGCCTGTTGGAAGAAGGCATTTTTCTTTTGTATTCCCGTAGGTGGTGTCTAAGGCTCTTAGATCTCTGCTTTATATAAAGTCTTAATAATGTTTTTTTTTCTTATAGATATTTAATCACTCTTGCTACTCAGTCTCAAAACCCAGTCATTGTTGGTGACAGTTTCGGTAGCATTTGCTCAGATTCCCCTGGGGCTCCTCAATGTTTGGTCTTGGAAGATACTAGGAGAAAGGCACTCTAGTTTGGTGGTGGGGGCTTTGGCTCAGCCTCATGTTTTGCCACCATGGCTCATAATTATCAACACTGCCAATCCTGCTTCTCTGCCATCCCTGCTTTTCTGCCATCCCCAATTCTCTTCTTTCTGCCCTGATCACTGTGCACTCTGCTAGATGTATGTAGCTCACAGCTTTGCCAGGTATGCTGTTCAGAAAACCTGCCATAACTTCTTCCTTTCCCTCTCCTCCTTCAGGGAGATCCAGCTGTGAGACGCAGCTTCTTTGTTTCTCCCAGTATACCACCTGACTAGTGGGGTGCTGACTTATGGTAGCTCTTACATGCAGATCCCACACTCAGATATGTGGTGTGCAGTTTGGGTGGTTTTTGTTGAGTTTTCTATGTTCAGCTCATTGTTTCAAGGAGAGAGATCTGGAGATATCTCTCATTCCACCATGTTTCCAACATCACTCTGTGTATTTTTTTTTTTTTTAATTTCTCTCCTGGATTTAGGCAGTGACAGTTTTCCAGGTGATATTAATTTCAGGTGCATGATGCAGTGATGCCATTGACACACCTTCCAAATTGTTTGCCGCCCAAAGTCTAATGATTATCTCTTACCCAGCCAACTATCACAATATAAGAGATGGGATTCCCCTCCCCTGTTTCACTTGTCCCTCACATCCATGCCAATGAGATATTGACACAACAATTGTGGGGAAAAGGAGGTGAAACATGCACACACTCATTCAGTCATTGATCCACGCAAAAGACACTGGATCCACACATGCTGATTTGTATGCATAATTAAACACACACACAATATTCAACATTCTGAGACATACAAGGATGGCCAATTCAGTTATTACCTCATCGCATGCACACACACGCACACACACACGGACACACACCAGGGAAGTGAAAACACCTAGCCATGAACTCCTCTGAATAAGTGTTCCAAACACATAGGGACATGGCACAGGTCCACAAACTTTCAGCAGGAGGGGTGAAATAAACAGACCATGATGACACAGACAATCAAGAGCTTCCATGTCAAGCAACCATCACAGCAAGGCCCTAAAGGACACCTCCTTTTTCACTTCAGGAACATTCTAGGATTGGGCCTTCTCCACTTTCTTCAGCCCTCTGGCATGCCTTGCTAAAGGGCAAAAGGGAGAGTGACTGGCATTATAGCTAGGATAAGGATGCATGGTCTCGCATTCAGAGCCACTTTCTAGGCTGAATGAGACATCGCCAAACTCCATGTCCCCAGACTCCAGGTCCTGACTGCCTCACCCTGGCCGGGCTGTGGGCCTGAAGGCAGACCTGCTCCCAATAGCTAGGAATATTTTTAGGCCCACAGCCCTTCTGTGAGGGGGGAAGAGTATCTAGGGTGAGGATACTGGACTGGGAACACTGGGCAAAAGTAGGCTATGAAACAGGAGAGGTGAAGACGTAGGCATAGTTTTCATGGGAAGAACGTGGGAGAAGGGTGAGCGGAGGAATGTGGAATCACCTGCAAGAGTTACAGAAACGTGAAGGAGAAGACAAGTGGCCTGCTGGAAAATTCACATGAATTGGAATGGGATGGGGTGTGAAGGTGGAAGGAGTCAGGGAAAAGAACAGAGTTTGAAGGTGATGGTTAGACACAGCAAAATGCTGGGAGAAGGGAAAGTCCATGGCTGGCCGACAACAAGTACGTGCACAACAGCTGTGATTTATTCGGAGCTAATTCTCTCTCTACTAGGAGCATTAATTGGGTAACTCACTTGGGAGCCACTCCCAAGGCCTAGAAACTGAATGGATGTCGACTGGTGCCTGCCTGGCCAGAGCTCCCCTCTGGGCTTCTGGTGCCTTGGCCTGGACACCTCGAGATTGCAGAAGAGCCAAGGGAATACAGGGATAGGAAGAAAAAAAAAACCTCCAGAGGGATGGGTGCCATGCTGAAAGAGTGGCTTCTTGTCCCTTGTTTGTCAGCCTTCAGACCTGGAGTGAAAGTATGCATATCATGAACTGCACAGTAATGGCAGGGAGGGAACTGGAAAACAAATGGCTGCCTTCCCTGCAGGTCCTCCGATGTCTAGCCGGATGCTCATTGCCCAAGTTGGGGCAGAGCTTGGCTCCCAGACGCTCCAAAGTAGGGACATTAGCCGGCTTGTCCCTGAGTTGAAAGACTGCACCTGGCCAGCTCTTGGCCTGGGATTTTCCTGAGACTTGCTTTCTTAATCCCTGCTGCCAATGTAGGCGGGAATCCGGTGATAACCACCATGGTGGAACTGTGAGCATAGGGCTGTATTTCACAGCAAAGTTTGCATTTGTGTTTCCTGATCTTAAAGGTTGCTCAGTCTTCCTGCCTACAGTTGACACTCCAATAATACCACACTGTGTCTTGGTCCACCACTACTGAGGTGCATTAGCTCTTCCCCAGCCTCAGCCCAGGCCTGACAGGAGGAACAGGTTGTATAGCCTCCACTGGCCCCAGGGATCCTGGAGATGACATGAGAGCCAAGGCTCAGGATTTCTGCCTTACCTCCTGTGAGAGCACTGGCTGTGAGCCACTGGCCTACTAGGAGGGAGGCCTCACTTGCCTTGTATCAAACTCTTTCTCCATTCAAGTTGTGTCTGCAATTGCAATCTGTCAGCCTGACTGCCTAGGATGACTCCTTTGGCCCAGTGGCTAGTGCAAATGCTGCCAGTCCTTAGGCTGAAAATGGGGAGTCACCGAACAGCCCTGGGAATTTTGAGGCTGCATTTTTCTGGGACTCTACCCTCTGCCACTCAATGGCTGAAACCTCACATTTATGTGCTGTGACCTTGGTCCTTTTAACCAGTTGCCCAGCCCACCAAGGTAAGGGAAAGAGGTCACTGAAAGAAACAGGGCCTTTCAGGTTTCATTACCATGACTACCAGAGACTGAGGGCAAAACCAAAAGAAGAAAAACAAGCAAAGTGGATTTTTAGGCTCATACAACAGACTGGGAATGAGAAGAGCTTCAGCTTGGCGGGAAGACAATGACTTGTGTAAAGAGGTCAGCACCAGGTGTCAGTCAAATGACTGTTGGCTAATAATGACTTAGCACAACTGACATTTTCCTCAAGTTCAGAAGCCACGTATTTCAGTGAGGTTTCATTAGCTATGAATGACAGACTGCAACAGGGTTTGGGGCACCAACACTGAGTCAGAAGTTCTGGTGATTGAAGAACATGGACAAATTGGATCGCTGTAATGGACATGATGAGATAGATTTCCACTGAGTCACAGAGATGGTGGCAAAGGACAATGATGTAATGTGAAAGGAAGTGAACATGACTGGCAGAATGAATGCATGACTGTTTCATGGGAACATGTGAAACATGTGTATTCCCTGATTTGGAAAGGAGATGAACTCAAAAGGGAAGGGTTCAACTCTCAGGGAGAAGGTGTCTGCTCTAAGGCCAGAGGTTGCACAACCTCATTCTTTTTGGATCAGGTAGCCTGGAATGGAGATATGAAAAGAAAGCTGTGATGCTGACTTGATGATCCTTTTTGCAATACCTGAGTGAAAGAGGAAGTGTTATGGAAAAATGAACATTCTCATCATCAACAGAGGGTACTGTGGAGGCACATGTCTCCTTGGAATTGGCAAAAAAATGGCTCCCGGGAACCAGGCAGTTCCTAACAGTTGGATATTCCTGCCCTGTCACAGTTTTTGCTTATGTCTGCAACTCTGCTCTGATTACTCCTGCAAACAATCCCTAAAGCATATGGAACAATTCGGGACATACTATATACGGTGAGGCAAAGCCTTGTATGTGCTTCAAGGACAAATGCTAGTTAAGGATTATAATAGAATGGAGGTGGTGGAGGTTGAATGGGGCCTGGGGAATCGAATGGATGATAATGGGTGATTCAGAGACTTCTGACCACAGCTGAACCATTGGCAATGCTCAAATTTCAAGGCCGGACACAGGAAAGGCAGGGAACCACGAACAACCATGTTCTCACAATCATCTGAAACTCACCAAAGCATTATGAGGGAAAGGCTAAGATGAAGCCCGAGGTCACCTTGGAGCAAAGGAAAGGTTACATCCTCACTATGTAGAAAACCACGTGAGATGAGTAATGGCAAGACCCCCTCTACAGCCATCCAGTCCCTGGACCAAGCTTTGCCTCACAGTATATAGGTAACTGGGTACCCAAGGTAACTGGGCCACTTGGCCCCAAAGTTAGCACGGGAATTCCTCCTATTGTCCACAGGAGATTCTAGTGGTGTTGTGCATTCTGCCCTTAAGCTGGGTCATGCACCACCCCCAGAGGTTGACTGCGTGCAGCGCTTGAAACTCCAACTGCATGATCCAGGGTGTGGTGTGGGCAGTGGTCCATTCCAGCAGAATTCTAGGATTAAATTATTGGTCTGTTTGAAATGGAGATCCTGGATTGAGGTATGGACAAAGTCCAAGTTTATACTGGTTTCAGATCTACGATATCATGATCAGATAGTGACAAACCTCCATATGTGTACCCCACAAAGAGTCCAGCCATTATCTATCCACCAGCAAACTTGTAACAGTAGTACTGAGGGGATTCCCCTCCCTTTTGGCACTGTTCCTTCAGACCAGGCCTAGCCCTATGTTTACAGGCCTCTGGAGAAAAATATATGAAACACTCACATTCATCTGGACATTGATACTCACAAAGAGCACTTCAGGCTCACTTGCTGGTTTGTACTAACATTCTAGAAAAGACACTAGACTCCCACTTCATTACGCACTAGAAAATGTACCAGGACAATAAGAAATTTTCACACAGGCACACACATACAGACATTCACACATTTCCACCTGTCTGGATATCTACACACATGCATCTCCCTCTCTAACACATACATACATACACACACACAAACACAACCACACAATCTAACATAGCCAGGATGGCAATTATTTTAACTCAGTTTTTCTGGCATTTAAGGACCTGGCACAGCTCCCCAACGCCCACAGCTGGAAGGGCTAATGAGGCAGGTTTTGGCTGTTCTTGTTTGACTCACACACAGATAGACACCCAAAGTCACATCAGCCCTAGCTTGGTCTGTGAGGAAGCTTACTTTATCTCATCAGGGCCCTGCAGACCTGGGCCTTCCCCACTCTCCTCAGCCCTCTGGCATGCCTTGCTAAAGACAAAAGGGAGTGAGCCAGATGGAAGGTCTGTGGCCCGGACGTGTGGTCTTGCTTTTTGAGCCACTTGCCAGGCTGTACGAAACCTCACCAAATTCCATGTACCCAGAAACCAGTCCCTGGCTGCCCCACCTTGCCTGGGTTATGGGCCTGACGGTGGGCTTGCTCACAGATGCTGGGTGCTTTCCTGGGTCCCACAGACCTTTTGAGAAAAACAAGAGTGTCTCCCATGAGGATGGGGGATGGGGAGAACTGGCCAAAAATTGGCTTTTCAGGGGGATGATGATGGGAGAATAGGTGAGCGGAAAAATGTAGAATTGCCTGTAATAGTTGAAGAATTCTGAAAGAAAAGGCAAATGGCCTGCTGGAAATTCACATGAGTTAGAATGGAATTGGGCTTAAAGGTGGAAGCTGAGAGTGGAGGGCAAAAGGAATGAGGGAGTCAGGGAAAAGAACAGGATTTGAGGGTGATGGATAGACACAGCAAAAGGACAGGGAAGGGGAGAGTCCACTGCTTGGCTGGCAACCGGAGAATGCACGACAGCTGTGATTTATTGAAAGCTAATCCTCCTTCCTAGGAGCATTAACTGGGCAACTCACCGGAGTCACTCCTGGGGCCCAGAGAGGCTGAATTGATGTCGACTTGCCGCTGACCAGCCAGAGCTCCCCTCTGGGCTTCTGTGTCCCCTGGCCTTGGCCGTGTTGAGATTGCAAAAGAACCAAGTAAAGATAAGGCCAGGGATAAAGAAAAACCTCCCAGAGATTGGTGCCAGGCTGAAAGAGTGGCTCCTCGTCCTTGGTTGTTATCCTCAGACTTGGAGTGAAAGCATGAATATTGGTGAACTGTACAATCAGGGCAGGGAGGTAAAGGAAAACTAAATTGCCGGCTTCCCTGCAAGTCCCCGATGTCTTGCCTTATGCTCATTGCCCAGGTAGGGGCAGGGCAGTGGCTTCCAGACCCTCCAAAGCCAGGACATTTGCCAATTTGGCCCCAGAGTTGAAAGCGTGCTTCTGTCCAGCTCTTGTCCTGTGCATTAGAGTGACTTTATTCATTCCTGCCTGCTATTTTATGCAGGATTACGGTGATGACCGTTGTGATGGAAGCCATAAGCACAGGGAGATGAATTTGACAGCCAAGGCAGAATTTGTCCTGATCTTAATAGAAATTTTCAGTCTTCCTGCCTACAGCTTGAGACCTATATCAATACCACAGTGTGGTGTGGCCTCTCCCCCGCCCCCCCTTCCGCGCACAAACTTAGGTTTCACCAGCTCTTCCCTCAGCCTCAGCCAAGGCCTGACCAAGAAGAACAGGATTTGCAGCCTCCACTGGCCCCAAGTGTTCCCAGGGACCACATGAGAATCAAGGCTCAGGTCTTCCGCCTTACCTCCAGCCAGAGCTGTCAGCCTACCAGAATGCCAGCCTCACCTGCCTTGCCATCGAACTCATTCTCCGTTCAATCTGTGTCTGCATCAGCAAATCTATCCGCCCGACTGCCACAGGATGAATCCTTTGGCTCAGGGGCTAGTACAGCCGCCGTCCTTTTTCCGAGAATGGGGCGTCGCTAACAGCCCAGGAAATTGGGGGCTATATTTTCCTGGGACTCTAGCCTCTGCCACTCACTCAGCTGAACACCTCACATTACCATGCTGTGACCTTGGCCCTTTTAACTGGTCGCCCAGCCTGCGCCAAGTTAAAAGAAAGGGTCACTAAAAGAAACAGAAACCTTTCAGGTTTCATTACCAATGAGTCGTGGGGACTGAGGGCAAAACTAAAAGAAAAAAAAAGCAATGTGGATTTTTAGGCTCAGACAACAGGCCAGGGATGACTAGAGCCTCGGTGTGGCAGGAAATCAAAGACTTGTGGTAAAGAAATCAGCGCCAGGGTGTCGGTCCACCACCAGGCTGCTGATGCTGGGCACACAATGGCCTAATGGCTGTTGGCTACTGACTTAGCACACCTGACATTTTACTCAAGTTTGGAAGCCATAATTTCGGCTAGGTTTCACTTGCAACAAATGACAGATCTCAGCAGCCTTTTGGGCACCAAAAGCCAAGTTGGAATTTTCGGTGACTACAAAAACCGTGGACAAAACTGAATTTGCTGCGTGGACATGATGAGATGGTTTCCCATTGTTCACAGAGATGAATGGCAAAGGACATTGGTATAATGTGAAAGGAAGTGGAAAATGACTGGCAGAATGAGTGCATGAATGTTTCATGGGATCGTAAGGAACAATGTGAATCCCTGATTTGGAAAGGAGATGAACTCAAAAAGATAGGGGTTCGACTCTCAGTGAGAAGGTGGCTTCTGTAAGATCAGAGGGGTCCTTATCCCTCAATCCTTTCCTGGACCAGGTAGCCCAGAATGGAGATGTGAAAAGAAAGCTGTGATGCTGACTTGAAGCTCCTTTACTCACTTAGATGATTGAAAAAGGAAGTGCTGTGGAAAAATGAACATTCTCATAGCAGAGAAATGGTATTGTGGAGTCACCTGTCTCCTGGGACTCATGAAAACATGGATCCCGGGATCGAAGCAGTGTCCAATATCCTGCCCTGTCAGGATTTTTGCTGTGTCGCATTTCTGCTCTGTATCCTCCCTCAAACAATGCCAAATGCAGAAGGAACAATCCCAGGACGCAGTGATTCTGTGAGGCAAAGCCTTGTAGAGGTTCAAGGGCAAATGCTAGTCAAGTATTAGAAGCAAAAATGGGGGGGTGCGGAGGTCGAAATGGAACCTAGGGGAATCGATTCTATGATGATGGATGATCCAGCTAATTCCTGGACACAGCTGACACGTTGGCAATGCTCAATATTTCAAGGCCAGCCACAACAAGAATATAGGATACCTCGGACAACCATGTTCCCACAATCACCTGGAATTTTCCAAAGCATTATGAGGGAAAGGCTAGGATGAAGCCCGACACCTACTGAGGCACACCAGTTCTTCCCTAGCCTCATCCCAGGCCTGAACTGGAGGAACAGGTTGTATGACCTCCATTGGCCCCAGTGTTTCACGGAGACCACATGAGAGCCAAGGTTCAGGTCTTTTGCCTTGCCTCTGCGCAGAGGGCCGGCTGTGAAGCTGCCAGCCTACCAGGAGGCCAGCCTTACCTGCCTTGCATCAAACTCTTTCTTGATTCAATCATGTCTGCATCTGCAATCTCTCGGCCTGATTGCCACAGGATGACTCCTTCGGCCCTTCAGTCCTTAGGTCAAAAATGGGTGGTCAATGAACAGCCCTGGGAATGTTGGGGCTACATTTTCCTGGGACCTTAGCCTTCTGCCACTCACCCTTTTGACTGTTCTTCAGACCAGACGCCAGCCCTATGTTTATAGGCCTCTGTTGAAAAAAAATATGGAACACTCACATTCATTCTGGACATTGATACTCGCAAAGGACACTTTAGGCTCACTTGCTGAATTGTACTCACACTTGAGAAAAGACCACCAAACTCCCAAATCATTAAGCAAATGAAAACATATCTGACACTCAAGAAATTTTTACAGAGGCCACACATACAGACATTCATGCATTTTCATCTGCTGGATATCCACACGCCTACATCTCCCTCTCTCACACACATTACACATACATACAAACACAAAGAGTTGTACCTAGCATGCCAAGCAGTGCGCTTATCTGAACTCAGTTCCCCTGACATTTTAAGGAGCTGGCACAGCTCCCCAATGCCTACAGCTGGAAGGTCTAATGAGGCAGGCTCTTGGACTATTCCTATTTGACCCAGACACAGAAAGACACCCAAAGTCATGCCAAGCCATCCCATCCAGGAATAGGAGGAAACAGTTTACATCATCAAGGTCCTGCAGGCCTGGGCTTTTCTCACTCTTCTCAAGCCACTGGCATGCCTTGCTAAAGGACGAAAGGGAGTGAGCTGGATAGCACGGATGAGGCAAGATAATGTGGTATCACTTTCTGAGCCACTTGCCAGGCTGTATGAGACATCACCAAAGTTTTTCATCCCCAGAACACAGTCCCTGCATCCCCACCCTGGCTCGGCTGTGAGCCTGAAGGCAGGCTTGCTCCCAGATGCTGGGTGCTTTTCTGGGGCCTACAGTCCTTCTGTTGGGAAGCAAGAGTGTCTCCTGTAAGGATGGGGCATGTGGAAAATAGGCCGGAAGTGTGTGGAAAACAAATGTGGTGGGGATGTACTCGTGCTTGTCAGGGGACAGAAAATGAGAGAACGGGTCAATTAAGTAAATGTAGAACTGCCTGCAAGAATTAAGGAAGTCTGAAGGTAAAGGCAAATGGCCTGCTGGAAAATTCACATGAGGCGGAATGCGATGCGTTGAAGGTGAAATATAAAGGAATGAGGGAGTCAGGGAAAAAGAAAAGGTTTGAGGGTGATGATTAGACACAGTAAAGGCTGGGGGAGGGTAGAGTCCATGGCCTGGAGGGGAAACAAATGCATGCACACAGCTGCGAATTATTGAAAGCTAATCCTCTCTCCTAGGAGTGTTTTTTGGGCAACTCATCAGATGCCAGTCCGGGCCCAGAGAGGCTGAATTGATGTTGATTAGTGCCTAAGAAGCCAGAGCCCCTCTGGGCTACTGCATGCCCTGGGCCTGCTGCTTCAAAATTGCAGTAGAGCCAAGGGAACACAGGCTGAAACTGTGGCTCCTTGTCCCTGTTTGTTGTCTGCTGTCAGACTTGAGCAAAAGCATATATATGGTGAACCACACATAATGGCAGGGGGGAACTGGAAAACAAATGGCTGGATTCCCTGCTGGTCGACCAAAGTCTGGCCAGATGGTCATTACTCCGGTGGTGGCAGGGCAGTGGTACCAAGACCCTCCAAAGCCAGGAATTTTGACGGGCAGGCTCCCATGTTGAAACAGCACCCCTGGCCAGCTCTTGGTCTGGGCCTTCCTCGAGACTAGCTTTCTTCATCCCTTGCTGCCACTGATAAACACCATGACGAAGCCGTGAGCACAGGCTGAAATCAACAGCCATGGTTGCATTTATATGTGTTCTTATCTTCTAAAAATGGCTTGGTCTTTGGCCTACAGCTGACACTCCATCAATACCATACTGTTCTGGTCCCCAACATCTGAGGACCATCAGCTCTTCCCCAGCCTAACCCCAGTCCTGAATGGAGGAACAGGTTGCACAGCCTCCACTGGCCCCAGTGTTCCTGGAGACCATATGAGAGTCAAGGCTCATGTCTTCTGTCTTGCCTCCTACCAGAGGGCTGGCTGTGAGCCACGACCTACTAGGAAGCCAGCCTCACCTACCTTGCATCAAACTCTCTCCATTCAAGTCATGTCTGTATCTGCAATCTCATGGCCTGACTGCCACAGGATGATTCTTAGGCCCAGTGGCTACTCTACTGCAGCTGCCACCAGTCCTTAGTCCGAAAATAAGTGGTCACAGAACAGCCCTGGGAATTTCGAGGTTACGTTTTTCTGGACACTAGCCTCTGCCACTCACTGGCTGAACACCTCACATTAATGTGCTGTGACCTTGGCCCCTTCAACTGGTCATCCAGCCCACCAAGTTAAGGGAAAGTGGTCACTGAAAGAAACATGGCCTCTCTGGTTTCATTACCACGAGTTCCTGGGACATAAGACAAGATCCAAAGAAGCAAAATAAGCAAAGTGGATTTTTAGGCTCAGACAACAGAATGGGGATGACCAGAATCTCCAGGTGGCAGGAGAAAAATGACCTGTGTAAAGATGTAAGTGCCAGGTGTAGGTCAACCACCAGGCTGCTTGTGCTGAACACACAATGGCCTACTGCTGTTGGCTACTGAGACTGCACACCTGACATATTCTTCAAATCTGGAAGCCACGTATTTCGGCTAAGTTTCACTTTCTACAAATGACAGACTGCAGCAGGGTTTAGGGCACCAACAGGGAGTCATACTTCCTGGTAAATATAGAACCGTGGACAAACTGGATCGCTATGTGGACATGACAAGATGGTTTTCCATTGAGTAACAGAGATGGTAGAAAAGGACATTGTATACTGTGAAAGGAATTGGAATATGACTGGCAGAACGAGTGCATGACTGTTTCATGGGAACTAGTGGAACAAGGTAATCCCTTGATAGAAAGGAGATGAATTCAAAAGGGAAGGGTTCGATTCTCAGTGAGAAGGTGGCTTCTCTAAGGCCAGAGGTGGCACAGCCTCACCCTTTCTGGATTGGATAGCCTGGAATGATATATGAAAAGAAAGCTGTGATGCAGACTCCATGCTCCATTTCTCAATAGTTGACCAAAAAAATGAAGCATTGTGGAAAAATAAACATTCTCATCACCGACGAAGCGTACTGGGGACACACCTGTCTCCTGGACGTTGGGTGAGAACATGGCTCCCGAGACCCAAGCAGTTCCCAATAGTTGGATATTCCTGCCTTGTCAGGGTTTTTGCCTGTGTCTGCAACTCTGCTCTGATTCTTCCACAAAAAAACTCCCAAATGCAGAAGGAATAGTCCAGGATGTGTGATTCTGTGAGGCAAAGCCTTTTAAGTGGTTCAAGGACAATGCTTGCCAAGGATTATAAGATAATGGGGATGGAGAAGGTAGAATGGATATCGATTGAATGAAGATGGGTGATCCAGGATCTTCCTGGACACAGCTGACATATCAGGAGTGCTTGAATTTCAATGGCCAGCCACAGGAAAGGCAGGACACCTCAGAAAAATGTGTTCCCACGATCACCTGTAATTCACCAAGGTATTATGAGGAAGGGATAGGATGAAGCTCAAGGTCCTCGGAGCAAAGGAGGTATGCCTCAGTATGTAGAAAAGCATTGAGAAAAGACACAGCCAGGCCCCTTCCACAACCATCGGTCCTGGCCAAGTTTTGACCAGTTGACTGGCCCTCTGTGACCCCAAAGTAGTGCAAGTAGCCCTTCCTATTGGCCACAGGAGCTCTAGTGGTGTTTTGTATTCTGCCCTTAACCTGGGCAGGCCAGCAAACAGGATCATGCCGTGTGTCCCCTGGTGCCCTCAGCATGCAGAGCATGAAGCTCCAACTGCATAATCCCGGGCTGCGGTGCAGACAGCCTTCCATTAGGGCAGAATTTTGATTAAATTGTTCTGTTTGAAATGGAGATTATGGATTAGCACGGATGGAGTCCAAAGTTTATATTGGTTTCAGATCCACAACTCATGATCAGATAGTGCAAACCTCCAAATGTTTTCCCTGCAAAAAGTTCAGCGCATTATCTCCACTCAACAAACTCTCACAATAGGACTGAGAGTATTCCCCTTCCTTTTGTCACCATTCCTTCGAACCAGGCCCAGCCCTCTGTTCAAAATAATATATGAAACACTCACATTCATCTGGACATTGATACTCGCAAAGACACTTTAGGCTCACTTGTTGCTTGTACTCACACTTGAGAAAATACACCAAACTCCCATATCATTAAGCACCTGAAAACGTACCTGGACACTCAAGAAATTTTCATACAGGCACACACATGCAGAGAATTCACGCTTCTTCCTGCCTGGATATTCACATGCCCACATCACTCTCTTTCACAAACAACACACACACACACACACACACACACACAGACACACACAGACACACACACACAACACACGCACGCACGCACACACTTATGGAGTGGACAACATAGCCAGCATGGCGCTTATTTGAATAGGGTTCCCCTGAATTAAGACTTGGCACAAGCTCCCCAACGATATAGCTGGAAGAGCTAATAAGGCAAGCCTTGGCTTTTCCTGTTTGACCCATACACAAAAGACACCCGAAGTCATGCCGGCATCCCAAGAGCCCGTGAGGAAACTTAGTTTATCTTCTCAGGCCCTGCAGGCCCAGGTGTTCCTTTCTCTTCAGCCCTCTGGCATGCCTTGCTAATGGTGATTGGGTGTGAGCCTGATTGCATGGCTGGAGCAAAGGACATGTGGTCCAGCTTTTGGAGCCTCTTGCCAGGCTGTATGAAACATTACCATATTCCACATCTCCAGAACCCTGTCCCTGCCTGCCCCAACCTGGCTGGGCTGTGGTCCTAAAGGCAGGCCTGCTTCCAGATAACGGGTGCTTCCTTGGGTCCCCCAGTCCTTCTACGGGGGTCAAAAGTGCCTCATGTGAGAATGGTGGATGGGAGATCCAGCCAGAAGTGAAGCAAAGGAACAGGCGGGATAAGGAATGTAGGCTTGCCTATTGGGGGAAGAAGATGGGAGAATGGGTGAGTAAATGTAGAATTGCCTGCAAGAGTTAAAGAATTCTGAAAGAAAAGCCAAATAGCTTGCTGAAATTCACATGAATGGAATGGGATGGGGGTGGAAGTGCAAGCTGAGACTGAAAAGCAAAAGAAATGAGGGATCAGGGAAAAGAACAAGGTTTGAGGGTGATGGGTAGATACAGCAAAAGGCTGGTGAAGGGGAGAGTCCATGGATGTGGCAAGAAACAGGCCATGCACAACAGCTGTTGATTTATTCAGAGCTAATTCTCTCTCCTAGAGCGTTAACTGGGCAACTACCAGAGCCAGTCCTGGCCCAGAGAGCTGAATTGATATCGACTGGTCTCTGCATGGCCAGAGGTCCCCTCTGGGCTTGGTCTGCCCTGGCCACATCGAGATTGCAGAGAGCCAAGAGAAGACAGAACCAGGAGAAAGAAAAAACCTCCAGAGGGATTGGTGCCAGGCTGAAAGAGGTCCTTGTCCCTTGTTTTCAACTCTCAGACTTGGGAGAGCAAGAACATTGGTAACAGCACGTCAAAGCAGGGACGAAACTGGAAACAAATGCTGGCTTCTGCAGTCTGCCAAATGCTCATTGCCCTGGGACGGGACGAGACTCCCAGATCCTCCAATGCTGGGACCTTTGCAGGCCGCCCCTGCCGTGTGAAGATCACAACTGGCCATCTCTTGGTCTAGGCCTTCAACATGTTTCAATTAGATTTATTCCTAGGTATTTTAGATTTTGTTGCAATTGAAAAAGAACTATTTTTTTCACTTCATTTTCTGACTCTTCATTATTAATAGAAATGCTATGGATTTTTGAACATTCATTTTCTCCCAGAAAACATTACTGTTTTACTTATTTTTTCTAGCAGTATTCTATTGAGTCTTTAGAGTTTCTATATAGAAATTATGTGACATGCAGTATGAGGGTTTTGACTTCTTCATTTCCATTGATGCCTTTATATCTTTATTCTTGCCTGATTAACTCGCTAGGACTTCCAGTGCTATTTGAATAACAAGCAATAGTGGACAGCCTTGCCTTGTTCCTGATCTTAAATGGAAAGTTTTTCATTTTTCACCATTAAGTATACATTGGCTTAGGGTTGTCATGTATGGCCTTTATATGTTAATACCTTTTTCTACTCTGATTTGTCAAGTTTTTGATCATAAAATGTCACTGTATTCAAGGAGCCTTTTCTGCATCTATATCAATTTATATATCTTACTTTTTAATTTGTTATGTGTTGTATCACATTAATCGATTTACTTACGTTGGACCATGCCTGTGCCCTGGGACAAAACTACTTCATCATGTTATAATCTTTTAAAATATGTTGCTGTATTGTTTGAGTATCTTATTTAAATTGTACATCTGTTCATGAGAGATACTGGTCTGCAGTTTTCTTTTTTTTTTCTTCTTTTTTTTTTTTTTTTACCAGGTTTGGTATCATGTACTATTGTCCTATTAAAATGAGTTGTGAATTATTGCTTCCTCTTATTTTTGGAAGAGTTTACGGAGAATAGATATTAAATATTTGAATATTTGTAGAATCACTGGTTAAGCCATTTTCCTGGACTTTTACTTTTTAGAAGTTTTTTGATCATTGTTTCAATTTCCATACTGCTGATTGGTCTATTTACATTTTCCACTTCTTAATTAGTCGGAAGGTGTATTTTTCTAAGTACTGGTCCATTTATTCTAGGTTACTAAATTTGTTTTATTATTTTCATAGTATTCTTTATGTTCCTTTGTATTTCTGAGGTGTCTGTCATAATTTCCCCTTTCATCCCTATTTTGTTAATTTGTGGGGTTTTTTCTGTTTTCTTTAGAACTATAAGGTTTTCTATTAACCTTAAAGAACCAGCTATTTGTTGCATTATTTTTTGCTATTGTTTTTGTTTTGTTTTGTTTTCAATTTATTTATTCTGCTCCAATTTTTTTCCTCCTTCTTGGGACGTTAGGCTTCAATTGTTTTTCCTTACTAGCTTTTTAAGATGAACATTAGTTGTATTATTGGGACATTTTTGTTTGTGGAAGGAGGCCTGTAATGATATGAAATTCCTCTTATGACACTTTTGCCATGTCCCAAAAAGTTTGTATGTTTCACTATCATTATCATTCACTTCTATGTATCTCTCGGACTCTTTTTATTCTCTTCTGATCCACTCATTTTTCAGTAGCATTGTTTAATCTCCATGTATTTGTGGTTCTTCCTCTTCTTTTTATAGTTGATCTCCAGCTTCAAAGTGTTATGATCAGAGAATATGGTTGATATGATTTTCAACCCTCTATATATATTCCATTTTCTTCTGTGATGCCTTACCTCATTTGCAAATTTTGATTTTGAATCCTCCCTTTTCAGTCATTTGTTCATTTGTCCCTATGTATGCTAAACTTTCCTATCTTGCTATAGCAATTCTCTTCTTATTATTTTTAAACTTGTAATGCCCTATTCTTCATAAGGGTTACACGCCTCTGTCTATTTGCCTGATAGTCACCTGTAACCTAATTATGTTTTTTTTTTGTCGTTTTGTTTTACCTGTGATTCCTTTCAGTTTCCTGTAGTGTAGGCCTCATAGTAGATAATTCCCTCAATAATTTATATTTGGAAAGGTCTTTATTTCTCCTTCATATCTAAATAGAACTTTGCGATACATTATTCTAGGCGGTTAGTTTCTTTCAACTTAATAGTTTGAATATTTGATTTTCTCCTTCTGGCTCGTAAAGTTGCTCTGAGAAGGCTGACGATAATTGAATGTGTTTTCCTTTATAAGTTACTCTTTCAATCTTCCTGGTTGCCCTGAGAATTCTGTCTTTGTCATTGAATTTGATAATTTAATACAATGTGTATAGTTTTCATAGTATTCTTGTATGATCCTTTGTATTGCTGCAGTATCTGTCATAATTTCTCCTTTCATCCCTGATTTTGTTGCTTTGTTCTTTCTCTGTTTTCCTTAGTGAAACTAGCCAGGGGTTTCTCAATTTTATTAGCCTTCTCAAAGAATCAGCTCTTTGTTGCATTTATTTTTGATTGTTTTTTTTTTTCCAGTTTCATTTATTCCTGTTCTTATTTTGATTATTTCTTTCCTTCTGCTGACATTAGGCTTCAATTATACTTCCTTTTCTAGCTTTTTAAGATGAAGCATTAGGTTGTGTATTTGGGCTCATTCTTGTTTTTGGAGGTAGGCCTGTAATGATATAAGCTTTTCTCTTATAACCACTTTTGCTATGTCCCAAAAGTTTTGGTATGTTTTGGTATCATTATCATTCACTTCTAGGTATCTCTTGAACTCCCTTTTTATTTCTCTTCTGACCCAGTCATTCTTAAGTAGCATGCTGTTTAATCTCCATGTATTTTTGATTCTTCCCTCCTTCTTTTTATAGTTGATATCCAGCTTCAAAGCATTATGATCAGAGAATATTGTTGGTATAATTTCAACCCTCTTATATTTGTTGAGGCTATCTCTGTGTCCCAGTATGTGGTCAATTCTTGAGAATGTTCCATGTGCACTAGACAAGAATGTATAAGCACATGTTTTGGGATGAAAGGCTCTGTAAATGTGGACTATATCCACTTGGTCTTATGTGTCTTTTAAGGATATTATTTACTAATTGGTTATTGTTCGGATGATCTGTCCATATGTGACAGTGGGGTATTTAGGTGCCCTACTATAATAGTGTTTTGGTCTGTTGCTCCCTTTAGTTCTGTTAGTAATAGTTCGAGGCTCCCTTATTGGGAGCATAGATATTAATGTCTTATGTCTTCCTGGTGCATGATTCCCATTATCATTATGATGTGTCCCTCTGTATTTTTCTTTACCTTTTTATTTTGAAGTCTATTTTGTCCAATATTAGTACCACTACTGCCACTTTTCTCTGAATTTCATTTTCTTGAAATATCATTTTCCACTCTTTCACTTTCAGTCTATATTTGTCTTTGGAGCTGAGATGTGTCCCCTGGAGGTAGCATATGTTTGAATTGTGTTATTTTGATCCAATCTGCAACCTGTGCCTTTTATTGGTGAGTTCAGTCCATTTACATTTAGGGTGATTATTGAAATACGAGGTCTTATAGTCATTTTATCTTTTGCTTTCTGGTATGTCGATGTTTCCACCATTGCTTCCTTTCCTTGTGTGTCTTTTTTTTTTTGGTTGTGTTTTCAGAGTTTTTCCTCTGGTCATTCTTGTTTTATGTTATATACCTCAATTCTCAATATTGAGCATGTGGTTATAATTACAAACTTGTAGAAGATAGTTACACATATATGATATATATTACTATCTATACTAGTCATATATATACACACATATATATGTATATATATGTATATGTATATATACACACACACACACGCACACACACACACACACACACACACATATATATATATATATATATATATATTAGCTCATTTTTCTCTGCATGCCTTATATCTATCTCCTTTTGTAAATTTGGATCTTTGAATCTCACCTTTCAGTAGTCATTGTTGTCTCATTTGGTCCCTATGTATGGTGAACATTTATTACCATCTTGCAATGGAATATTTCTTCATAATGTTTAAGCTTTTAATGCCCTGTTTTTAATAATGGTTTCACTCTCCTCTTCTATCTTCCTGCTAGTCACCTTACTCATAGTTATGTATATTTTTTTGTCATTTTGTTTTATGTGAGCTAACCCTTTTCAGTATTTCCTGTAGTGCAGGCTTTGTAGTGGTGAATTCCCTCAATTTTTTAATTTACTTTTTTTTTTTATTTTTTATTTTTGTGTGTCTGGAAAGGTCATATTTCTCCTTCATATCTAAAAGAGAGCTTTACTGGATCCATTATTCTTGGCCAGTAGTTTGATTTAATAGTTTCAATATTTGATTCCACTCCCTTCTGGATTGCAAGGCTTGTACCGAGAAGTCTGACAATAATCTAATAGGTTTTGCCCTATAGGTTACTTTCATCTTTTTCTCTAACTGACCTGAGAATTCTTTCTTTGTCATTAAGTTTTTGATAGTTTTAATACAATGTGTCTTGGAGAAGGCCATTTTTGAGGTGGGGTAATTGTGTGTTCTATTGACTTCTTGAATTCCAAGCTCCAGTTTATTCCTTAGATTTGGAAAATTCTTGTTAACTATTTGTCTGAAAATGCATTCTAGTCCCTGCTCCTTTTCCTCCCATTTGAGAATGCCCATTATTCTTATGTTTCCTCTCCTGATGGTATCAGCTAGTTCTTGTATTTCTCTTTCATTATGTTTCATTCTTCAGTTTCTCTCTTCTTCTTTCTGATTTATTTCTAGATTTCTCTCTTCGATATCACTGATCCTTTCCTCCATTTGGTCGACTCTATTTCCCAAGCTTGCTATTTCATTTTTCAAATCTTGCAGTGCATTTTTTATCTTCAGAAGTTCTATTCTGTTCTTTTTGAGAGTTTCAATCTCCTTGCTAAAGAACTCATTTTGCTCATCTAGTTGTTTAAATTCCTGAAATTGTTTATATGACTTGTTTCGGATCTCATTGAGTTTTTCCAGAAGTACTATCCTGAATTCTCTGTCACTTAATTTGCATATTTCTATGATTTCAGTGATTATATTACATCTAAAGTTGTTGTGAATTGAGGTGGTGCCTTAGCTCATCCTTCAACAGCTGTATCTACAATATTTTAGGTTGGCTTATTCTGGGTCATGAGGTACATGATAACTCCAAGAATTCTTGTGTTCATGAGTCCATTGTTACACCTTATTTGCTGTGAAATGAGATCTTTGATATTGGGCATTATTATGCACAATTAAATGTCAATGGATCAGGAATTTTCTGTCCTCATATGGTGGAGATAATGGAGATTCTGTAGACAAAAGACAAACACATGTATCGGTAGTCAGATATGAATTCTTACTCTCCGCAATTTGAAAGGAATCTGATGTAATCAAGCTTCTACAAGTTGTCTGGCTGACAAACCTAAGGAATGGTGCCATATGGAGGACTTATAGAATTTCTACTACTGGAAGTTTGGAATATTTAGCAGTTGCAGAAGAAATAGCCTTTTTGAAAGAGAACTTTTGTGGCTGGGTTCATGCATAGTTGGCATTCCTTTTTTCCTGAGCACATCGTGCAAGTATTGTGGTAGCTGGCAAGAGACCTGGCCTGAGATCCACTGAATGAACCTCTTGTCCATACAGTTGTCAAGAGGTTCCTTTGCAAATAAGTAATCTGGTGAGTATTAAGTGAAAACATAAATATCTGTCTGTTTCCTGTCCATTTTCATAGACCTGTCCATATACCACTTCTTTATACTCAGTCTTCCAGTTTACTAGAACTCAATCAATCTAGCCACTTGAGTGGAGTTGTAATGTGGCAGCAGCTGTTAATTTCTGGCTAGTGCCAACATACTATTCTAACCTATCTATGAATCAGGCTTTTGTGATTTCCTCCAATCTCAGTTGGTTATAAAGTTCTCTTGAGGCCATTGTTGTGAGCTGAAGTATAAGAATTAATGCAAAAAAGTTAGGTGACATGGGCATCTGGACCACCTGTTTATATAGTTGATTCATACATTCTGGACCAGCTTGAACCCAGTCCCAAATGTATTACATTAGTTCCCCCTTAATCACTGGAGATATACTCCAAGACCCTCAGTGAATGCCTGATACCATGGATAGTACTGAACCTTATATATACTATATTTTTTTCTTATACGTACACACTTATGATAAAGTTAAATTTATGAATTAGGTGCAATAAGAAATTAACAATAAATAATCATAAAATATAACAATTAAAACAGTAAAATAAGAGTTAATTGGACAATATCACTGCCATACTGCAACAGTCACTCTGATTACTAAAACAGCTACTAAATGACTAATAGATGAGTAGCCAATATAGCATAGTTACACTGGACAAAGAATGATTTATGTTCCAGGTAGGTCAGAGTAGGATGGCACAAGATTTCATCATACTACTCAAAATTGTGTGAAATTTAAAACTTATGAATTGTCTACTTCTGGAATTTTCCATTTAATATTTTTAGACCTTGGTTGGCTACAGATAACCTTAAATCACAGGAAGCAAAACTATGGATAAGTGGAGGAAGTACTGCACTTTGTTGTATAGGGATTAAATGGAGAGCTGTTATAAATACCCAAAATTATCATATGGTGGCTCTTATAATACCATGATGTTATGATGGGCATCTCTCTTTGCAAAGTCTTTTTGTGTTCTGTGGTCAGGTGCCCAATCTTGACTAAGGCATAGCAGAAGATGTTTTGCAAACAGAGAATATTTTTCTGCCATGGAAAGAAAGAAAAGGCAGAGTCCTAGGTGTTTGTTTTATAACTCTTCTATTGGGTCAAAAAAGGCTTTTCTTTATCTTGATTGTAAGAGTTACAAACTGCAAAAACTTGTCTTTATTTCAGAAAACACTTTTACAGTGGTGTTTCCAAGACACCCACTGCTTCCACTAAAATTTTACGCAGTATGGCAGGTCTTGAAACTTTGTGAGAGTTTATTTATCACTATTGGCATGCAAGTGAGCCCCTAAAATTTTCAACAGTACATCAGGTTCATAAGGATTTATAGAACTTATTTTTCATCTTTTAGTATATAAATGCCTTATTCAGGCACCAAGGGTATTTGTCAATTCCATCTTAAGAGGTGAAATTAAATGAATGGATGAGAATGATATTCTGAAGGAATTTCAAGATATTTGAGGTCCCTATGGACAATGTGTCAGAAAGCAAAAGAGTTAACATAGCATTCAGGCAAGATAATGTATATACTTTGCTATTTTTGACATTCAAAAGTAAATTGCCTTCAATATTTCCTTCTGATGTTCGTCAGGAAGATAGTACCTGACAAATCAATAGTTCTTTATACTAAAGCACCTGAGATTATGTATAATCTGCTTATTGTAAAGATAGTGCATCCCGCCTAACAAACTGCAATCAAGACTTCTAATTGTTAAGTTTACAGTGGTTCACTGTCACCAGGCATGAACAATCAGACTTGCAGAGAACAAACTGGAGAGTTTAGAAGAAATGTAATAGAAGTAATCAAGCCCATGGTTCTGTTTTGTTTTTTGTTTTGTTATATAAATATATATTTCAAGTATACAGTACATTGGTCAGACATCTATATAGTTCATAAAATTGTTCCTCCCTCCCCTGGCCCTCCACGTAGCCATCAATATTAATGTTAACTGTATTCCTCTGCTGTGGCTCCTCATACCACAGTGACCAACCATCAATTACTAATTTTTACTTCTTTAACTCTTCACCCCATTTCTTCCAGTCTCCCAAACCCCTCCCCTCTGCCCATCACCAAATTGTCCACATATATTTGTAAGTCTTATTTTTGATTAGTTTTGTTCTTTTTTGTTGCTTAGATTACGCATATAAGTGAAATATATGGTATTTATCTTTGTATGACTCATTTCACTCAACACAAAAATCTCTAGGTCCATCATGTCATTGCAAATGGTAGAATTTCATTTTTTTTATGGCTGAGTAATATCCATTGATATTGACCATAATTTCTTTTATCCTAATCATCTGTTGATGGGCGTTTAGTTTGCTTCCATATCTTGGATATTGTAAATAGTACTGGCAATGACTATTGGAGTGAATAGATCTTTACAAAATTTGTTTTGGTTTTGTTTGGATAAAACCTAGAATCGTACAATTGCGAGTCAAAAAGTATATCCATTTTTAATTTTTTGAGAAATTTCCATACTGTTTGCCATAGTGGCTTTACACAATTTGCAATCCCACCAACAATGTTCCCTTTTCTCTGCATCCTATCCAACACTTGTTTTTTGATATATTGATTATAGCCATCTGACAGGAGTGAGGTGATATCTCATTGTGGTTTTAAATTGCATTCTCCTGATGATTGTGATCTTGAGCATCTTTTCATATGTCTATTGCCCACTGTATTACCTCTTTGGAGAGGTATCTGTTTAGGTTTTCTGCCCATTTTTCAATTGGATCGTTTGCTTTTTTTTGTTTCGAGTTGTATAATTTCTTCATATAATTTTGATTTAACCCCTTATCAATGTATCATTAGTGAATATCTCTCCGAAAGAGTTAATCGTCTTTTTGTTTTATTGATGGTTTCTTCGGCTGTACAAAAAAATTTAAATCTGATGTAGTCTCACTTGTTTATTTGTTGTGTTTGTTGTTTGTTTGTTTTGTTTTGTTTCACTTGTCCAAGAGATATGCTGCTATGAACATCAGTGTGCAAATATTTTTTCTAATATGAGTTTTCAAGAACTTAGGTTAAATATCCAGTAACGATTGATGAATAATATGTAGATCCAACTTAGTTTTTTGAGGAACCTCCATACCACTTTCCAAAGTAGCTGTACCAATTTTCAGTCCCACCATCAGTGTATAGGGTTCTTACTTCTCTGCATCCTCTCCAACACTTATTATGTCCTGTTGATTACAGCCATTCTAACAGGTGTGAGATGGTAGCTCATTGGTGGTTTTGATTTGCATTTCCCTAATAGCTAATTATGTTGAGCATCTTTCCATATATTTGTAGGCCATTTGTATGTCCTCTAGGGCAAAGTGTCTGTTCAGTGTCCTCTGTCCATTTTTTGATTGATTATTTGTTTGTTTGTTTATTTGTTGTTATTGTTGTTATTGAGTTGTATGAGTTCTTTGTATTTTTTGGATGTTAGACCCTCATTGCAGGTGTTGCTTGCCGATATATTTTCCAATTCAGATGGTTGCTCTACCTTGTTGACAGTTTGCTTTTGCTGAGCAGAAGCTTTTTAGTTTGATGTAGTCACATTTATTTATTTTTGCCCTTACTTTCCTTTCTTTTAAGGTAAAATTCATAAAATCTTCTTTAAGCCCAAGGTTCTTGAGTTTAATTTCTATTTTTTTCTTCTATGCACTTTATTGTTTCAATAAGATTACTGTTTGATTTGGTTATTTAAAAAAAAATAAATAGAAATTTTATGGACAGAGTTTTTGTTTTTTCTGCACATTGGAGAGGTTTAAAGAGAGCCATTAGGACTTTTTTTATATGTCCTTTGGCTAGCTTCCTAAATGCACCTTGCACATTTCTGTTTCTCATGTGTAAATAAGGGGATTTAATAAGAGAATAACTTCTTCATAAAATATACTGATAAGAATTAGTCCTCTTTCTGAAAGTCCATGACTTAGGTTTCAGGTACATGTAGATAATTGCCCCATAAAGTATGGTGATCCATAGTTTGATGGGATCCACAGGTAAAGAAATCTTTGCGCCTGGCCTCAACAGAAAATGAATCATGAGCACAGCAACCAAATGTGAAGTGGAAAATAAAGATGAAGGTGAAGGAGAGGGAATGTAAATACATTGATATTCAGACCCAGAATCAGACTAACATGGGTGTTTGAGCAGACAATCTTCAGCATGGCCTGGATCTCATAGATAATATGGTTGATGATACCTTGTCTACAATAATGAACAGAAATTCCAGACATTGTTTTGACTGTTAGTAAGAAGACACTGGCCAGATTTCCAAGACCAACTCTATACAAATCCAATTGTTCATAATGATGGTGCAATGCAGGAAGTTTTAGATTGGAACAAAACTTGTCATAAGCCATGGCAGCAAGGGGGAGACACTCTGTCATCCCAAGAAAGAAGAATATGATTATCTGGGCATAATAGCCCATGTAGAAAATGGTAGGAAAGTCTCTGAAGCATTGGGCCAAGCTGGTGGAGTAACACATATTAAGGAAGGATAATTACTGAGAAAAAAATACATGTGGATATGAAGTTGAGAATCCCTTCTCACTACAATATAATAAGGCTTTTCCCAAATATTGTGATTAGGGGTAGAAAAACAGCAGTTCTAAGATGAAAACATCTTGGATTTGAGGCAATTGGAAATAATCCAACGAGGACAAGTTCGGTCACCTCACAGGCCTTGTCTTTTTTTCAACTTTTTCAAGTACTGGGAAAAAACACAAAACACAATGTCACCTAGATGAGCTAATAAGAAGAGTAGCATCTCTCAATAGCTTGTTAGAGTTCATTAAGAGTTCTGGAGCTCTTATTAATTATTGTGTGTCATTTGATTTACTAGGTTAGTTTTAGCTGTTCAAGTATACAATGATGAAAATATAAGTTTTCTTTGCTTTTCTGTGTTATAAAACATATATAATCAGGAAGGGGTGATTAATTTCTTTGGGCTGTTAGATTCTCATTAGAGGTACTCATATTTGATCAAGTAAGCCAGTCATTAACATTGAGCTAAACAGAATTATTACTCTCATACAGAGGTATACTAGATTATTGACTTTTATTCTTGATTTTAAAATGAGGCAAATATGCTACATATCCCCAACAAAAATGTACATTTATAGCCAGCTTTATTTAAGTTGTTCCAACCAAATTAACAAGTAGTAATTTTTAACTTCAAGTTCAATAATCCAGTTGTGAGTGTTTGAAATACTTCCTTGCTTTCCGAGTTTTTTTTTTTTTTTTTCCTCATGTGTCACATTAAAACCAACCTATGGATAGTAAATTAGAAAGTATGTATGTAGCTGAAGTAATCAGTCAGTTCAATTAGAAAATAACACCAGCCAAAATGACATGAAATAACCAAGCACCTGGTGGATTTCCTGAAATCTCAATCTGTTCATTGTTCTGACATCTATCTTCAATTGACAGAAGTTTGCTATGTACAGATCTTACCATCTCCATACAGTTCCAAATAAAAGCTTGAAAGGTAATAGAGAAATCTTATTAGATAAAAGTCTTTCACGAAGACAACAGTTACTAGAAATTGTGAAGAGAGACATGGAAAGTTTGAAATATATGTTTCCAAAAGTGTTTTTTTTTAATGGAAAAAAGAAAAAAGACAGAGCCCTGTCAGTTTTCTATGATTTTAGTAGGAAATGAAACAGATAACCCATTAAGGTCTCTTTGACTTCAAAATTTCTTATTTGGAAGAGCCAAATCTCTTCACATTGTATATTATCTTAATGCTGTATATAACTGGGCAATTCTTCTAATCAGAAGGCAGAAACTTAAAATACAGAAATAAAACAAGGGAGTCATGGCTTCTGGTCAAGATGGCTGAGTAAGTAAATACTGTACTTTGCTTCCTCTCATGAACACATCTAAATTACAAATAAACTACAGAACAACCATCATTGAGAATGCCTGATATATATCTACTGAACAGAAGTCCTACAACTAGGATATACAGAAAGGGCGCCATGAGACTGGTAGAAGGGGTGGAGATGCAGAAACAGAGCTGATCCCACATCCACACCTGGCAGTTTAGAACCCGGAAGAAATCTTGGCTACAGAAATCTCCTTCAAAAGATCAAGGGGTCCTGGGCCCACACTGGGCTCTCCGGTCCAGAGTTCCATGCTAGAAAAAAGTCCATACAAATTCTGGCTGTAAAAACCAGCAGATATTGTGTCAAGAGAGTTGCAAAAGCTGCCTCATTAGGAGCCTGTGTGATGACTTAATCATCAAAGGACTCACTCGCTCTGAGCTCCAGTGCTGAGACAGTTAATTTGAAAGGTTCCAGGAACATATTGGGAGGAATCAAATTGTCCGGCTTCCAGACAAGAGCTAGAGGAACAGCAATTCTCCTGGACAAATATGCTGACAGAACCATTGTTTCCTTTGTTGATTACCCTCCCCTAACACAGGTCTTCCTGCTTTGCTGAATCCCTGAGACCCAGCCCAAATTTGTGGGCCCACCGAAGCCACTTCCAGTGGCTTTTCCATGCAAATGACCAGTTTTGGCTCATGCTGCAGACTTTTCTTAAAATTTGTCATAGTTCACAAAACCTAAACAATAGCATCTGGCCTCCATCTGCCCAATACCTCTTGCTGAGAACCCCAAAATCAACACTAGCAGTAGCCAGCCTTGGTTTGTGGCTTGGCCTCTCAAAGTACATCGAAGCACAGCACAAGTGGCAGCCATCTATTGATTACTTGGTGGCACATGCCAGGTGTCCCTGAGCAGGGCACAGGCTGTAGCTAAAGTTAGCCTGTGGTGAAGATCCGCCCAGGAGGCCCAGGCCTACATGCCTAGTGGCTGGCTTTGGACCTAGTTGGAACATCACTAGGTCTGAATTGGAGGACAACACACCCAAACAGGGAAGGTTGGGAAGGTGCCAGAGCCCTGCTAAAGCTAATCTTGCTCCATAGGATCAGCCCCTGCACAACATCTTTTTCACTGGTAATAGCCAGTCCTCACAACCAATCAAACCTTATGGTCAATTCCTCCATCGATGAGAAAAGCAACCAAAGCTCAATTACAATAGGAGGATACACACAACCCACGCAAAGGACACACCTGGAGCAGCTGGCTCAGGAGACCAGAAAAACTGAGCTAATGGGCCCACAGGACACCTACTACATAAAGGATACTCTACTAAGACCAAGAGACATAGAAATTCTACCTAAATACATAGAAACAAACACAAGCAGGCAGCCAAATGAGAATATAAAGAAACACATTTTAAATGAGAGATCATACTGAAGCTCCAGAAAAAGAAACTAAACAAAATGAATACAAGAAATATACCGATGCAGAGTTCAAAATACTGGTTATAGGATGCTCACTGAACCTAGGGAAAGGGTAGACGAACTCAATGAGAACTTTAAACAGAGATAGAAAACATAAAAAAATGGAGATAGAAAACATAAAATAGAACCAGTCATAAATGAAGAATACAATAATTGAATGAAGAATACCTTAGGAGGAATCAAGAGTAGATTAGAATTAGTGATTTAGAAGATAAAGTAGCAGAAAACACCCAATCAGAACAAACAACAGAAAAAAAGAATCCCCCCAAAAGAGGATAGTTAAAGGTGCTTCTGGAGCAACATCATTCACATTATAGGGGTACCGAATAAAAAGAGAGAGGACAAGGAATTAAAAACTTGTTAAAGAATAATGATGAACCTTCCCTAACTGGTAAGAAATAAGACATACAGCCCTGGAAGCTCAGAGAGTCTCAAAAAAAGATGAACACAAAGAGGCCTGCACCAAGACATGCACTAATTAAAACACCAAAAGCCAAAGACAAAGAGAAAATCTAAAAAACAACGAGCAAAAAGCAGTTAGTTTCCTCCACGGGAGCTCCCATAAGACTGTCAGCTGATTTCTCAAAAGGAAACTTTGCAGGACAAATGCGCTTGGCTCAAAATATTCAAAGTGATGAAAACCCCAGGACCTAAAACCGAGATTACTCTACCCAGCAAAGCTATCATTTAGAATTGAACGACAGATAAAGGCTTCCCAACACGTAAAAGCTAAAGGAATTCATCACTAACCAGCCAGTGTTACAGGAAATGTTGAAGGGACTTCTTTAAGAAAAGGAAGAAAAGAAAATTTTTAAAATGAAATATAAATAATAAAAATGGGCAATAACTTCATATCTATCAACATTACTTTAAATGTAAATGTATTCAACTGCTCCAATAAAGAAACTGTGGCCGAATGGATAAGAAAACAAGGCCATTATATATGTTGCCTACAAGTGATTCACTTCAGATTGAAGACATACACAGACTGAAGGCAAAGGGATGGAAAAGGTTTTTTATGAAAATAGAAACAAAAAACATAAAGTTGGTTATTGTAATGCTTATACTAGACAAAATGGAATTTAGAAAAGGCTATAATAAGATGATAATGACCCACTTGCTCCAATTCCGGGTATTTTCCTGAGGAAACCCAAACACTACTTCAAAAGGACATGCGAATTCATATTTTCATTGCAACATTATTTACAAAGTCAAGATATGGAGGATACTTGGGTGTGCATCAGTGGAGGAATGTATTAAGAGGATAGATAGATAGATAGATAGATAGATCTATCCTCTTCTTAATATATGTATATAATATATATAATCACACACCACCACTGACCATAACACACACACATACACACACAATGGAATATTACTCAAGCCATAGACAAGAATGAAGTCTTGCCATATACAACAACATGGATCGATCTGGAAGGTATTGTGCTAAGTGAAATAAGTTGAACAGGGAACGACAGATGCCATATATATATATAATATATTATATATTTATATATATATTATATATATATATATATTTTTTTTTTTTTTTGCTTATGTGTTGTATCTAAAGGGCAAAACAAATGAACAAACAAAACGAAACAAACTCATAGATACAGAGAATATTTTTGGTTGTTTCCAGATGAGAAGGGAGTTGAGAGGTGGGCGAAAAAGGGCAAGGAATTAATAAGTTTCAATTGTAGTTACAAAATAGTTATGGGAATATAAAGTATAGTATAGGAATATAGCAATAATGTAATAACTATGTACTGTGTCAGATGGGTACTAGATTTATCAGGGTGATCACCTTATTAGTAATATAAATGCCTAAACCATATGTTGTACCAACTTGAAAATTATATATATAATATGCAACTGCAATTAAAAATAAAAGTAATTATTTAAAAAAAAAACTAAGGTATCAGCTGAATTTTGATCAGTTACTAATAAGCTGCACAATCTTGAGAAGTGATTTCCTCATATGTTAAATGAAATGGGAATATAATATAACCTTAATTCCAAGAATTAGATTAGAATTATTTCTATAAAGAACCTGGAACAGTGTCTTACACAATTGTAGCTAGTCACAATATATTAACTCTCCTCCACTTTTACACCCATGCAGAGCTTTCCTTCAGCTTGAATTCATCTTTGTAAACATGGGTCAAAATGTAATTTCATCTTAACCTTTCCTTGTGAGTTTATCACATTACCAGAAAAAAATACCATCTGAAGTTTTTAGGTTTGAGTAACAACTAAAGAAATTTTGATTGTGTAAGTCATTAAAGTTTATTTTTGATGGTAGGTGTGAAAAGACACTTAAAGAGATGAAATTACTGACTTAGGGTTGGAGGAGAACAACCATGTGCACCTCATTCATAACAAGAACATTTTGCAGTTGGCAACACATGCACAAATGACTTGATCTCTAGAAGAAATTGATTCCTTCAACTGCAAGGAAAAAGTTTAATAACAAGCAGCTGAGGCAATAAGTTTTCCTGTTAGTTGTGGTTAAAGCTGGAAAATCTTGAATTAACTGTACTGGTGAATCATGCACATTTATTTCATACTTGTTAAATACACACAACACACACCACACCATATGTATGTATGTATGTATCTCAACCCAGGACATATATAATACATATGCGTGTATGTGTGTGTGTGTGTGTGTGTGTGTGTATATTTACAGAGAGGTGGCTCGTAAGGCTGCCATGAAAAAGCTGATGTCCAAAAAAGATTAAACATTTTAGTTTCATCATAATATAATAAGGTAGAGGACATTTCATGACAATTCATTTTTTCTTTGCTCTGTGCAAAATAGAGTGTCAGAGAAAATAGAGATGACTCAGATATGGCTGCTAAACCAATAGTTCTTGAGGAATCCAAAATTCTGTTACTTGTTTTCCAGCCACAGAAAAATAAATTGAAGAGATGTCCTTTCTGCATACATTGAGATATTTCAAAAATAGTGGTGTTTGCCAAAAAAATATGGTTTACTTACAGACTAAAAATATTCAAGTCATATTTTTAAAAAGCCACAAATTCAAATGCCAGAAGAAAGGTTTAGAAACTTAAATAATCTTGTGTAGTTTAAGAATTCATAACCCTAGTCTTGAAAAAACAGTTTCCACTTTTGTACTTAGGAGATATCCCTGCTTTGTACTTAGGTGGTGCTATAAAGAATTTATACTAATTTTGAGAATAAGATGTACATCATAGTATGATTGCATAACAATTTTTGTGCTTGCTAGCTCCTGAAAATGATATGCTATGTTGGTCAATCCAATTCTATCTTAACTATGATTGTAAGTTCAACTGAAAATGTTACAGTTTCATTTTTTATTTATATATTTTTAACTTGAAAGAGTTTAGAACCCTGTATAATGGAAGTAAGGTTAAGTGTACACTTTGGAGTTATAAGCCCCTGGATTTAGCAGCCATATCTGAGCATCTCTGTTTTCTCTGACACTCTATTTTGCAGACGGACTCTTGAAAGATGTTTGTTGAAATAAAAACCTCTTGAAGTTACTTTGACTAAATGAATTCTTTCAATTCAGGTATTTTATATTGCATTTAATCATACTTTTTGGCCATCTGATCCTGATTAACTTTGTTTTCCCTGAAAAAAAAGAGATGTTTCAGCCATATAGTTCACTTCATATTGGGCTTTTTGGGGGCACACCTTTTCCATACAGTAGGAGTGGAAGTTTCAGCTGTCCAGGCATCTGGTTGAAAGTCTCACTCTGGTAAAAAGCAAGGTATCTGAGAAATTCAGGATTTGACTTGCCGACAATTTCATTTCTCAAAACACTAAAGGAGCATTGAGAGGAAATGATGCTATGGGCTTAATTATAATGAGGTGAATGAGAACCTTGGAAAAATAACTGTATCATCCAGGTGTTCATAATAGAAAGAAATTCTGGGTGACCAACCTTTCTGAAAGGGAAGTTGGCTGTGAGGCCACAGATATCTTTTATTTGAATCTTTTAAATCTGAAATTCTTAAAGTCTCTGATGATAATGTGACAAAAGACAGAAAATCACAAGAGATTTAAAATGAAAATAAACTTTTTTTTTTTTTTTTTTTTACTTCAAGAGCATAGCACAGATGATGCAAATAGATCAAGCTCAGCTCTCCTGGGTGTTAGATAGTACTTACATAGAAATCTATTAAGCTTAATTGACAGAACTTTCCTGCCTTGTAATCAGAATCTACTAGACCCATTCCCATGGCATACTGATCTGTGCAACCTAATCTGTATGTTTACCGGGTACTTATATTTTACTTATCTTGTGGATATTTTTTCAGACTTTTTGGTGTGTATAATGGAAGATTTACCCTTGCTTCATGTTCATCATTCATTTTATCCATTTAACAAATATTTATTGAGTTATTACTATTTGTCCAGCTCTGTTCAAGTTGCTGAGGAACAAAGAGAAAGGCTTCCCTTCTTATTTAATTTATATTCTATTGAGATGAGACAGACAACATGTGTCAAAACAATTCAAATAGTAATAAATGTTATGGAGAAAGTAAAGCAGGGCAATATAAAAGAAAGTAATGGAACAAAATTGTTATTATAAGATGTTTGCTTTTTAAGGAAAGTGATGTTTGAGACTAAAATGACACAAAAGAAACTATGTGAAAATTTAGGGGAAGAGATTCCAGAGAGAGGGACCAGCAAGTGCTTAAGTCAAGAACAAGTTTAACTGCTGAATATATAGGAATAAGTGTGACTGAAGGGTAATGTAAGGTGATAAATCATCCTGCTTTGTCCTGGACTTTCTGTTTCACTACTGAAAGTCTCATGTCCCAGGAAACTCCCCAGTCCCTGTGTGGGATTTAGGTTACCACAGAAACATATTAATGACATTAACCTCACAACATAGTTTTCTTCAAGTTAAGCATATCATGTCTTCCATCTTGACTCAGATGAGTAGTTAGTCCTAAGACTTCTCAATCACAACCCAGATCTACTCTCAAATATACTTTTTTCCCCCCAGTGTCCCTTTGAAGAAAATGGCTCTTTGGGTCAGATACTTTCTGAAAGTATAGGACAACTAAGTCCAGCATGGAGGAACTACAGATTGTAGCAGCATTCTCGTACTGTTTGCCTAGAATAGCCAGATATTTTTGTTGTAGCCGCCAGCCCCCGAAAGACACATGGACCACCAGAACTCAGTGAGTTATAGGAAGCACTCTTTATTCAGCCAGCTGGATCTGCCAGGGTACACAGACCCCAAATTAAGCAGTCCCGAAATGTAGATGTACAGGGGTTTTAAGCCCAAAATCTCAATTCTTCATTCTGTCTAACACAAAGGTCTATCCTTCTTCTATTCATTACCTGTCAACTCACAGGTCAGGTGCATAAGCCGGGGTGCGTAAGCGGGGGTACAGAAGCAGAAAGCTTATTGTTATAATGTTATGTTCCTATGTTTGACAGCCTATGTTCCCATGGACATATAAGTAATCCTCCTGCAAGTAATAAATTTCTAGCAGTCATTTTTCAGCCATTACATTTTTAGTAGTATTACGCTTAACAGAAATGTTTTTTCCACACAAATTACTGATTTTTCCACACAAATTACTCTTTAACCAGTTATTTCACTTCTTGTAACACTACAACAATTTTTTTAACCTCAAGGCTCAATTTACTCTTTTCTTCACCTTACTCAGTTAACTCAGAGTTCCCTTCAACTGAGGTCTTTTTGAACACTAATTCTATACCTAAAAACTTTACCTGAGCACTTCTTAATTTCTCTTTGTCACCAAAATTTGACAAATTTATCTTCTGGGTTTTTATCTAAGTTATTTGATAAAAATGTGGAACAGAAAAAGACCCTGGACATGTAACTGGAGACATTCTTCCAACACAGCATTAATCCATTAGTCAATATGTTAGGAGAAATTTTTTAAAGCAGATATTAAATCTTAAAATTTCAAAGTTACTGTGTTATTCATGATTTAGGATATGGCATGTAATCATGAGACCAATACTGCCTGAAGATAAATTTCCTCCCATTTGCTTTTGCAGATTACGGGGAATAATGGATACCACTGGAAATGTGGCTGAACAAGTGGGAGACATTAGGCAAATCTAGGAGGAAGAAAAAGAGCCCTTGATTCAGAGGTCTCACAATTTGGATAAGACCAGAAGAGGAGGATCTTGAGAGAAAATGAAGAGTTAATGGCTTAGCCTGTCAATAAAGATTTGTTCTTTATTTGTAATAATGCTACAGCATAGAACACTTATAAATAAATGGTATGATTGTATTTCAATAAAACTTTAATTACAAAAGCACATGCTGAGTTGAGGTTTGACAAGCAGGCTGTAGTTCTCTATCAGCTTTAGACGATTCTGAATCACCCTATAGAAATATCATATGTGTATATTTTAGTCTGGGAATAGTTTGTTGGGTTTTTTTTCTGTCTTCCTTCTTTATATTAAGCTTTTTCAATTACTAAGCTTTAACACTTGGTTGGGATTTCTTTAACTACCTCTTCAACAAAGAGTTTGAAAGTTATTTCTTTCAACTCTTCTTTTATTATGATCTAAAACAATGTTGGCTAAGTTTTTTCTGTAATTAGTAATATTTTTTTTTGCAGGCCCTTGGTCGTGTGCAGCAACTATTCAGCACTGCCATTGTAGAATAAAGAGCAGCCACAGGAATTATTAAAACAATGGGCATCGGTGTACTGTAATAAAGATTGTATCTACAAAGATAGTCAGTGAGCTGAATTTGGCACTCATGCTGTATTTTTCCAGCTGCTGATCTATGAGGGATGGTGATTAGTCTTGAAATCCTATTCTCTAGCAAAAGATACCACCTTGCACTGGCTTTTTGCCTTATAACTAATTGGTGGCCACATGTGTAAACACTAGTTCCTTAGACATCCACAAGCCTTCTGCCTACATCTAACAGCACTCCTTTGTGATTCTCTGTTACCTTCTGAATTCCTTATAGAATTAAGGTCTGCAAACATCATATGATCTTATAGGCCCTGTCACAGAGTCCTCAGAGAGGGTTGCTTTTAATTATGCCACTTTTCATATCCCCTGACCCTGTAATAAAATTTCTGCGCAATCTAATTATGAGGTGACAGCTATTACCAGGAATTAGCACCCTCATATGAAAGTTCAGATTTCTTTCAGTGAAACTAACTCATACTTAGATATATTGACAGGCATTTGCTAGAAAGGACAATCTTTTTGCACCTGAGGTCGTGAACATCCTTGGATTACTGAATTCACTGTTGTCAGTGGACATTCTGGGAAGAGCAGATGACTGAGAGGAGAAACTAGAGTGTATAGGCAGGGGATCTCTGTAGGATTAGTGTTCAAATGCTATTCCATCTAAAAAAAGTGGAATCTTAGTAATTATATTCATTGCTTATGTAAAACTACATTTTCCAACTTGATTTTAGATGACTGCTGGGTTTTAAAATGCAATAAAATTCTTAATTTACCCAACTTTAGATTAATTGAAAAACGAAATTCTATGTCTTCCACAATCTGAATTCAAAAACCACAACTTAGTCTAAAAGTCTGAGGCCAGATTTTGTGTCCTGGTTTTGCCAGAATACCTTGGACTTTGGTTTTCTCTTCTGCAAAGAAAGTAGATCTCACTAGACAATTACTCTTTTTATTAAACATTTTCTTCTAACAAAAGAGAAAACGTGAAAGCCACAGAAAAATATAGGTAATTGAATTAAAACCACAGAGAGTCCACTGTTCAGTCATAACTTTAACACCATTTGGGTCTTTTTTTATTCTTATGCTTAATTATTTTCATAGTCATTATGTTACACTATAGAAAATGCTGTGAACTCCTTTCCAACGTTAAGCATTTACATGGCACTAGCAATTGTTCAGGACTCTTTGGCTCTATATTTCAGGTATGTTTGATTCTTATGGTCAATACCATCAGAGAACATGGTGAATAATATTTGATTTTTTAAACAGCAAATTCAATATAAAGCTTTTCATGGAAACTAAATGGAACAATTGTCAAGTAATATTATTATGAAATTAAGAAGAATATTGTAATTTTTTTTTACATTTTGTTGTCTCATAATTGGACTGTAGTCCAAATAAAAGACCAACATAAATAATTGAGGGACTATTTTGCTATTCTTTTCTCCCCTAGGAGAAGCATATTGTCTATAAGATCAAAAGTTAGCTTTCATGAGAAATTGCTTGGAGATTGAAAAAATATAATGTTTTAAAACCTGAAAGGTCCTCTGAATTAATTTAGAGTGTGCATTTTTACCACTTGGTAAAATAATGAAGCAATATTGATGACATATAGTAAATAATGATGATGGTTGCCTTGAAGACTTTTGTGGTAATATTTAGATGACAATAAAACACTATTGAGAGCATGATAAAATATTGTTGAAAGTTTGGACATTGGCCAATATTGTACGAACCCTCCTACATACACGGTATTAGCACTAGGCACGTAGCATCTCAGAAAAACAAACTACTATTTTTTCCTACAGGAACTCACAGGTGAGTAGGGCAGGAGGGTGACACTTGGATACAAGTGTACAGTGGGTGTAAAAAGGTAAGTGTCCTAGCAGACAGGCATCTGTGTTGTTACAGGAATTTCTTTTTCTGTTGACTTAGAGCAATGTTGCAATGGATCATTCCAGCTCAGGAAAGAATTCTTGGCTGAGCAGTGCCACATATTAACAAAGAACATGAAGCAGGGCTTTGCTTTTTCATCTAGTAGAGACCTTAAGTAAATTGCAAATGTATCAAAAGCACAGCCTCCTTTACAAAATTGGGAAAGAAGAACATTTCCCAAAGTCCATTTCTTAAAAAGGCCAAGAAAGAAGGTGGAGTCACACCTGCTAAGGAACACAGCAGTGAAAGTTTAAAAAGTTACAAAGGGAAACTATTTTCAAAAGTCTCCAGGATTAGGTCCCCGAGAAGAAATTAGAAACCCTTCACATGCCCAAGAAAGAGTTCATTTGTGGTATTACTAATACTAATGTTGTTTTCCTCCTTAATTAATTCTTTAGAGCTTTGGAAATATAAAATATTTTATGTTCCTAACAACTTTGGCTTGTAAGGGTTTGGAACCAATGTGCCAGAACTTAAGTGATACCTAATGCCAGAATAAAGGTAAACAAATCTGAATAATTACCTGTATGATTCTAAATATCTGGATGGCTGACAAAAAAATGTAGTTAATTTTGGACCAACATAACTACTATAGGGTGGCACACCTGATTCCTCAAGTAGAACTTTTTCCTTTCTTAAGCTCAACTCTCCCATATATATTTCAATTATCTGTTTACTCATGTGTCTCCACCACTGTGTCTAATGTTGGGAGGAAGAAACACTGTGTCTTTGTTGTTCACCGTTGTTTCCATAATATCTAATACAGTGCCTGGAATTTATTGCTACAAACTCAAATTATATTAGACAAATGAAAGAAACACTAGGACAACCTGAGGTGTGCTATCGCTAATGGAGTGCATTGTGATGAAGCAAGTATGGAAAGAGATCTTGCCGCAGGTCAAGCCCATTTCTTTAAGATTTGTTCAAGTGGGTGGCACCAATGGTTAGAGCTGCATCCTGTGCAAACATTTTTTTTTCCTCACGTCAGTTGAGGAAGGTCAGAAATGGGTTGGAGAAGCCCACTTACTATCCTGATTACCATTTTCCATACCCACATGAGGACTTTGGCCCATCTTGTACAGTTCCACATTATAAAGGCTGGAGAAACTGCGGCATAGAAGGGAACATTTGCTTCCCTAAGGCACTAGCTAGCAGAAGAGAACTTTCATACTTGTGTCTCCAGATATCCTGGTCAGGGCTCTTCTCTCTTGCAATCAGTGATTCTCTCAAGAGCTCCAAAACTCAACAGAGCAAGGTTTCAATGGCAGCTCCACAAAGAAGTAGCTGTGTGGCCTTGGAAGATCGCATCTCCCCTTTCCCACTCAATTTCCTTATTAGGAAAATTAGCCTTATAACATCTGACTTCAAGGCCCATTTGAGCTAGACTTAGAGGAAAGAATACATGTAATGTTCCTAGCAGAGTGCCTGTTACGTAATTTGTTCCCAAGTCTTAATTCTCTTCTCTTCCCAGACTCATATGGCCTCTCAAGAACAAGCAAAAATGAAGAATGCACATTAGTGTTTGGAAAGGGTCAGCTATGCTGAGGGGCTAAGCTGCTCAGACCCATTTCATCCCTCAGGAGGTAAATTTGGAGCTCAACTCTGCATCCATGTCATCTTTGCCTTCTAAAAAGACTCTCCTAACATCTCCCAAGAAAACATAGCCTTCAAAAACACAGACTTTTGAATTTTCCTAGTAAATGAATAAAAGAACCTTTGTCAGAATATAAGTGATTTATTTTCAACTCTACTTATTGACTTTTCCATAAGCTCCCAAGATGGCTTACATTTGTTAGCTGTTAATCACACCATCTGTTCAAACAGTACTTCAGTAAATGATTTGATTCATATTTCTAAATGAATCGTTTTAAGGACAGTTTCTATTACTCTGTTTTCTTTCATTTGGTAACATAGCGTGAGTTATTTTAACATTGCTGTCATTGTAAACACATATTGAATTCCTCATTTCTTAACTGTTCAGAAGACAGAAAAGCTTCACTGCATTTGTTCACTTGACTCTAAGCTTATAGTGGTGGTGGGAGTGTAACCAGAAAGAATTTTATATTTTATAAAACAAAACAAAACAAAACAAAACATGAAGAGACATGAAGACAGAAACATGGTAGAGTGAGACATCCCAGATCTCTGCAATAAGCTGAACATCTGAAACTCAACAACAACAACAACAACAACAACAACAACAACAACAACAACCAAAAAAAAAAAAACAGCACACCAGCACATCTGAGTGTGGGATCTGCACATAAGAGTTACCACAGGTGAGAACCCTGGGAGTCAAGTAGTAGACTTAGAGAAAAAAAGGAGCTGCCTCTCACAGCTGGAGCTCCCCTTAGGAAGATGAGGAAGATAGAAAGTGCAGCACATTCCCTGAAAACCATGCCTGGAAGAGCTGTGAACTCCACGCAGTCAGAGGCAGTGCCCAGGGAACAGGGCAGAAAGCAGAAAAGGGGGACAGCAGAGAAGCAGGGATGACATAGAAACAACAGTTGATTATTACCAGCTGCAGCTTCAAAAAAGCGAGGTTGAGCAACAGCCCCTTGCTCAAATCCAGAGGGCCTCTCCACACATATCCTCCTAGATGGAACACTGTGGAGCCCTAGAGTTAATCTGAGCAAATGCTATCCAAAACAGTAACTAACACTGACAGGAACTGAGACTGAGAGTAGCGAGCATGATTGAATATAATTTTAAAAAAGAGCATTATTAAGACCATATAATGCAGTAATCCAAGAGACTTAGATGCCACCTACTGGAAACCAAAAGAAAAACACCTTCTTTGCAACAGGCTAAAGAGAGACCTTTATATAATAAATTTAATATCCAGGTAGAGAAATAGTCCACTAAACATCATGAAAAACCCAGGTGAAAAGGTAAATCAGAAAGAAAGACAAACATCTCCAGAAAATAAGCTGAAAGACATAGAAATAAATATGCGACTTAAATTACAGAGAATTCAGAATAGTACTTCTGAAAACAAACAAACAAAAAACTCAGTGAGATCCAAAAAAAATATTAACAATTTTAGGAATTTAAAAAACTAGCAGATGAACAAAATGAGTTCTTTAGCAAAAAAGATTGAAACACTCAAAAAAAAAAAAAACACCAGAACTTCTGGACATGAAGAACACATTGCAAAAGATGAAAATAAAATAGCAAGCTTGGGAAATAGAGTTGACCAAATGGAGGAAAGGATCACTAATATGGAGACAGAAATCTAGAAATAAATCAGAAGGAAGAAGAGAGAAACTGAAGAATGAAAAATAAAAAAAAAAGAGAAATACAAGAAGTAGCTGATACCATCAGGAAAGGAAACATAAGAATATGGGCATTCTCAAAAAGGAAGAAAGAAGCAGGGATTAGAAAGCATTTTCACATAGTTGATGTGAATTTCTCAAATCTAAGAAAGGAGGTGGAGCTTGAAATTCAAGAAGTCAACAGAACGCCCAATTATCTTAATTCAAAAAGACCTTCTCCAAGACAAATTGCATTAAAATTATCAAAAATCAACAACAAAGAAATAATTCTCAGGGTAGCCAGGCAAAAGAAGATGGTAACTTAAAAGGAAAACCAATTAAATTATCATAGGACTTCTCAGCTCAAACCTTACAAGCCAGAAAAGAGAGGAATCAAATTATTCAAATTATTAAGGGTAAGGAACTACCAGCATAGATAATGTATCTAGCAAAGCTCTCCTTTAGATATGAAGGAGAAATAAAGACCTTTCCAGACATATGAATATTAAGGGAATTCACTACGAGACCTGCACTACAGGAATTACAGAAAAGAGTCAGCTCATCTATAAGAAAATGACAAAAAAAAAAAAAACCCGCACAATTAGGAATAAGGTGACTATCAGCAAATAGAAGAAGAGCGCAACCCTTACTAAGAACAGGGCACAATAAAACTTAAATAATAAGAAGAGAATTACTATAGCAAGATAGTAATGAACGTTCAGCAAACATTGGGACAAATTGAGACAACAATGGCTGAAAACAGAAGGATTCAAGATCCAAATTCACAAAGAAGAATGGAGATATATGCGTAGAAGAAAATAAACGACTGTATGTATGTGTGTGCGTGTGTGTGTATATATACATATATATATATATGTATATACAACACACACACACATATATTTATATATAATTATCTTTTACATATTCATAATGATAACCACACATCAAAGATTCAGAACTGAAAGTATATCACATAAAACAAGAAGAACCAGAGGAAAATCCTACAAAATCCAACCAAAATAAAATAAGCTAAAAGAATAGACAACAAAGACAAGGAAGCAATGGAAACATCGATTACCAGAAAAAAAAAATGGTTATAGGAAAACCTCATATTTCAATAATCACCTTAAATGTAAATGGACTATAACTCACCAATAAAAAGGCACAGATTTGCAAATTGGATTACAAAACAAAAGCCAACCATATGCTGCTTCCTAGAGATACATCTCAGTTCCAAAGACAAATATAGACTCAAAGTGAAAGGGTGGAAAATTAAATTTAAAGCAGATGGCATTCAGAGAAAAGTGGGAGTAGCAGTACTAGTATCTGATGAATAACTTCAAAAATAAAAAAAGATAAAGAAGATACTGAGGGATGCTTCATAATGATAAAGGGAATTATACACTGAAAAGATATATCTATGTCTTAATACTATGTTCCCAATTAGGGAGCTCCAAAAAATAAAAAGCAATTACTAACAGAACTAAGGGAGAAACAGACACTATCATAGTAGGGGACCTAAGTCCTCACTGTTGGATATATAACAGCTCATTCAAACAGAAATCAGTAAGGAAATAATGTCCTTAGTGACACATTGGACCAACTGGACATAATTGACATTTACAGAGCCTTCCATCCCAAAATAGCTGCTTCCATTTATAAAAAACTTTAAAAAATCGATATAGAAGGAAAGTACCTTAGCATAATAAAGGCCATCTATGACAGCCCTCAGCCTACACTTTGCATATGGTGAAAAACTAAAAACCTTTCCTCTAAGATCAAGAACAAGACAAGACTGTCCACTATCGCCGCTGTTATTCAATATAATATTTGGAGGTCCTAGCAAGTGCAATCAGGCAAGAGAAAGATATAAAAGGCATCTAAATAGGAAACAAAGTCAAAACTATCACTATTTGAGGATGACATGATTCTCTATATAGAAACTCTAACACTCAAAAACACACTACTGAAACACTAAGTAAACAATGTTTTCTGTATACAAAATTTAGCGTTTAAAAAATCCATAGCATTCCTTATACTCTAATAATGAAGTATAAGAAAAAAGAAGTGGAAAAAATAATTAATTTTTCAAATTCAACAAAAAATAAATATAAAATACCTAGGAATAAATCTAATAAACATGTGAAGGGCCTATATGATGGAAACTGTAAGAAGCTATTAAAAAGAAATTGAAAAAAAATTAAAAAAGGAAAGATATTCTGTGTTACTATTGGATTAGAAGTGTCAACATAGTTAAGATGAACTTATTTTTAAAGCATTATAAGCAGATTTAATGCAATCTCCATCACTATCCAATGGGAATTTTTTAAAGAAATAGAATTTTAAAATTATCAGATTTGTACGGTAGCACAAAAGATCCAAATGCCCAAAGCCACCCTGAGAAAAAAGAATGAGGCTGGAGGCATTGCTCTTCCCAACTTCAAATTATACTACAAAGCGACAGCCATCAAATCACAGGTTGGGCAGTAAAACAGAGACACACATACCAGTGGAACAGAATTGAGATTCCAGAAATAAACCCCTGTTTATATGGGTAAATAATTTTTAAACAACATAGAGTGGAGAAAGAAAAGCCTCTCAACAAATAGTACTCGGAAAACAGGAAAACTACCAAAAGAATGAAACTAGACTCTTGTCTATCACCACACAACAATAACTCAAAATGGATTAAGTATCTGAATACAGACCTGAAACAATAAAATGCATAGAAGAAAACATAGAACTAAACTCATGGACCTGGACTTAAAGAGGATTTTATGAATTTGACCTCAATGGAAGGGAAGTAAAATCAAATAATGAATGGGATTACATCAAACTAAAAGTCCCTCCATAGCAAAAGAAACCATCAAAAAGATAAAGAGACAACCATCTGACTGAAAAAATATATTTGCAAGTAACACCTTTGATAAGGACCCAATATCTAAAATATACAAAAAAAAAAAACTCATACAACTCAATAACAACAACAAAATGATCCAGTCAAAAAAAAAAATGGGCAGAGGACCTAAATAGACACTTCTCTCTAGAGGATACAAATGGGCAACACATATTTGAAAATATGCTCAACGTTGCTAGCTATTAGGGAAATGCAAAATCAAATCCACAATGAGATATTATCTCACACCTGCTATAATAGCTGTAATCAATAGGACAAATAATAACAAATGTTGGAGAGGACAAGGATAAAAAAACCCTCATACACTGCTGGTGGGACTGCAAATTGGTACAGCCACTAAGAAAACTATGAACGCTCCTCAGAAAAACTAAGAATTGATCTACACATGATCCACCAATCCCACTACTGGATGTTTACCCCAAATACTTGAAATTTCATATCTGAAAAGATATTTGCACACTTATGTTCATAGCAGTACTATTCATGTTGGCCAGGACATGGGAGCAACCTAAGTTTCCTGTGATAGATGATTGGATAAAGAAGCTGTGGTATGCATATACAATGGAATATTATTCAGCCATGAGACGAGATGAAATACTGCCATTTGTGACAAGATGGATGAGCCTCGAGATATTAATGCTAACTGAAAAGTCAGACAGAAAATTTTGAAAATCACGTGATATCACTTATATGTGGGATAAAACCTAAAAGCAACAAACGGACAGGACATATAAACAGACTCATGGACATAAACAATAGACTATTGTTTACCTGAGGGGAGGGGGGAGGGAGAAAGAAAGGAGGAGGGAGGTCGATGGGTAAAGGGGTGAAACATGTGACAGAATGAAATCTAACTATGGAGGGAATACACAAATGTGAAATATAAAACCTTACTATTAAATTGTACACCTGAATCTTACTGGATTTTGTTAACCAATGACTCTAAAATAAATTAATTTTAAAAAATATTAATGCAAGAATTTACAAACATTTACTCTGAAATCTTGAATTTAGTAACCACGATTAACTCCCTACTTGAGATTATTCAGGCCAAGTCAAATGAACAATGAACAATATATATATATATTTTAATTTAAAAATTTTTACCACTTTCATATTCATTATTTATTATTTTTTTTTTATTTTATGGTGACATTGATTAACAAAATCCAATAAGTTTTTGTTGTACATTTTAACAGTAAAGCATATATATGTTTACACTGTGCATTCACCGCACATAGTTAGTTTTTTCTGTCTCCACATATTTTACCCCTTCACTCTGTCTACAATATATTTAGTATTTGGGAAGGGTCAGCTCTGCTGAGGAGCCTTCCTGCTCAGATTCATGTTATTTCTCAGGAGGTAAATTTTGACACTGGTTTAGATGGACATGGGGGAAGAAGGGCCTTGACACTCCTACCACATTTCCAAGTCTAAAGCTCAGTGATACCCAGCCTGGGGAGAAAGTAAAAGGCTGTTGGTGCTTTGGGCAAAGAAAAAGGCCCTGGAGTTAGTAGTGTGAGATAAAGAAGAGGATAGAGTGAGGCTTCTTTTGTTCAATCTGTTCTTTGAATTTCTTAATGGCCCATTTCCACTTGAACATCTGAGAAAGTTCACATAACAACATGGGGTGTCCTAGTGCTGGCCCATACTGATGTCATTCTCTCTTGCTGTCTAAGGAATGAAGTCACATGGACAGAGTGGTAAGCTGTAAAGTTATGTGCAAAGTATAAGGAATATACAAAGTATGCTCATGTAAACTTGTATGGGGGGACACCAACGAAGAAAAGACTTATTCTCTTGGCATAAAGATAAAGGCTGGTTGAAAAAGGTTTATCTTAGATGGGACTTTCTTGCTGGGTTTCTACAGATGGATAGTTCACTAGTTCAGAATGCATATACTTCACAGAAACCACATCAATCCTGTGCACAGAGTTGGAAATGAATGAAATGTTTATGAGAACTGTAAGAAGTTTATATGATTAGATCAGCAAGAGTCAGGACACCCATGTGAGCTGGGTCCAGATTTTGGAAGCTCTTCAATGTCACACTGAAAAATTTAATTGTTCTTTTTTTTTAATCTTCACATGACTGGACATCATTGAAGACTTTTAAACAAGAAAATGACATTCTCTGACATGTCTAAGAAAATAGGTGACATCACAGTATGGAGCTTAGCTTGGAGTGGATTGCTAAAGAGACCATATCTCAAGTTATTGCAAAAGTCAAAATAATAATGAGTACTGGAGTTAAAGGAGAGGCAGTGGGATGGACTTGAGATTTATTATAGAAGTAGATTAGGCAAAGCTCCAAGATGATCAGAAATTGTAATGAGGGAGAAGCAGGATTAGAGGATGTCTCACAGATACATCGTGGCACCATTTAGTGAAACCAGGAAACAGGAAGAAGGAGACATTTTAGGGGGAGATAAAGATTTCTATTTTGGAATGGTTCAATATGGGTTGTCTGTGGAACTTTGAGGTAGATACATGTCAGTTTTATGTGAACATATGTGATGAGCTCAGAAGAGATATCTTTGAGATAGAGATTTGGCAGTTATTACTCTAATGATTTATGACAGTGTTCATGGGTCATGAGGTTGAACTTGCCCCAACCAATATTTATTGCTCAGGTTGTCTTGGAGAAGTCATGTTTCATCCATGACTTTGATATGTCCTCTCCCTTCATGGTTGGGGGTGGAGAATGAAAATGATTATACAGCAATAATCACCAAGTATAAAATGAATACTAACAAATTGGCATGTAGTCATAAAAGGAAGGAACAATATGGGGTAGGGTTGAAAATTACATAAATATCATATCCCCTACATATGTAGAGAATTATCATTAGTCAGTCATGTTGGGTATTGGAACATTGTAGTACAAGACTTACTTTCAAAGGGACATGGCAAACTGGCAGTGACCATGTATCAGTCAGAATCAGTTTCAGCTTCAAAGAAAAGAAAAGTTAATATGTAGTTGTTCAAAAAATGGATAATTTTTTGTATGTCACACAACAAATAACTGAAGATGAGAAGTCCAGAACAACTATAGTAGTTCTATGGTATTCATGGATTCACCATTTCTTCCAGCTAACAATCCTGTCAGAAGGTTGGAATTGCTCCAGAATCACGTTTACATTCTAAACATCAGTAAGGAGAAAGAGGTAAATAAGTAGGATTCATTTGCTCCTTTTAGGACTTTCTAGAAATTTCTCATGACTTATATGTATATTTAGTTGATAAGAATTCAGTCACCTGGATACACCTAGCTTCAAGAGAAGTAAGTTGGGAACTGTAGTTTTTAAGATAGATATGCTGTCATCTGAATAAAATTAAGTGATTTGATTACAAAAGAATTGAGAGAATAGATGATGGGATAGATAACTAGCAATATTTGTCACAAGATGTAATCTCAAATTGGATCTATTTGGTGTAAAGAAGACTTAAAAATGTCACCTAGAAGACCAATGGGAACACTTCCAGAAAATGATATTTTAAGGGGAGTTGTCCAGGCAAACACTTGACACCAAAGAGATCCAACATGAGTTATCAGGTAACTTCAAAGCCATTTAGAGAAGAGTAAAGAAAATGTGGGAGTAAGTAATGTTTAGAAAGTAAACAAGTAAAGTAATGTACACTAGGAAGTCCATCAGTCAGTAGAAAAGCCCCAGTCACAGTATCCCATTTCAGGAATGGGATGGTAAGCCATGGGCAGTGGTGATGATAAAGAAATTGATAAAAGCACAGAAGATTTGAGTCCTAGAAGGAGTGAACTTCTAAGCAAATGTCCAAGAGAGAGACATAAGTCTAGAACTGAGACACAAGGTAAGAGAGGAATAGCAAATAGATTGACTGAGTGCCCAAGAAGAACCTTATAATAATGTGTCTCAAAATTTTGGATTTCACATATGAGCACATTTTTTAAGTTTGCTTGCCATAGTGTCACCAACTTATTATTTGCTAAAAAATAATATATTAAGAACAAAACAAAACAACAAAACTATCCACAATTTATAAACACTATCATTTCATTTAAAAACTATTTCAAGGTGAAAAAAAAAATAAAACATTCAAAGCAAACAGCAATCCTTGTTCAAAATTTAAATTGTACAGAAGAATAGATAATAAAAAAAAAGTTCCCTTTTATCCCTGTCCCTCCATCACCCAGTTTCCCTCTCTGGAGGCAACCACTGTTTATCTGTTCCTCGATTCTTCCAGAGATACTTTATGTATTATTAGCAAATATATGTGTGTATAGCATTCTTTATACATTGTTTTTGAAATTTCTTGAAAAGCATTCCATGTCAGTACATAAAGAGGTTTCCTAATTCTTTTTATGCCTGTATAGTAGTCCATTGTATAGACTCACCAAATTTGTTCAACATCCACTTATTAATGGGTATTTCAATTATTTCCAATCTTTGTTATTACAGATAGTGCATCAGTAAATTAGCTTAAAATACACTTTGAAATTGAATTAAACTATGAACAATGCATCACTTTACTTTCATTTCATTTCAATATAAACTGGTAAAACCAGCACCAGGACCATTTTACGTACTGACCTCTGAGAAGCACTTTTCTACAATTCTCTACATCCTTAAAGTCATTCAAGCTTATAAAATGGGCCATTTGTTTTGACTATCAGGGGACTTTTTTCCCCCATCTTTATGGAAATAGAATAGACGATTAGATGCTCATATTTACTTGTACAATTCAATGAGTTTTTCCACTTATAATTGATATGCAATAATATAAGTTTTAGTTGTACACCATTGCGATCAGAGATTCACATAATTTGTGAAGCAATCATCCATAAATCTACCATGCCTCTTCCCCCTTACATATTACATTATTAACCATATTCCCCATGGTAAATCTACATGTCTTTTCTTCAACTACTCATTCGTACCTTATAATCACTTTATCTTTTTTCACTGTTCCCCCAATCCCCTCCCATCTAGTAGTCCTCAAAATATTTGCTGTATCTATGAGGATATTTCAGGTTTTATTGTTGTTATTTGTTCTTTAGATTCCACAAGTACATAAAATCATGCAATATTTGTCTATATCCAACCCATTTCACCAGCACAATACCCACTAGGTACATCGAGACAATCTTTTTTCATTTCCTTTCTTTTAGTCTGCATGCATCTTTGAGGTGAGTCTCTTGTAGGCTGCATATATAGGACTCTTGTTTCTTATCCATTCAGCCCCTCAATCTTTTGGAGCACTTAATTATTTTCCTTTGAGATATTTCTCAAAGGAATGTAATTATTACCATTCTTTATTCCTGTTTTTGACACATGTTTTTTTCCTCTTAGAGATCCCTCCAACATTTCCTGCAGTACTGCTTGGAGTTGATAAATTCCTTCAGCTTATTTTTGTCTGAAAAAACTCTTTATCTGTCCAATTCTAAATGGCAGCTTTGCTGGACAAAATATTCTTGGTTGTAGATCCTGGGTTTCATCACGTTGAATACTTTGGCCAAGCCTTTCTGCCTTGCATAGTTTCTTTTGAGAGATCAGTTGTCAGTCTATGGGTGCTCCATTGTAGGTAAGTCACTGCTTTTCTTTTGCTGCTTTTAAGATCTTCTCTCTTTGTTTTAACCTTCACATTTAAATTATGATGCGTCTTGGTGTGCGCCTCTTTGGATTCCTGGTTTTGGGGACTCTCTGAGCTTCCTGGTTGTATGTCTATTTCCTTCACCAGGTTAGGGAAGTTTTCCATCATTATTTTTTTTCAAATACCTCTTCAATGTCTTGTTTTTTCTTCAGGTACCCTGATTACATGGATATTTTTTACATTTAGTAGTGTCTCATAGACTCCTTAAATTATTAGAGTCTTGGGTTCTTTTTTCTTGCTATTCTGATTGAGTGTCCTTGGTTTCTTCATCCTCTATATCAATGATTAAATCTTCTCTTTATCTACTCTGTTTATCCCATCTAGTGTACTTTTCATGTCAGATAATGTGTTTTTTTATTTCTGACTGGTTCTCTCTTATAATATCCATTTCTATTTTTATGTTTTATCTCGTTGTTAAAGTTCTCACTGAGTTCTCCACACTTCTCTTAAGTTCTTATAAACCAGTGTTTGAACTCTGCAATCATAGATTGCTTGACTCCATTATTCCTGGATCTCTGTTCTGTTCTCTCATATGGTTTCTGCTTTTTCTGTCTTCCCATTCTGGCTGCCTTTCTAAAAAACTGAAGTTCTTAAGTCTCCCAGTTTTATTAGTGTGGCTTTGTGTAGTAGGTATCCAGTGGCACAATCCTGAAAGGGGTTCAGCTGCAGGCCAAGTTTAGCCCCAGCCTATGCCCTTTTGGTGCCATCTATTATGATTCAGCAAGCAACCCTTAAAAAACTAACCAGAAACTGAGGCCAGGTGCCACCAGTGTGAGTCTTGGCACTGCTCAGCAAGGAGTACCTGACTGAGTACACACCTGGATGTGGCCTGGGTAGGGCTGTGATTTGGGGAGTTGGAGTTTCAGGAAATTCTCTGGGTGGATTGACCTCTCTTATCCAGTTTGATGATGTCTCAGCTATGGTAACTCTGCATTCACACACTGTGGGGGTGGGAAGGAGGGCTCAAGAGAGGAATAATGGATACCACTGACACTTCTGCCAGGGGAGAGAGCCTTGCCTCCAGCCTCACTCTGACAACTCAGTGTCCCCTTGTAAGTCCCTGGTGCCCCCCGAGTAGCCAACTTGGTGCTGATGCTCAGAGCAAGCAGGTCCATCACCTCGAAAGTCTGCTCATGGGCACAGCTTCTTTAAGAGGTGTCTGCAGCTGCCAATGTCACTGCCATAACCTGTGTCCACTCAGCCACTCCAGACTGGTAACCTCGCATCTTTGTCCCTTCCCTATCTCTTCTACTGTTGCAGGTTGATTGATTATTTCCCTCCCTAGTTGCAGTGCTTCTATTCATCTAGATCCCAGGTGACTTTCTTTGCTGTTTGCTCCATGCTTCTGTCCCAACTTCAATTTGGTCAAAAAAAGGATGAACAAAGCCTCTATCACTATACTATCATCACCACACCATTTCCCCCCCCAGGCACCTCCTTGATAAAATTAAAAAGTACAGTACATCTGAAAAGGTGGTCTATCTCACCGGGCAGGGCCTACATTCCTGTTTCCAATGGATTTTTTTAATGTTTTAATAAAACTTATTTTTTTAATAAAAATTTATTGGGATGACATTGGTTAATAAATTTATATAGGTTTCAAATGTATAATTCTATAATATATCATCTTGTATATTGAATTGTGTGTTCACTACCCAAAGTCAAATCTTTCTGTTGCCATCTATTTGATTCCCTTTACCTTTATCTACTTTCCCCTTTCCCTCTAGTAACCACTGATCTATTGTCTGTGTCTGTGAGGTTTTTTTGTTTGTCTTGTTTGTTTGTTTCTTTCAGTTTTATATCCCGCATATCAGTTAAATTATATGGTCAACAACCATTTCCATCTGACTTATTTTACAGCATGATTTTTCTCTGTTGACGTATTTTCCCATTTGGCATTTCCTATTGTCATTCATAACCAACCACTCACATAACACAGAGATTTGATATGGCTAGGCATAAGCTAATTTAAGATTCTAGATGTAGCAACAAAAAGACAAAACTTTGAATACTACTCAAGCATTTAAATAGATTTGGCACAAGAAAAGACCATCCTCAGGTGCTAGGATATATTAGGAATCTCTTTTGTATGTCTTGCCTTCACTAGTACATTATTCCAGCTGTTACTCATGATCAGCTGTGTGGGTTTTGACATATTTTCTGTAGGTGCAACCTGACAGTACCTCAGCTCATACCGTATTGTATGCCTCTCAACTCCTAGGCTGCTGTTTACTGCTATGAGACCATCACTGATGCCTATATATGTACAACCTGGAAGCATGAAAAAAGTGTATGAATGTGTGAACCTTTGTTTATTGTAAGATAGGAGATGGTGGCTAAATTCTCTTTCCGTGCTTCCACCTATAAATGGGACTGAGTTATACAACTCCTTAAAAAATGCAATGGGATTAAGCAAATAATCTTACTTATCTGAGGCCAGCTCAATAAGACATCTTTGAATTCAATTCCCCTGCTTCCTTGATTCATTATCCATGTCCCTCATTCTTATTTTCTGGAACTGTTCTCCCAATACAAACAACTGCATATAATTACTCTGCCTCAAATCCAGGTACTGGTATAAGATAAGACCTTGTAGGCAAGACGTAATTTAGGCAAGCACGACTAAAACGAATAGAAGATACAGATTAGGAGGCAAAATCAGGGTTTAATGATAATGAAAACTTATCCAGACATGTAAATGGGGCATGGTGTTCAGAAATTTATTCTGTGTAGTGGTGCAGTACTGAGTAGTCTAGGCAGGCATTATTACTCAGGAATTTTGACACCAGAAAAGTACTCCAGGTTAGGTAGGATTCTAGTCTCTGGAAGTATGGTGGAAACACTGCTTGTAAGAGTAAGGCTGCTTATGAGTCCTAGAGGGCCTAGACAACTAGGCAGTTGAACAAACTAAAGAACTCTTTGGAAAAAAAAGGTAGTGGGGGTCAGCTAGAATACAGGGTCAAATATGAAATAGAAATCGTATTGAATCACAAAAGTATTCAGAGTTTCCAAATACACCCCTTATATAAGTTCAAGATTTAAATTGGGGTGGAACTTGTATGTAGACAGGTAGTCAAAGTAATCTCTGCTATGTGGAAAGTGTTTCAAAGACCAAAGACCAGGAATGACACAGAAATTGACAAGAAACATAACATTCCTACACTTGATCAACCCTCCTGGTAGGTGGGGTGAAACAAGTAATATATTACTCATGCAGACCCCATGTTTCTCAGTTTAGCATTTCACTCTATGACCCACATAAATTTCTTCACTTACTTGATGAGGACACTTGAGCATGTCACCAAAATGAATGGTAATCAGGAGTTTATCTTACAACATTTACTTTAAAACACAATCTTAGATGTATGACAGAAACTACATTGGATTTATAATCAAGACACCAGGCTATAAATTGTGCCATTTAGTGAGTCATCTAACTTCTCTGAGTCTCTTTTTTATTCTGAAAATTTGGCTAATATTTGCCCCATTCACCTCATGGGTTTGCTATGAGTATGAAATATAATATATATGACAACAATTTGTAATTTGCTAAATGTTATACAAAAGCTAGTTGTTTTTGTAAGAAAGTATCTTTAGTCCTGAAGGGAATATAGCTTATATGATTTACCTTAAATTTTGCATATGATACAAATGCAAAATATTGCCCTTTGGGTGGACAAATTTCATACATTTATGTTAGATTACTGGACCACTACTTTTGCTTTCCCATTCTAATGCCAGAAATATGGCTTACAAAACTCATAACTATGCAGGGAATTTCTTATTGTCTCTGGGGAAGTCCCAGTTTAGATGTCATTTTGTAAACATCATTAAAGATTTTTTTAAAAAAATCACTGAGTCATTTCATGAATGCTATAGAGTCCTGAATGATATCTGAGGCAGAAAAGTGTTCTCTGTGGAAAATTTTATTCTTTAGTCTCAGTGTTATAGAACACAAGAATTATAAAATAAAATGTCTAAATGTTTCAAGATGTCTGTGAGATTTTACGTATGTAAATATTTCTCTCACTATCCCTATTAAAGTATTGTTTAATTTCCACATTATCATATCAGTGTTTTCAAGACAGGATTGTTCACACTTTTGGTACTCAAATGTGAAGTTTACATACTAGCAGCATTTAGAATCACCTGGGAACTTACTAAAAAAAAATTAGAATTTCAGATTTTAACCCTTACCTATTGAATCAAAATCTGTATTTCAATCAAGAACCTCAAGTGATTTCTTAAGTTTGAAACCCAGGTGTCTACAATAACCTGCCCATTTAAGTCAACCCACTTCATTTTTTAAAACTACTTAGGTCTGTTCCTATTCCCCATCCTACTTTTGCTTTGAGATCCTTATATCTATCTCGGACTCTTGCCTATGAACTTGCATTACTTTGTAGTATATATTTCCCTCAAATGTCTGAAATTCCACTTTTCCTTATGGTGTTCTTGTTGCTTTTAATGTAGAGATATATACTGTACATGTTGTAGCTCTACCTCCTCAGAACCCAACCCTATACCCCTACCTATTTCACTCAAGCCATACTGGGTAGATTAGACCAATTCCCTGGGAGTTAGAGAAAAATGATTCGGCAGTGTCATAGAAGTTGCATAGATTAGATAAGGTATGCCCATTCTAATCAGAGTCTTGTTAAATTGTTTGGTACTCTAGTCTCAGTGTTTTCAGCAGTCATCTAGTCCTTTTTGTAGTATAGTCTTCTTAAAGATAAATGGAGCTCTTGCTTTACTTCCTGGATTCTCTTTTCTGTATATAGGCAAAGAGATGCCAGGGTAAGCAAAGCAAAGCAACAGCTGATCCAAAAGTCATTTACATCTGGCTCTGGGAATTACAAACTTGTTGCAGCAGAAACAAAGATAAATGTTATACCAGGGAGAATGTGGAGAGTATGTCTTAATGCCATGTATTTTTCACTATCAGTGAACAGCATAGCTACTTAGCTGCTTCAGAGATATTGTAAGAAATTTGTTGTTATTAGTGGATTAGCAGTACAAGTATTTGTGGCTATTCCTTCCCTGAGAAGGGAAAGTTTATAAGCAAAGGTATACTGTTTCATTTGTATATGAGAGACAAGTTATCCTTCTTATGTGATACCACAGAGAGTAGAATGTCTACTGATCTACCCCATGATCTAGCTCTTTGATTTTCCTCAGTTATCATTATAATCAGTGAGAAATAAAGTCATGCACTTAAAAACCATATTCAGGGTCCATGTTCTGAAAGATGAAACTGTCATGGAAAAATTCTTTTGTCAACAACTGACCCTCATTTTTCGGGGTCTGAGATAGCTTTTTAAAATTCAATTCTGCTTTGTAGGCAATTGTGAAAGAGCAAAGAGCAAAGGATTGATGACTCCGAAAAGTATGCTGAACAAGATACCTAAGGCCATCAGACATTTATCCCTTTTTTTGAACACATTCATTAGGGTATCTTTAACATCCTTGTTCTTCAGAGTGTAATAGAATGAGTTCGGCATGGCTTTTACTGCCCCATACAACACTGAAATGATCTTATCCTCATCCTGAGAAAAATGAGAGTGTGGGTGTATGTACATGAAGATTGCTGTCCCATAGAAAATGATGACCACAGTCAATTTGGAGCCAAAAGTAGAAAAGGCCTTGATTCTAGCTTTTATAAAATGGATCTTCAGGACAGCCACAGCACTATGGAAATAGGAGAGCACAATTGAACCCGAAAAGCAGAAACAGTACTAATACACCACTAGTAAATGTTATAATCTCTTTTACTAGTACCTGAGAACAAGCAAGTTCGAAGATTACTTTGGAAGCTCATGTAATACAGTTGTAATACAGTTGACCACATTGTGACCACAAAATTGTATGGTGTGACTAGGACAGGGGATTACAGCCATTAAGAAAGCATTTGCCCAAATTCCCACATTGCAGGTGCAAACTTTTCTATTCATAATGATGGGTAACACAGAGGTTTTGAATGGCAATAAACCCATAATAGGCCAGAACAACAAGAAGAAATACTCCATCACTCCTAAGTAAAGAAAAAAGGTCATTTGGAACAGGCAGAAACTATAGGATATAAGGGGAAAATCCTTCCAGAAATTCACCAAAACAGTGGGTGTTGGAGCTTGCAGACATCTAAGAAATACAACTGGCTGAGAAAAATGTACATGGGGGTGTGAAGATGGGAATCAACCTGGATAATGACAATGAAGAGAATATTACCCATCAGGTAATAGGTAGATGAACATCATTGATCAAAAGAAAAGGAGCTGAGATGTACGCTGTCTGGAGAGTCCCAACAAAAATAATTTCATCACATGGTTATCATTTTTTCTCACTTGGGGAAATAACCGTTATTTCCTACAAAGAGAAAAAGAAGAAAAGTATGACAGACATGATGTAATCCCACAAAGGCATTAGGAAAGTGCAGGGCTGAATGATGAGGTAGAACTTCTCTAGAATGAGAAAAAACAACAACAACAACCCAATGGTTTATGCCATCCTAACTATAAGCCCTTGGATCTTCTTATAGCTGTGGTTAGATCAATGAGGCCTTGTATTTATCCCTCATCCTTTCACTCATAGCATTCAAACCTGAAAAGGCAGGACCATTCCTCTTTATAGACTATGTGCTTTATTTATTTAACTTATTCATTCATTCATTCATCATTCATTTATGTGGTGATGCTGGTTAACACAATCCAGTAGCTTTCAAGTATACAATTTAACAGTAAGTCATATATGTTGCATTGTTATGTTCACTGCCAATAGAAAGATTTCTTTCTGTCCCTACATATTTGACTCCTTTTACCCCATTTCCCTCCCCCCACCCTCTACCCTCTGGTAACCACTTAGACTATGTTTTAAAAGGTGTTTTTGTATAGAGGTTTGTTAGGGTGGCTATATTCGATTCCATGTTTGTAATGAGTGTTTTAATGGTGAAATACAGCCTTTGAAGGAATATTCCATATTTATGAAAGCATTTACTGACCCAGAATGATTCCAGAAACTATCAGATTCTAAGGCAGACAACTCAAAATCCTAAACAGAACATCATCTTTGTCTTTTACCTAGTAATAAAATTAAAATTATTTTGCTTCCAGTTCAGACTTCCAGTCTTGAGCATTTGTCTTTAAGAAACACTTTTTTTTTTCAGGTATAGAGGGTAAAAAATAAAAGTAGAAATTAAAACACTTTCCTACAAATATGCAAGGAACTTGAAAAGGGGCTTTGACCATGAAGAAGAGTCAGGAATGAGCTAAAAGCAGCTCTGTGCCAATTTTGGTCTTGTTCTTGTGAAATTGCATTAAGTCCTTGCCATCATAACTATACTATCCTGTAGCTGAATTATAACTCAAAGAACTAGATAACTCATAAAAAAGAGCACTGAATTAATGGCATTTTTAGTTTTGGTTTGACCATTTATTTGCTGTGTGACTCAAGAGAGTTGCAGTTTATTATCTGTAGAATAAGGAAAACTGTATTGCTTTTCCTACCTCACAAATTATGAAACACCAATAAGATAATTGAGTTGGGAAATGTTGTGAAAATTATAAATATATGCAACATAAATGATTATTGTGTCTAGAAAAAGAAATACAGCCAAGATTCCCCCTCATTCCTTCATGTCTTCTTTTCAAGGTGTAAGGGAGACTAGGAATCCAGCAGTTGAATGTTTAAGCACCTCCTCTTACCGTCTTTTGTTAGGAACAATATTCGGTCAGAGAGAGGTTTTACAAACAGATTTCCAACCGTCTCTGTTTCCTGTTAACAAGCCCATATAAGAGCATCAGAATAGTCCATTCAAGCATTTGGCTGGAACATGGAGGAGTGTTTAAGGAAGTGCAGTGTTGAGTGATGTCCTCCAACTTCTTTATTCCTTTAATCAAACCACATGTGTCTGTCACCTTGGGAATTATCTAAATTGGGTTTAAAGGGCTTTTTCCTACTGAGGATAACTGACTCATTGCCCACATATCAATCAGAGGCCATACAGAAGAAGAAAGTAACTTTAAAAACTTTTGATGGTTTTATTTATGAAAAAAGATGATTTAAAAATTTTTCAACCTAAATTTCTTTTGTGAATTTAAAAACACTTTTTTGAAAATAAAAAGACTAGTACTTTTTGCTGAGTAAAAATTTTACAATGTACATTTATTGAAGATATTTGCATAGTTAGAAATGTGATGTTATACATAAATAAATACCCTTGAATCATTAATAATATAATATTATTTACATTTAATCTATATTTTAAAAACTAAGGCCAATTTATTCCACCATTTGATGGAACTAAAGATATTAAGCATAAAATTAATGTTTAGTTTGTGGTTCAGGATCATCATTGAAAGATAAAGGCGAGAGATGAGGATGAGGATTAGATGTAAGAAGGCAGAAATAAAAGCATAAATATCAACAATGAGGAATCGAAGAGGTAATTTTTTGTTGTGGTATAGGGAAGGACTGGAGAAAGTTAAACAAAGGCAGATTTTGGCTTGGTAGAAGGGCAGGTCTTCTGCTACTAGAGTTGTCTAATATGATGGAATAAGCAATCTCATGATTAATAAGCTCACTCCCTTACTGATGCAACAATTAAAGCCTGATCAGCAATACAGTAGGAGGGAATCTCCTGTACAAGACCACAGGCTGAATTTAGGCCCAGTCTGTACAACTGTGAAAATCTATGATGCTGTACTATGAGAGAAAAAATGGCAGAAAGAAATAGAGACATAGGAGAATGTAGTATAGAAAAGACATATCTAGGAAGGAGAGATCCTGGGAGTAAACTAGGGAAAAATGGAAGAAGAGAGTAAGCAAAATGCAAAAGGGAAAGTGCAAGAAGGAACCATGGTTATTAAAATATATGCAAGGCATTGGTAAAGCAAATTTCTCTTAGCAAGTTTCTAACTATGGTTATCCTCTTACTTAACTCCACTTCCACACTCTGTTTAACTCCTCAACTCAATGCTTCTTAAAAACACTATATTGAGGTATGATTGACATACAAAAAGCTGTACATATTAATATATAAAACTTCGATGAGTTTAGAAAATAATTATGTAGTTGTGAAACCAACACCACAATTCTGAGCCATAAACATATTTATCGCCTCAAAAGTTTCTTCATGATTGGTGATGATGATGATGATAAAACACAACACAATATAATTCTATTCCCTTAGCAAAATTTTTAAGATGCAATACTATTGTTGACTATAGGTTCGTATGCCATACAGTAGATATCTGGGACAAAAATTTCCACTTTGGTATATATCCAAAGGAATTTTAATAAGAATCTTTAAAAAGATATCTGTTCTCCCATTGTTGATTGCAGGCATTATTCACAATAGCTAAAACATGGAAGCAACCTAAATATCCATTGGTAGATGAATGGATAAAGAAAATGTAATACATACTTACAATGGAATATTATTTATCCTTAAAAGTGAAAATCCTTCCATTTGAGACAACACATAAACAAAATAGGCCAGACACAGAAAAAAAATACTTTGTGACACTACTTATATGAAGAATCTAAAATAGTCAAACACATAGAAGCAGAGAGTAGAATGGTGGTTTCCAAAGACTGGGGGAAGGAGAAATGGGGAGGTATAGTAAAAGAGGAAAAAGTTTTAGTTATATAAAATAAGTAAGTCGACTCACAGTTTCTGTTTTCATCACATGACTTGACTCTACTAGGAAAATGACCCAATGGAAGTACTAATGGACCAAAACCCAGTGTTCTTACTCAGTCTTTAATTAATTTAATTTAACAACTACTTATCATTTTACTTGAAATTTTTTCTTCTTTTGTCTTCTAATATCCTTTTTTGATTCACCCCTCTCACCTCACTAATTATTATTTGAAATGTCAGCTACATCTTTCTCACCTCTAAGTGATATATGTTTCTAAAGTTTCTCTAGATTTCAAGATAAGCTAGCTTACTCTATAGCAACTAAAATATCCACCAAATTTTGAGTGACTTGAAACAGAAAGTTTATTTCTTGCATGTTATGTATCCATTCAGCTGTGGATCTCCACTGTTGAAGTCACCCAGAGACCCAGACTGATTAGGATTCTTCTGATGCATGTTTGAATGATTGCTAAGAAAAAAAAAAAAGACGGCACATAAATTGTGTATTGTCTTTATATAATTTTAAAAAAAATTATACAGGTTAAATTCTGCCTTGGCTAAATCAATCATATAGCAATGATGTTATTGACCTGGAAGGACATGAGAACTGGATATTTATGAAAGACTTTAATGATCATCTATTCCTTCCAATTTCTGTAACTACTTTGTCCATGGATGGTCATACCTGTCTTTATGACTTCATCTAATTCTTTGTACCATGAATTCCAAAACTATAGCTATCTATTTTTTTAGCTCAAGAGTCACATGTCTATTTGGCTTTCTAAGTCCAGGATGTTGGACACAAAATTTAAAAATATATAAAATATATGCATCATCTTCTATTTAAAATTGTCATTATTACTTTCCTACTTCTACTAATGGCACCTGAATTTTCCGAAATAGGCAGGAAACTTCATCACACACCACTTTTCTTAAATTTTCCCACATCAATCATTAAGGTTAGGTAATTGTTATCACCACACTGTCTCTTCAATAGTAGCTCCTCTGCTTCCATTCCATTACAGATTCTCTTGTCAGTCTTCTATGTATCTTTTGTATGGACTCCTGCAATAAGGCTCCAAAATAGTTTTTATCCTTTTCATCTACCCTAGACATTTTGCAGTGTTATCTTAATTTAAATTATATCACTCCCTTATCCAAAGACCCTGTTTCATTCTTCACTGACAAAAATAAGTCATAACATCTTAGCCTGAACATTTAATACCCTTCATTATCCTTTCATTACCAGTCATCAACTTAATTTTTCATTGGTTATGTTCACCAACCCTGGTTTTCCTTAATTTATTTGCTCCCAATGATGTATGCACCCAATGTCCCATACATATTTAGGGTGACCAACAGTTTCTGTTTGCCCAGGACTGAGAGGTTTCCTGAGGTGCAGAACTTTCAGTATCAAAACCTGGAAAAAAACAGGCAAACTAGAATGAATTGGCCTCCTTAGTTTCTATATTCACAATTCCCCAGATATTCTCATTTTCTATGACTTTGTTTGCATCCCTCTGACCAGAAGGGCATCCCAGCCTTATTCTCTCTATTAAAATCTAGGCAATCATTGCTCAATCTCTCCAAGAAACCTTTATCCTAAGTCAGAATTAATATTTTCCACTAGTGTTCTGTAACAGTATTTTTGTTTTTTTCTCCTCTGTTCTAGTATATACTACTTTCTTTAATGAATTGTAATTAATTGAGCATATACAGTACATATTTATCTTCCTCTCTAGAATGTAAGCTCTTTTGAAAGCAGGAACAATGTATCATTTATCTTTTTACCTGACTTAATGCTTTATGTACAATAGAGATCAATAAACACTTGTTTGATGGAAATTAGAAAAAGAGATAAGAGAAAGGAAAGAAAGAAATGTAAATATAGTGGAGGTACAAGGGAAGAAGAGGGAGGAATAGAGAGGAGATGGGAGAATCATACACATATCCAGCTCTCTTCCTGTATATCACATCCAAACATTTTTCCTAATAACCATCCAAAACAACCCCTAATTTACCTCAGAATTTAGTTTTCATTCAACTTCTTAGTGATTACTTAGTACCTCTGCTAGAAACACCAATTATTTACTTACCAGTCAACATTATAGAACTGTCTCTTCTCAATTTTCAGAGGCTTTTACCTTTAATAACACGTTTAGCATGTCACTTTTATCCACCCATTGTGAGCATCCTCCACCCCTGCCCTTTTCTAACCTTAAAGCTTTAACAAGTACCTACACAGGAAGGTTAAGTATCACATCACTTCTACCTCTATCATCAGTCTCAATCCACTCTAAACTTATTTCCAGGCCTTATAATGATAGGATATTCTCCACTAAGATTGCACTAGTAGAATAAAATGTAGGGTAAAAATACCTAAAGATATGAAATTGATTCTTACATTTTAAAAAAAAAAATTTATTAAAATATAGCTAGAATACAATATTGTATTGGTTTCAGGTGTTACACCATAGGTATTAAACATTTATATACTTAAATAAGAGATAACCATGATGAGTCCAGCAACCTTCTGACATGGTGCAACACTATCATAATATTTTTTGACTATATTCCTGATGCCGTACACCACACCCATAACTCATTTGTAGTTATTACTATATTATTGACTACATTCCATATGATTTATTTTACATCAACATGAATATTATATGGCTATCAATTTGTACTTCTTTAGTCCTTCACCTTATTCACCCTACCCTCAAGCCCTCTTCCTGTATGGCTACCATCATCTTGTTCCCTGAATAGACTGCCTCCTTTGTCATAGATTAAAGGACTATATATGTGTGGGTTTATTTCTGGGTTGTCTATTCTATTCCATTGATCTATGTGTCTGTTTTTCATGACAGTACCATTCTATATTGATTACTATGGCCTTGTAGTATAGTTTGATATCAGGTAGCATGATACCTCCAACTTTGTTTTCCTTTCTTAAGATTGTTGTGATTATTTGGAGGCTTTGTGGTTTTATATAAATTTTAGGATAACTAGTTCTAGTTCTGTGAAAAATGCCATTGTATTTTTGATAGATTTTGCATTGGATCTATAGATCACTTTGGGTAGCATGGGCATTTTAACAATGTTTTTTTTTTTTCTATCAATAAGCACAATATATGCTTCCATTTATTTGTCTCTTTTTTCAATGTCTTTCTTCAACTTATAATTTTATGAATATAGATCTGTTTACCTCCTTGGTTAAATTTATTCCTAGGTATTTTTATTGTTTTTGATGCAATTGTAAATAAGATTGCTTTCTTAATTTCTCTTTCTTGATAATTCATTATTGTCATATAGAAATGCAACCAATTTCTGAATATTAACTTTGTGTCCTGTTACTTTATTGAATTCATTTATCAATTCTAATAGATTTTGATGAAATTTTTTTTATTATTAAATGTACCGGAAGACATTGTTTATTAGAATTATATGGCTTCAAGTTACGATTCAATAATACATCATGTGTATATTGCATTGTGTTCACACCCAACATTAAATTCATGCCAGTCATCGTATATTTGACTCCCAGACCTTCCTGTAACCACAAAACTGTAGTCTGTGTCCATTAGTCTCTGTCCTGTTCATTTTATTCATTCCGTTTTATATCCCACGTAAGAGTGAAATCATGTGTTTCTCAACTTTTTCTGTCTGACTTATTTTGCTTAGCATGATGATCTTAAGATCCATCCATGTTGTTGCAAATGATAATATTTCATCTTCTCTAATGGCTGAGCAATATTCCATTGTATATATGTACCACATCTTAATCTAATCATTTATCAAAGGGCACTTTCATTGTTCACATGTCCTGGCCACTGTGAATAATGCTGCAATTAATGTTGGGGTGCATATACCTTTATGGAAAATGTTTTCAAATTCGGGGGTAGAACCCAGAAGAGGGATTGCTGGAACTATTCTTATAGTTTTTGAAGAACCTAAATACTGTTTCTATAGTGGCTGTACCAATTTACATTCCCACCAGCAGTGTATGAAGGTTGCTTTTCCCCCATAACCCCTCCAACACTTGTTATTACTTGTCCTGTTGGTGATAGAAATTTTAACAGGTGTAAGGTTGTGTCTACTTACAATTTTTGATTTGCATTCCCTAATAGCTAGTGAAGTTAAACATCTTTGTATATATCTGTGGCCTTTGTATGTCTTCTTGGGAGAGTGTCTGTTCAGGTCCTTTACCCATTTTTTAATTGAATTTGTTTTGTTGTTGTTGTGTTGTTGTTTGAGGTGTATGAGTTCTTTGTGTGTTTTGGATATTAGCCCCTTATCAGAGACATTTTCTGCAGATATGTTTTATATAGTTGGATTGCTCTTTATCTATGTGAAATCTTTAGGGCTTTCTATATATAGTTATCATGTCATCTGCAAGTAATGATCATTTTACTTTTCTCTTTCCAATTTAGATGCCTTTTATTTCTTTTTTCTCATGTGACTGCTTTAGCTTAGAACTTCTGATGCTGTGTTGAATAAAAGTGGTGAAAATTGATATCTTTGTCTTGTTCCTGATCTTAAGGAAAATGCTTCTAACTTTTCACCATTAAGTATGATGGTAGCTGTGGGTTTGTCACATTTTACTTTATTAGGTTGAGGTATGTTCTCTCTATTCCCACTTTGCTGAGGGTTTCTACCATAAATGGATGCTGGATTTTGTCTAACACTTTTTATGCATTCTATTGATATGATCACATTATTTTATCTTTTATTTTGTTAATGTGTTGTGTCATGTTAATTTGATTTTCAGATTTCAAATAAACCTTGGATCCCAGAAATATATCCCACTTGTTCATGGTGTATGATCTTTTCAATGAATTGCTGAGTTCTATTTGCTAATATTTTGTTGAGAATTTTTGCATCAGTGCTCATCAGGGATATTGGCCTATAATTTTTTTTAATGTTTTTGTCTAGTTTTGAATCAAAGTAATTGGTGGCCTCATAAAATGTGCTCAGAGTCATCCCTCTTTTTGAATATTTTGGTATAGTTTCAGAGGATGGGTGTTAATCTTTTTTAAAAAATATTTTGTAAAATTCACCTGTAAAGCTATTTGGCCCAGAACTTTGTTTGCAGGGAGTTCTTTGATTACTGGTTTGATTTGTTAGTAGTAATCAGTCTGATGAGATTTTCTTCTTTTTTTCTTGATTCAGTCTTAGAATATTTTATGTTTTTAGGAATGTATCCATTTCTTTTCATATTGTCCAATTTGTTGGCATATAATTTTCATAGTACTTTCCTTTAACCCTTTGTATTTCTGCGATGTTCCTTGTTACTTCTCATTTATTTCTGATTTTATTTGGATCCTCATTCTTTTTTTTTGAGTCTGGCTAAAGTTTTATAAATTTTTATTTGTCTTTTCAAAGAAATATATCTTGGTTTCATTTATCTTTTGTATTGTGTTTTTTAGACTCTATTTTTGAAAAACTGATATTCATTATATCTTTCTTTCCACTCATCTTTGGATTTTATTGTTTTTGACTTCAGTGTGTTTAAATTTATTTATTTATTTTCATTCATTTCAAGTATACAGTACATTGGTTAGACATCTACATAGTTCATAAAATGATCCCCCCAATTGCTCCCTCCCTTCCATGGCCCTCCAAAAGCCAAAAATTTAATGCTAACTGCATTTCCCTATGCCTTGCTCTCACACCCAAGACCATTTATCGACTATTAATTTGTACTTATTTAACCCTTCCCCCATTCTGCCAGCCCCCAACCCTCCCTCCTTTCTATCTGTCACCAAATTGTCCTCTATATTTGTGAGTCTGTTTTTGATTAGTTTGTTCTTTTTGTATATCTTATATTCTGCATATAAGTGAAATCATAAGGTATTTATCTTTCTCGTATGACTTATTTCACTCAGCATAATAACTTCTAGGTCCATTCATTTTTTAATGACTGAATAATATTCCATTGTATATATGAACCATAATTTCTTTATCCAAACATCTGTTGATTGGCATTTAGTTTGCTTCCATATCTTGGTTATTGTAAATTGTGTTGCCATGAATATGGAGTGCATAGATCTTTACAATTATTGTTTTGGCTTTCTTTGGATAAATACCCAGAAGTGCCATTGCTGGGTCAAAAGGAAGATCCACTTTTAGTTTTTTGAGAAACATTCAGACTGTTTTCCATAGTGGCTGTACCCAATTTGTAATCCCACCAACAATGTTTGAGGGTTCCCTTTTCTCCACATCCTCTAATACTTGTTGTTGTTGTCATTGTTGTTGTTTTGATTTATTGACAAAGCCATTCTGACAGGTGTGAGGTGATATCTCATTGTGGTTTTAATTTGCATTTCTCTGATGATTAGCAACTTGAGCATCTTCTCATATGTCTATTAGCCATCTGCATTTTCTCTTTTGAAAAGTATTTCTTTCAGCTCTTCTGCCAACTTTTTAATTGGATTGTTTGTTTTTCATCGTTGAGTTGTATTAGTTATTTATATGTTTTTGATACTAACCTCTTATCAGATGTATCGTTAGCAAATCTCCCAGTCATTCGGTTGCTCTTGTTTTGTTGATGGTTTCCTTTGCTGTACAGAAACTTTTTAGTTGATGTAGTCCCATTTGTTTACTATTTCTTTTGTTTCCCATGTGTGGGGAGATATATCTGAAATGAAATTCCTGTTAGTAATATCAGAGAGTTTACTGCCTATGTTTTCTTCCAGAATTTTTATGGTTTTGGGTCTTACATTTAAATCTAATCAATTTTGAGTCTTATTCTTGTGTATGGTATAAGTAGGTGGTCCAGCTGCTGCTGTGCTTGCTGCTGCTGCTTCTTCTTTCTTTGCATGTATCTTTCCAATCTTCCCAACACAATTTATTGAAGAGACTGTTTTACCTACGTTGTCATATATTAAGTAAGTGTATAGGCGTGAATTTATTTATGGGCTCTCTATTCTGTTCCATTGATCAAAGTATCTGTTTTTATGTCAGTACCATGCTGTTTTGATTACTGTAGGCTCATAGTATGGTTTGATATCATGTAGTGCGGATACCTCCAATTTTGCAATTTTTGATTTTCATTCTCGAGATTGCTGTGGCGATTTTTTTTTATGGTTCCATATAAATTTTAGATTATTTTTTCTAAGCGCTCTGAAAAAAAAATGTCATTGATACTTTTATAGGGATTGCACTGAATCTATAGATTGCTTTGTGTAGCATGGCCATTTTAACTGTTGATTCTTCCTACCCATGAACACAGTATGTGTTTCCATTGTTTGTGGGTGTGTGTGTGTGTGTGTGTGTGTGTGGTGTGTGTGTTCTTCCATTTCTTTTTTCAATGACATAATTTTCTGAAAACAGGTCTCCTACCTTTTTGGTTAATTTGATTCCCAAGTATTTTATAATTTCTGAGGCAATGGCAAATGGAATTATTTTCTTAATTTCTCTTTCTGAAAGTTCATCATTGGTGTATAAAAATGCCAGTGACTTCTGAATATTTATTTTGTAACCTACTACATTACTGAATTCATTGATCACTTCTAACAATATTTTTGGTGGAATCTTTAAGGTTCTCTCTATACAGAATCATGCCATCAGGAAATAACGAAAGAGTTACTTCTTCCTTTCTAATTTGGATGCCTTTTATTTATTTTTCTTATCTAATTGCTGTGGCAAGACTTCCAATACAATTGATGAAGAGGAGTGGTGAAAGTGGGCATCATTGTCTTGTTTCTGATCTTAAGGAAAATGCTTTTAGCTTTTTCCCATTGAGTATGATGTTAGCTGTAGGTTTGTCTTATATGACCTTTATTATGTTGAGGTATGTTCCCTGTATTCCCACTTTGCTGAGAGTTTTTTTTTTTATCATAAATGAATGCTAGATTTTGTCAAATGCTTTTCTGTATCTATTGATATGATTATATGTGTTTTATCTTTCGCTTTGTTAATGTGGTGTATCACATTAATTGATTTGTGAATATTGAACCAACCTTGCATCTCAAGAATAAATCTAACTTGATCATGGTGTGTGATATTTTTAATATATTGCTGAATTCAGTTTCTAATATTTTGTTGAGGATTTTTGCATCAGAGTTCATAAGAGATATTGTCTTTGTCTGGTTTTGGAATCAAGGTAATGGTGGTTTATAAAAGGAGTTAGGGAGCCTTCCCTCTTTTTGGAATTTTTGGAATAGTTTGTTAAGAATAGGTGATAATGTTTCTTTGAATATTTGGTAAAATTCGCCTATGAAACCATCTGGTCCAAGACTTTGGCTTCTTGAGAGATTTTTGATTACTGATTCTTTCATTGGCGTTAATCGGTTGGTTCAGATTTTCAGTTTTTCTTGACTCGGTCTTGGGAGATTGTATGATTCAGGAATGTGTTCATTTCTTCCAGATTGTCCAATTTGTTGACAAATATTTTCTCATGGTATTTTCTTATGATCTATTGTATTTTCTGTGAAGTCACTGGTTATTTCTCCTCTTTAATTTCTGATCTTATTTATTAGAGTTCTCTCTATGTTTTCTTTGATGAGTGTTGGTAAAGGATTTGTCAACTTTGTTTATCCTTTCAAAGAACCAGCCCTTGGTTTTGCTAATTTTTATATTGTTTTTCCAGTCTCTCTTTTGTTTATTCCGCTCTGATCTTTATTATTTTCTCTCTTCTATTCACTTTGGCTTAACTGTTTTTTTTTTCTAGTTCTTTTAAGTGTAAAGCAAGATTATTTATTTGATCTATTTCTTGTTTCCGGAGGTAGTCCTGTATTGCTATGAATTTCCCTCTTAGGGCTGCTTCTGCTGTGTCCCACAAATTTCGAGTCATTTTGTTTTCATTTTCTTTTGTCCCTAGATAACTTTGGATTTCTTCCTCAATCTCATAGACAACCCATTCAATGTTTGGCAGCATATTATTTTAGCCTCCATGTTTTTGTGTATTTTTCAGTTTTTTTTCTTGTAGTTGATATCTAGTTTCATTACCATTGTGATCAGAGAATATGTTTGATATGATTTCAATCTTCTTAAATTTACTGAGACATGTTTTGTATCCTAACATGTGGTATATCCTGAAAAATGTTCCATGTTCACTTGAGAAGAATGTATATTTTGCTGCTTTGGGCAAAATGCTCTGAAAATATCCATTAAATCCTTCAGTTCTAGTGTGTCTTTTTAGGCCCATCGTTTTCCTGTTGATTCTTTGCCTGGAAGATATGTCTATTGGAGGCAATGAGGTCTCTTACTCTTACTATGACTGTATTACTATTGATCTATCCTTTTAAGTTAGTCAATAATTATTTTATGTATGTAGGCACTCCTATGTTGGGTGCATATATGTTTTCTAGTGTTATGTCCTCTTGATTAACGATTGCTTTATCATTATGTAATGCCCCTTTTTGTCTCTTATTATAGCCTTGTTTTAAAGTCTATTTTATCTGATATAAGTATTGCTTCCTTGGCTTTTTTTTTCATTTTTGTTTGTGTGAAATATCTTTGCCATCCCTTTACTATCAGTCTGTGAGTGTCATTTGCTCTGAAGTGGGTCTCTTATAGACGGCATATGCATGGGTCTTCTTTTCTTATCCATTCAGTTTACCCTATGTCTTTTGATTGGAGTATTTAATCCATTCACATTTAAAGTGATTACTGATAGGTACATTATTAATATTTGGTATTTCTATTTTCTTTTATGCCCCTTCTCTTTTTACAGAAGACCCTTTAACATTTATTGTAATGCTGGCTCTTGGTGACAAATTCCTTAGGCTTTTTCCTGTCTGGGAAGCTTTTTATCTCACCTTCCATATTAATTAAAAGGCTTGCTGGGTAGAGTATTCGTGGTTGTAGATTCTTGTTTTTCATAACTTTGAATATTTCTTGCCGTTCCCTTCTGGCTTGTAAAGTTTCCATTGAAAAGGCAGGAGACATTTCTTATGGGGGTACACCTCCTTTCTCTTCATGCTTTTAATATTCTCTCTTTGTCTTTGACCTTTGGCATTTTAATTATGATGTGTCTTGGTATAGATCTGTTTGAATTCCTCTTGTTTGGGACTCTTTGTGATTCCTGAACTTACAGTCGAATTCCTTGCCAGGTTAAGGAAGTTTCTGTCATCATTTCTACAAATAGATTCTCAATCTCTCACACTCTCACTACCACTTCAAATATTCCTATGATCTGATGTTTTTACACTTCATGTTGTCCCAGAGGTCTCTTAAACTATCCTTATTTTTTTTAATTCTTTTTTTTTCTTTTTGTTGTTCTAATTTGGTTTATATCTGCTACCTTGTCTTCCAATTCACTGATTCAATCTTCTGCTACTCCAAGCTACTCTTAAGTCCTAGTGTATTCTTCATTTCAGTTACGTATATTTTCATTTTTTTTCTGTTTCTTTTTATGGTTTCTATGCCCTTTTTTATGCTGTTGAGGTTCTCATTGTGCTCATCTATTCTTCATAATTTCATTGAGCATCCTTATAACCATTATTTTGAACTCTGTGTCTGGTAGGTTTTTGCCTCCATTTCATTTAGCTTATTTTCTGGAATTTTCTACTATTGCTTTATTCATGGCATGTTTCTTTGTTTTCTCATTTTATTAGTCTCTCTGTGTTCATTTGTATATGTCAGGAATATTTGTTTCATCTTTCAGTCTTGACTAGATGGCCTAATGTGGAAGGTTCCTGTGTGGCCCAGTGGCACACTCTCCCTGATCCCTTATGCTGGGGGCTCTGGACATGATCTTTATGTAGGTTGTGTGTGATCTTCTATTGTTGCCATGCCTTTATTGTTGTTACTAGATCAGTGGATGGGATTAACGCTCAGACTGACTACTTGTGGAAATTGGCTGCACCCACGGGGTAAGAGTTGCTGAGTAGGAGCTGACCCCACTGAGTGGGATTTGCCTTAGCAGGCTTGTATATTTTTGCGAATGCCATTTATGTTTATTACTAATGAGACTAGTCAGGATTTGTTCTGTTGTGGTCTGGTGTCAGCCTCCAAATGCTTTGGCTTTGTGGCTTTTTGGGAGAGGTTCCCTCATAGGCCCAGGTCAGCTGCTGCTTTTTGATTGCTCAGGGCTACGCAGTGAGAAGTATAAAGCAATTCGCAGATGGTTGTTGGCCTATGCTGGATCTATAGGTAAGTGGAAGAGCCAACGCTGTAGGCAGTGATCGGTTATCCCCCATCCCTGACCTGTGGCATTTAGCAAAGGGACCAGTGGTCCTCAAGGCCTAACACTGCCTGTCGGTTGCCTGTAAGTCTGAAACTGGATGAGCTTCTGGGTGATATGCGTGTTGGGTTTCTCAGGTACCCTAGGAGTCTCCTGGGTCTATTGAGTAAATTTTCCCCTGCCACTGCAGTGCCAGTGTACATGGCCATGCTGTCTCTATGGCTCCCTGTACAAGTTCCACTCATAGGAAGGTCAGCTTCTCCTGACCCTAGGCTTAAATACACCACCCCAGAGCAGGGGAAGCTGCCTATCAATGTGCAATGTGAACTTTGTTACTGAATGGGCAGGAGCTCAGGAGTCAAGAGCTTTCAGGCCAGTACAGACCCCTGCCAATCCCCTCAAGAGATATTACAGCACATACAGGCAGCAGTGTCGTCCACAACTGTTATTTTCGAAATGTGCTCACTGTGCTAGCTAAGGTCTGTTGCTTTGCACTGACTGCACAACCTCAAGCCAAGTAGGGCACAGAGGCTGCTTGTCAGTGGGCCATAAGCACTTTGTGGCTTGAGTGAAGCAGGATCTTAGGGAGACAAAGTACATCCAGCCAATACAGCCTCATTTTGATGCGACTTTTGTGCCTGGCCATTCCCACCGTAGACACAGACCACAGTGAGACCAGATGCAATCTGAAACAGTCACACCAGACCCCTGCACTCTTCCCTCTCCAGGACAATATGCAACTCCTGCCTGCAGAGGTTTGCCTGCCACTGATTTCCATGCAGTGCCCGCACTGCGGTAGCCAGAGCTTGTTGCCTGTGTGGTTGGGAGTTCAGGGAGGGGAGGACTGGACTGTGCCAGTTCACTGACAATGGGCTGCATGGGGCAATTTGTAGGTAGAGTGGGGCGGGTCTCAGAAGGACAATGGCAGTCAGATCAATACAGTCTCAGTCTTGCTGCAACTTTGGTAACTGTTCTTGAGTCCCTGCAGAAGTCTCACATCAGAGCAAGACCAGCTGCAGTCTGGGACTGGCCCACAGATCCCAATATTCACCCATGTTCGTGTGGCAGCAGTAATCTGCTGACCCTATCTCAGTAATGCGGCTCACAGTGCTGGCCACCAGCTGGGAATGCTGGCTCTGAATTGGAGCAGTTCTTGGCAGCCATCCAGCAGCAACAAATGCCTTGGGCAATCAAGGTGGGTGGGATGAGCTGATGCCTTCTGACCAGCCCTTCTAATGGCTCTATGGGAGGGGTCTGCACAGTCAAACTGGCTTGGTCTGTAGATTTCCCGTAGGAGAATGGGACTAAGGTACGATAGTGGCTGCCCTTCCAGCTCTTGTTTCCATGCCAGGTAATGCAGACGTTCTCAGAATGAATCTCATGCAAGACTCTGACCCACCGATGCTGTTCCCAGGAAGTGTCCATGGGTCAGAAAGCCTGGGCACAAGTCCTTCAAAGGGATGTCAAGGGACTCAGTCTCCTGTCTCACCAGACGGGCTGGAATTCCCTCTGGGACCCTGGAAAAGAGAGCTCCCAGATGAAGTCAGAACCCTCTCTCCTTCAGGAATGACTCTGCCAGCCTCACTCTCCCTCCCAGTGATCCTCCAGCATCTGTGAATGTGGGTCCAGCTTGAATCTGTGCCCCTCCTACCACCTTCAATATGGCTCCTTTACATTAGACGTAGGAGCTGATGATCAGCCAGACTTCAGGTGAATCCTCATGTTGATATATTTATAATTTGGTTTGTAAATTTCTGTGTTGGATCTGGAAGGAGATGAACCCTGTTTTTACCTAGTCTGGCATCTTCATTTTCTTTGGTAGATTTGAATGAATGTTTCAATTCCATACTGCTGTTCAGTCTATTTAGATTTCCCAGTTCTTCTCCATTCAGGGTAAGAAGGTTGTATTTTTCTAAGTACTTGTCCATTTATTCTAGATTATTAAACTTCATGTTATTACTTTTCATAGCATTCTTGCATGATTCTTTGTATTTCTGCAGTATCTGTTGTAATTTCCCCTCTTTAATCTCTGATTTTTTCTTCCTATTCTAGTTTTTTAAGATGAAGCATCAAGTTTTATTTGGGTTCATTTTGTTTTGGACGTAGGCCTTTAATGATATGAACCTTTCACTCTTATTTATGCTTTTGCTGTGTCCCAAAAGTTTTGATATGTTGCATTTTTATCATTCATTCTATGTATCTCTAGTATCTTTTTTATTCTTCTCTGACCCAGTTATTCTTCAGTACATGTTCTTTAATCTCCATGCATTGTAGTTCTTCCTGCTTTTTTTTAAGTTGATCTCTAGTTTCAAAGCATATATGATCAGAGAATATGGTTGGTATGATTTCAACCCTCTTATATTTGTTGAGGCTATCTCTGTGTTCCAGTATGTGATAAATCCTTGAGAATGTTCCATATGCATTAAGAAAATGTATAAGCAGTTCTTTTGGGATGAAAGGCTCTGGAAATGACAATTATGTCCAGTTTATCTAATGTATCATTTAAGGATGTTATTACCTTATTGATTTTCTGCTCAGATGATCTGCCCATATCTGACAGTGGGTATTTAGGTCCTACTATGATATGTTTGGTCTGTCTCCCTTTAGTTCTGTTCATAATTGCTTATATATGTTTCAGGCTCCCTGATTGGGAGCATAGACATAATAAGTGTTATGTCTTCTTGGTGCATGATTCCCTTTATCATTATGAAGTGTCGCTCAGTTATCTTTCTTTGCCTTTTTTATCTTAAAGTCATTTTCATCTCATATTCAGTACCATTACTCCTGCTTTTTCGCCTCGAAATGCCATTGCTGAAATATCATTTTCCACCCTTTCACTTTGAGTCTATTTTGTCTTTGGAACTCGGATGTGTCTCCTGGAGCAACATATGGTTGGTTTGTTTTTTGATCCATTCTGCAACTCTGTGCCTTTTTATGGGTGAGTTTAGTCCATTTACATTTAGGGTTATTATGCAAGCATGAAATTCTTATAGCCATTTTATGTTTTACTTTCTGGTAGCATTTTGTTTCCATTACTTCTTTGACCTGTGTGTATATATATATATATTATTATATATATATATATATATATATTTTTTTTTTATTATTATTATTTTGGTTGGGTTTTGTGGGGTTTTCCTCTGTTCCTTCTTGTTTGTGTTATAGGTCAGTTCTGAATCTTTGTAGTATGGTTACCATTACAAATACGTAAAGGATGTGTACACACACACACACACACCACACACACACACACACAGTCACCCATTTTCTTCTGTGCATATCTTATCTCCATTCTCCTTTGCAAATTTTGATCTTTGAATCCTCCCCTTTTCTGTCACTGTTGTCTCAATTTGTCCCTATGTATGGTGGACATTCATTACTATCTTGCTATAGCAATTCTCTTCTTATTCTTTAGGCTTATAATGCCCTGTTTTCAGTAAGGGTTGCACTCCTCTGCTTCTATCTGTCTGCTAGTTGCCTTACTCTTTGTTAGATTTTTTTTTTGGTCATTTTGTTTTAGGTCAGCTGACCCCTTTTAGTATTTCCTGTAATGCTGGCCTCATAGTGGAGAATTCCCATCAATTTTCATATCTGGAATGGTCTTATTTTTGCTTCATATATAAAGGAGTGCTTCACTGGATACATTATTCTTGGCTGGTGGTTCCTTTCATTTATTAGTTTGAATATTTGATTCCACTTCTTTTTGGCTTGTAAGGTTTATGCTGAGATGTCCTATGACAATCTAATGGATTTTCCTTTCTAATTTACTGTCTTATTTTCCTTGACTTCCCTGAGAATTCTTTATTTCTCATTGATTTTTGATCATTTTAATACAATGTTCCTGTTGAAGGCCTTTTTGGATAAGACAATTGGGTGTCTGTTGACTTCTTGAATCCCATGCTTCAGCTCATTCCTTAGCTTGAGAAATTCTCATCAACTATTTGTTTGAAAATGCTTTCTAATTCCTGCTCCTTTCCCTCCCCTTCAAGAATGTCCATTCTTCTTTCCTCTCCTGATGGCATCAACTATTTCTTATATTTCTCTTTCATTATTTTTCATTCTTTGGTTTCTCTCTTCTTCCTTCTGATTTATTTCTAGATTTCTGTCTTCAATATCACTGATCCTTTCCTCCATTAGGTTGACTTTATTCCCAATCTGGCTATTTCATTTTTTATCTCTTGCAGTATGTTCTTCTTCTCCAGAAGTTCTATTTATTGTTTTTTTTTTTGAGGACTTCAAATTCTTTGCTGAATAACTCATTCTGCTCATCTAGCTGTTTTTTTTTTTTTTTTCAATTCCTGTGGTAGCCCTTATGTACAGATCCCATACTCAAATATGCTGGTGTGTAGTTTTGGGTGTTTTTTGTTGAGTTTTATATGTTCAGCTTATTGTCCGTTTCAAGGTGAGAGAACTGGGGATGTCTCTCACTTCTCCCTGTTTTCTGACATCAATCCAAATTATGGTCATTTTAAATCCAAGAAGTCTGAATTCAAATGAGGTCTTCTCTAATTATAAAGTATTTGTGTGCATGGTTGGTAATGAGTTCAACTCTCTTATGTGTATATATGAGAAGCAGATACAAGGTTTAATGGGGTCATCATGTCAAATATGTTATTAAAAGTCTATGTTGTGAGTATTTTAATTGAAACAACAAACCAAAATATGCAGGAACAAAAAAAAAACACTTCTGTGTGCTCCTTTCCATATGATGAAAATGGTAGATTTAATATTAATGATTTTATGACTTATAGAACTCAAGTAGTATTCTACAGATGATTTTTTTAAAATTACTTAGTGCCAGTGTTGTTGACAAAATCACACACAAAAATATCAATAGATGCAGAAAAAGCATTTGACAAGATATGGCATCAACTTGTGATTAAAACTTTAATAAAATACAAGGTAAGTACCTCAATATAATAAAGCTCATATATAACAAACCCTCAGCTAATATATTTATTGTTAAAAACTAAATACTTCCCTCTAAGATCAGGACAAAGGGGAGGCTGTCTCCACTATCACCAATATTATTCAATATCGTATAGAAAGTCTTAGCTAGAGCAATCAAACAAGAGAAAGAAATAAAAGGCATCCAAATTGGAAATAAACAAGTCAAATTGTCACCTTTTGCAGAAGACATGATTCTCTATCTAGAGAACCCTAAGACTGCACTAAACAAACAAACAAACAAACAAACAAACTTAAAATAACAAGCAAACACAGTAAAGTTGTAGGATACAAAATAAACATACAAAAATCCATAGTGTTCCTATATAATAAGAATAAATTTTTAAAATAAATAAAAGAAACAACAATTCCTTTGTAATTGCAACACAAAAGAATAAAATACCTAGGAATTAACCTAATGAAGCATGTTAAAGGATCTGTATACTGATAACTATAAGACATTACTAAAAGAAATTGAAGAAGACACAAAGAAACTGGAAGAGAAGGGGTGAAAAAATGGCATAGATGATAGAGGCTTTGTTCATCCCTCTTGTGACCACATCAAAGTTGTGACAGAAACACAGAACAAAAAGCAAGGAAACACCTAGTATCTACATGAACAGAAGCACTACAACTAGAGAGAGAAGTAAGAAAATCACCCTGCAACAGTTAGAGGTAGGAGGGGTTGAAGACATGAGGCTGCAGTTTCCCAAGTGGCTGAGCGTAGAAGAGATTACAGCAGCAGCAGCCACAGCTGCAGATGCCTGTTAAGAGGCGAGTGTCCACTAGCAGACTTTCAAGGTGGGTGAAAAACTGCTCACTGTGAACAGCAGTACAGGGTCAGCTGCGCGTGAGGCACAAGGGACTTACAGGGGAAGACACTGAGTTTTTGGAGTGGGGCCAGAGGTGAGACTTTCTCCTGGGCAGAAGTGGTGGTGGTATCCATTCTTGCTCTGTTGAGCCCTCTTCTCTCCCAGTGTGCAGACTGAGCACCAGCACAAGTGAGACTTCATCTAACTGAATAACAGAGGTTGCTCTACGCAAGGATTCCCTGAAACTCTGCCTCCTCCAACTCACAGCCCCACCCGAGCCACATCCAGTTGTGTCCCCAGTGAGTCTGGTGCTCCTTGCTGAGCAGCACCAAGTCAACACTAGTGGCAACTAATCTCAGTTTCTGGAGTGGCCTCTTGAGGCAACTATAAGCACAGCATCTATAGATTGCCTGCTGAATCTTAAACAGGTGGCACTAGAGGAGCACAGGCTGGGGCTTAAACTCGGCCTGCAGCTGAAACCCTCTCTAGACTGTGCCACTGGACACCTACTACACAAGCCATACTAATAAAACTGTGACACTCGGGAGCTTTTTTAAGTACATAGAAACAGATACATAAAGGCAGTCAATATGGGAAGACAAAGAGGCAGAAAACCATATGAGAAAACATAACAGGGATCCAGATGTAATGGGAGACAAACAATCTAACAGATGCAGAGTTCAAAACACTGGTTATAAGGATGCTCAATGAAATTAAAGGAAGTGTAGATGAACTCAATGACAACTTTAAACAAAGAGATAAAAACATAAACATGGAAATGAAAATTATAAAAGTGAATCATACATAATGAAGAATACATTATCTGAGATGAAGAGTACATTAGAAGGAAGCAACAGAGTGGATGAAAAAGAGGATCATACCACCATCATAGAGGATGAGGACACCAAGGACATACAATCAGAATGGCAAGAAAAAAAGAAGCCAAGACTATAATAATAATTTAAAGGAACCTATGGGACACTATTAAATGTAAAAATATCCATGTTATAGGGGTACCTGAGAGAAAACAAGATGTTGAAGAGCTATTTGAAAGAAATAATAATGTAAAATTTTCTTAACTCTGTGAAGAAAATAGACATACAAGCCCAGGAAGCTCAGAGACTCTAAAAAAAGATGAACCCAAAGAGACCCATCATAATTAAAGACACATCATATTTAAAATGTGAAAGATTAAAAACAAAGAGCAAATCTTAAAAGCAGCAAGAGAAAAGCAGTGACTTACTTACAAGGGAGCACCCATAACACTGGCAGCTGATTTCTCAAAATAAATTATTCAAGACAGATTGGCTTAACACAAAATATTCAAAGTGATGAAAACCCAGGATCTGCAACCAAGAGTACTTTATCCAGCAAAATTACCTTTTAGAGTCGAAGGACAGAAAAAGAGCTTCGCAGAAAAAATAAGCTAAAGGAATTTATCAACACCAAGCCAGTACTATAGAGAATATTTTAAAGACTTCTTTAAGAAGAAAAAAACATAACAAAAACAGGAATAAAGAATGTAATAACTACATTCCCATCAAATACCTCAAAGAAAAAGAATAAAGTGCTCCAAACAAAAGATAGATTGGCTGAAGTGATAAGAGACTCACTTCAGATTAAAAGGCACACACAGACTAAAAGGAAGGGGATGGAAAAAGGTATTGCCTTGATGAACCTAGGACATATTTCAGTGAATGAAATGGGTCAGACAGAGAAAGACAATATCTCATGATTTCACACACATGTGGACTCTAAGGAACAAAATAAAACAACAGCACAACAACAAAAATAGAAACAAACTTAAAAATGCAGAGAATATTTTGAGGGCACTAGATAGTGGGGTATGGCAGAAGACTGCAAAAAAAAGGACAAAAACATTAAGAAGTACTAACCAATAGTTACAAAATAGACATGGAGGCATAAATTGTAGCATAAGGAAAATAGTTAATAATGTAATAAATATGTAAGGGAAAGAAGAGTACTAGATGTATGGGGTGATCACTTTGTGAGTTATATAGATCTCTAATTACCATGCTGTACAACTGAAACAATATCTTATTATATGCCAAATACAACTGAAAAAAACTCATTGAATCATGCAATGTAAATATTAGCAACTAATTGTCTTTACATTTCAACAAAGCTGGAAAAAATCAAAAGACATTTTGTGTTCATAGATTGGAAGAATTAACATTTTTAAAATGATCTTATTACTCAAAGGAATGTACAGATTAATGCAATCACCATCAAACTCCTATCAGCTTTTTTTAAAAAAGAAATAGAAAAAAAAATCATCAGATTTGTATGGAAGTACAAAAGACCCCAAATAGCTATAGCAATCCTGAGAAAAAAGAATAAGGCCAGAGGTATCACACTGCTTGACTTCAAATTATACTACAAAGTAACAATAATCAAAACAGCATGATATTGGCAGAAAAACAGACCCATAGATGAATAGAACAGAATTGAGAGAAAATGAATCCCAATATATACAAGCAAATAATTTTTGACAAAGGAGCCAAAACATACAATGGCAAAAGAAAAGCCTCTTCAATAAATTGTGCTTGCAAAATAGGAATGCTTCATGCAAAAGATGAATCCAGATTGCTATCTGTCACCATACACCAAAATTAACTCAAAATGGATCAAACACCTAAATGTAAGACCTGAAGTAATAAATTGCATAGAAGAAAACATAGGTACTATACTCATGGATTTTGAATTTAGAAAGGATTTTATGAATTTGACTTCAAAGGCAAGGGAAGTAAAAGCAAAAATAAATGAATGGGACTATATCAAAAAAAAAAAGCTTCTGCTCAACAAAAGAATCCAACAAGAAAGAGAGGCAACCAACTCAATGGGAGGAGATAGCTGCAAACAACACCTCCAATGAGGGACTAAATATCCAAAATTTACAAAGGACTCATACAACTCAACAATAAGTGAACAATCCATTTAAAAAAAATGGGCAGAGGACCTGAACAGATACTTCTCTCAAAAAGACATACAAATACCAAAAAGACATGTGAATAGTGCTGAACTTCAATAGCTATTAAGGAAATGCAAATCAAAACCACAATAAAGAGATCTCACAACCTGGCTGTCATCAACAGGACAAGTAATAACAAGTGTTGGATAAGCTGTGGAGAGAGGAACCCTCATACACTGCTGGTGGGAATGTAAATTGGTACGGCCTCTATGGAAAGAGTATGGAGGCTCTTTAAAGATTAAGAATAATATTACCATATGAGCCAGCAATCTTTCTTCTGGATATTTAGCCAAAAAAACTTGAAAACATTTATTTGTAAAGATATATTCATTCCAATGTCCATAGCATTATTCATGTTGCCCACAATGGAAATAACTGAATTGGCTTTCGATAGATGATTAGATAAAGACGTTGTGGTACACATACAATGGAATATTACTCAACCATAAGAAAAGATGAAATACTGCCATTTGTGACAACATGGATGGATCTTGAGATTATCATACTAAGTGAAATAAGTCAGACAGAAAAAATTTGAGAACCATATGTTTTCCATTATATGTGTTTTATAAAATTGAAAGCAACAAATATGACAGAGACTCATGGACATGGACAGTGGATTAGTAGTTACCAGAGGGAAGGGGTGGGGGGAAGTAGATAAAGGATAAGGGGGGTTAAATATATGATGACAGAAGGAAATTTAACTGTGGATGGTGAACATACAATGCAATATACATATGTCATTATTATTGAATTGTACACTTGAAACCTATGTGATTTTATTAACCAGTGTCACCCCAATAGTTCTAATAAAAACAATGTCGTCTTAGTCTTTTTCAAATGTTAAATTACTTTCCATTAAACACTTCTAGGAAAATTTGTGGTTATAGCTCTCAAGTCCATTTCATCATTCTGCGGTTACCAAGTAAGCAGCACAGAGGTATTCTCTCAGTCCTGTTGATTTTTAAGGGGTCAGTTCAAGCTTTTAAGATGTTACTTTGTGATTTTGGTACACCTTATGAGGAAATGGTGTGCAGGGAGGCAGTTTGTCATTATCAGATGCAAGTCATAGGTGCTTTTTAGTAGAGATAAGAAAATTTTTAAAAGTTTTCCCAAGGCGTAGGCATTTCCATGGTATTGCCTATTTGTTACAACTGAAACATTTATTTAGTAACACAAAAAGTTCGAACAAGACAATTTCCACAATAAACAGTAAACATAAAGGCACCTTATGCACGTATCTCTGATTAGTTGTTTTTATAATCCTTTACTCTTTCTGTCTTGACTTCATGTCAGAAATCTTCCTGTAGCTTATTCTCCCCTTCTAGATATAGCATATTTTTCTCTCTAGAGAGAGCCCTTGTATAAATTCTTCCTGAGGTAATCAAAAGGGAAGACATTAGTTTGCCTGTCTAATTCTTTCTTGTAACTTAAAAGGTCCCTGCCTCTCCCCAATAAACTTCTCTCTGTCAGCAAAAGTCACATCTCATTGCTTGTTCTTTATCTCTCCTTAGTCTCTAATGAAAATGATCAAACTCCAATAAGCGTCAGTTTTGCCGTTTTTCTTTTTTCAGTTTTTCCTTTTGAGGAATCATGTTTGTTTCTCTTAGCTTTTGACTGTTTTTGTTCACCATGTCTTGCTCTTTGGTTACTAGCATCTTTCTTTTAGTTTCAGGAGTTTTAGGTTGAATGAGAGGTACTTAGAAACGCTGGAAACAGAAGAGAATTTGTTCAAGATTAAATTGATAATATTACAACAAAATTTGCATAACTCCATAGATTCCTTTCTAAAGAGTTCTCTGTTGTGTTTTCCATGGTTTGTTCTCATTTTCATTTATAGTAGTTTCCCATCAGCTTCTGTTGTCAACCAATGAGGTATTAATTGCAGAAGTGCTTACCAGAGTGAAATTGAATATCAAACTGGAGATCTACCTGTTGGAATGTATCTGAAAATGATTATGGAATCAGTCAATGCTGAAAAAATTGGAAGACTTTTTATAATCATATGTCACTGAATGCAGCATTTTTTTTTTTGGTTTCCAAAATTGAACTGGTTCATTGTAATTTTGAACCAACGAAGACCTGGACTCTCAAAATGCAAATGACCAATAAACATGGAAAACACATTCAACCTCGTTTCTAATAGGTAAATTCAAATTAAGACAACAGAAATAAATTTTTTTTTCAGTCTATTATATTATCATGGGTCATTATTAAGTGATACAGTCATTATTGGTACAGACATAAGCAAATGAACACTCATACAATGGGTTATCGATATTAGAGAGTAAATTGACATTTTTTTTGTTGTTGGCTGATGTATTCACTGTCCACCATGTGCCCCACATGTATTATCTCATTTAATTCGCAAAACAAATTTGTGAGGTAGGCACTCTCATAACTATAATTTTGAAGATGAGAATATTGGAGTTTAAGAGGAAAATTAACTAAATCCCACACGACTGTGAGTACCAGACTTAAATATATGTCTGCTAGATCTGAAAACCATGAAAGCCTCATTGAGTGTTTGGATTATGTAGCTTTTCATTTCTTCTCTTATCCCCATCCAGGTATGTTAAAATAATAAACATTTTAACTTTTACAATTTAAAAATTCATTACACAGTTGTTTGTTTTTAAGGAGTTTTTCCTGAGTTAAAGTTTCTCCATGTCTATGAGGTAAAAAACTTTGGATGTTGCATGCAATTATCCAGGAGTGATGTACATTGACAGAGAAAATGTGACCCTTTCTACTGATCAATACATGCAATTTGAAGTTCCATAGGGTCATCAGTTCTGGCCCTAAGTATCTACAGAGTCTTGAAGAATTCCTTGCTTTAGCAGAGAACCTTCTATGTGGAAGTCTTATATCACAGTTAAGTAATTTTCCACTCTCTACTCACTTGTATCCATCATTCTGAAGCCTAGGTCATGATATAACTCATACAAAAACCATTGAGATAAGAATTGTCCATTTTGCAACTTTGTTCTTTATCATTTATAAAAAAGAATCTTAGAATGTTGAAATATTTCTCATTTAGTAAAAAAAAAATCAAATTACTCAGGAATAAAATGTACTAATTATTATTTTATTTTATAGACTCTTCCACAAGATTGCCCTGTATAATTTATTACTTAAATGAAAGGCATTATAAATGTTTAACATATTTTTCTCAGTGGAAGGATATTCTTTATCGTATGACTGTCATAAATAAAAAAATGCATTTGAAACTAATGACCTTAATCAAATATCGTGTAGTAGTCCTACCTTGTTATTTTTACAAGTCAATGTTGCTATTGATTAGATGAGCCTCCATGAGCTATTCAGATCCTTTTTAGGACTCTTTCTTTCTAATTATTTTTCTTATGGCATCTTTCACATCCTCGTTCCTCAATATGTTTCAACATAGAGGTTACAACATCATAAAATGCAGAGATGACTTTAGCTTGGTTCTGGGACTCCATTGTCTGGGGTTTCAGGTACACGTAGATGCTGTCCTATTAAACACGGTTGCCACAGTCATATGGGATCGACAGATAGAGAAAGCTTTGAGCCTGGACTCAGCAGAGCTAATCCTCTGTATGACAACTACAGCGCAAATATAGGAGATAATTATGAAGGCAAAGGGCAGAGGCAGTGTGAATATGTCAATGACTAGACCAAGAATAACTCTGACTAAGGTGTTTGAACAGAAGAGCTTCAACAGGTTCTGGATCTCACATGTAAAATGGTTGATGATATTGTGTCTACAAAAATGAGGAGGAATTACAAAGGTTGGTATTATTGCTAAAAAAAAGTCACTGGCCCAGGTCACTATGGCAAACTGTGTGCAGACCTGGTTGTTCACAATCATGATGTAAAGCAGGTGATTAGAGGTTTCAACACATCTATCATAAACCATGACAGCAAGGAGAAGACACTCTGTCATCCCCAGAAAAAAAGTGATGGTAATCTGAGTATAACAGCTAGTATTGGAAATGGTGGGGCAGCCTCTTAAACCATTGAATAATAAAAAAGACACTGAGTTGCTAGAGTAGATATTGAAGAACACGTTCTTAGGAAAAAAAATACATAACCGTGACAATGATAAGACTGTTATCTACCAACGTAATCAGGTAGACTGTTATCATGGTACAATAAAATGTAATTGGGGATTTTGAATGATTAGACAAAATGAGACATATGAACTCTGTCACTTCCCTGCAATTATCACTAATTAAAACATTTATTTTGTTTTTTCTGCTTAAAAAAAGAAATTTAATTCATTTTAATTTGGGGAATATTCATCATCTCCTGTGTTCTCAGTCTTATATCAGGTCCTATTAGAAAGTGATGTCTCTGAAACAAGTGATGCTGTTCGAAAGTCTATGTTCAAATTTGGAAGATAAAGCATTCATACACAGCACAAGATTGATTGCAAAGTAGCCCAATCTATCCTAAGTCTTAATTTTTCCACCTTATAAAATGAGGGGGGTTGGGCTCCAACCTGAAATGTGCTTTGAACACTCCTCTTAAAGAATATGATACTTTACTGCTCATATGTAGTCAGATCCCTGAATTACAGAATGACTAATTGTTACTATTTTTTCTAAATTTCTGGATATTAGCCAGAAATTTGTCTTAACTGATTTTCATGACATAAAATGTGTGTCCAGTTTATTTTAATTTTTTTCTTACCCTGCACATCCAACCAATCACTAAGTCTCACTGGCTCTTTCTCCTAAATATATTTCAAATCTTCCTAACAAACCATATCTAGAGCCAACAGTTATCTAGTCAGAGCCACTGTCATCTCTCATTTAGACAAATACACGAGGTGCCCAAATAGGTCTCCCTCTTCCATTCTTGCCTCTCTATAGTCTATTCTCCATACAGCAGACAGAAAGAACTATTACTAACTTACATAATTATGACCATATCCTTCCCATGCTTAAAATTAATCAGGGCTTCTAATTACATGTGAAATAAAATCCACCCTATTTAGCATGACATACAAGACTCTAAATGATCTGACCCTAAACTTAACTTACTGTCTCATCTTGTGCTCACCATGTTACAGCCATACTATCTTTATGAATCACCCTAAGCTCATTCTCATCTCAGGACTTTTGCACACTGTATTCTCTCTGCCGGAAATATTCTTCATACCTTTTCTGCTTGGTGAACTCCTAGATATCCTTAACATGTTCGCCTAAAAGAAACTTTATTTAAAAAGCCTTCCTTAACCCCACCAAATTAGATCAGATTTCTTTCTTACAATTGTTCATAGCACTCTAAACTTGTGCATGGCTCTTATTATAGTTTGTATTAATATACTTGTAAGATTGTTTAATTCCTGCTCCCTTACTTAATTGTAAGTTCTAAGAGGGAAGAATCCTTGACTTTCTGGTGCATTGCTTAATTTTTACCACCTCATAAAGTACATAGTGTGAATCCACAAAATATGTATTCGATGCATGCTTGTTGGATGAATCAAGGCCAGTTGTTTGATTTTTCTGTCTTACCCAATGTCATGAAATTGATTTGACTAAAACTGTATTAAATTTTGCGAAGGTAATAAATATTTGAAGGTAAAAAGTCTATGATGGGAAACAATCAATATCTCATAGTATTCAGTCTTATTAATGCCCTGAAGCTCAGAAATATCTTGTATTTTTAGCCCTACAATTTACTCTTTGTCTGGAAGGAAAGTATTAAAGTGAAGATAGAAAAGGGTATTATCTAGAATCTGAAAATATGTATTTTCACCCTTTTTCATCCATTTAAATTTGTATCTACTTTGGTCTAGTACTATGAAAAATGAATGCAATCACAGACCAATTCATTATTCAGATCAAGAGCTTTTTCTGGATTGTGTATAAGATTCCCATCAATTTCTAGTCACAAATCAGGATTTAGGACATTTATAGTATATATTTTCAGACTCATGGAATAAGTGTCAGGCCTTAGTGAGAGCAGGCCATAGATAGGAACGTTTGTCTTAGGAGCTGAGCAACAGAAGGGACCATCCAGGCTAATGAAGTAGGTAATTTCTTTGGATTTTCTATCTGGGAAATACCCCAGATCTTGGAAGTTACAAGACCTTTATGGACAAGCAATTCAGAAAGTAGAGTAAGAGTATATAACAGTATTCTCAATAAAACCTAATACTATAGGATAAAAGGGCTCTGAATAGAGATCAGATCCAAGAAAAATAAACTGAAAAAGATACTTAGCTGCTTCTAAGCTTCTAACTACAATTGTTTTTACTTATTACAGAGAGTGATTCTACAAGGAGGCCCTTGACTACTTTAATGAGAATTAGAAGGCTCTTTTCATTCTGTATACTTCAAGAATTGGAGTCAGAAAACAGAATCAATCCGAAGGGGAAAAAAGTCTTCTTGGAGTAGTTATAAGACTGAGACTGAGGCAGAAGTCAGGTCATCTTATCTTTATGAAAAATGAAATAGGGACAACACAACCATAAATTCTAAAGCTCTACAAAAATGGAATTTTCAGGGCAATGAACTTTTTCAAGGGTTATTAAATTTCACACTAGAATAGCAACATTTTTAATCTAGAAAGCCTTATTTTGACTTTAGTCCTCACCATCTTAGAGTCTTAAAGGTCTCAAAATAAATGCAAGTATAAATAACTGGAAAACAAGGAACACATTTTTGCCTTTACAACATTTAGGTGAATCTTGCTAGACTACGCATATATATTTTTATGGACTAATTCAATTTTTTAGCAATGTGTAGACCTGAATCTTCCTAAATTAACTAGACATATGAAACAATACACACATATAAACAGGTTTTTGATATTTCAGAAATATTTTGGACACACTTCAAGGCTTTTCCTCACACTGGTTTCTCAAAGATGTCCTTCCTTGTCCCACATACCATGTAAGAACATGCTAACCAGAAAGATTCATTTAATTTGTAATACTAAAATCAAGGGATAAACAGAGTATCTCTTGTTCTCAGAGTTCCCAGGAGCTCAAAATATTCTTATCAGAATGGATAGTGCTTACAGATAGGAATTTCTATTATCCGTACTAGGTATTGTAGAGTGGTAGTTAAGAGTATGGACTCTGGGTCAAAGTTTGAATTCTGGATCCATCTCTGATTCACTGTGTGACATTTGTACTGTCCTTAACATTTTTACACCGATTGTAAAATAGTTTTCTCAATTGAAAAATCATAGGGCTTTTGTGATCTATACATATTAGTATTATTACTTTTAGATAAAGCCTCACTTGGAAAGTAACACCCATTAAAATGTAGCCAAATCTGTTGTCTGTCTTGTCCGAAGGGTGAAAAACAATTCAATAAATGAAGGCAGAACAAAGGCAATAAGATCAGATTATACTGTGAGCCCTCTGAAAGCAGAATTTGCATTTAATTTGTTTTTATAATGCTGGTGCTTAGCTCAGTCCCTGGCACACAGCAAGAACTCAATATTTTTTTAATTGAATTGATTTTACTCACCTGAATAACATAAAAACTAAAAAAACTAACCCCACCCCACCCCCCCCAAAACACAGTAAGGTATTGAAGAGCTGTGTTGTTATAGTCCCTTATGTGATGATCATCAGTTCACAGAAGTTTGTAGTCTTTCAAGTGGAGTGAGTTACAGGTGCATACTGGGATGTCCATGTTAAAACTGACCATTCTACATATATATGTTGTGGGTTTTTTTTTTCCCCCAAGAGATAAATAAGGCTTTTTTTCTTCTTGTCAGAACACGTTTTGTTCACTTGCTCTAACAATGGGTTGTATCTTGATCCTGCTAAGCATTTTAGAAACCAGGAATCAAAATGATCCAAAATATGAACAAAAGAAGAAGGAGAGAAAAGTCTTACATTTTTCTGCTGCTGTTTTCTGAGTTTATTCATTCTGGTTCAAAGAAGTGACACCACTGAGAATACTTCAGGGACCAGGCCCTTAAAAAGGAAAATAAATCCTGCTACTGAGTAGAAGCTGTATATTCACTCAGGAGTGGTATTTAACAATCAGTAAAATACAAGTATTTTTGTCCACTAAGCCCCATACTTTATTATTGACAATAAAATAAAATTTTACTAACACCATCGGCTTCATTTCTTCTCTTAAGTTACCAGGAAGTAGAGCCTTTTCTAGGGTGATTACTCAGATCCTCTGTTTTGTGGGAGGGTTTCCAAACAGTAACTCAAGAAGGTAATGAATGAATGGAAAGGAGGAGTGGCCACAATCTATTTGGACTCTATGGAAGCTGACAATTCAAGCCTTCAGGTCAATAAAATTCTGTAAACAGTGTTTATTAGATGTCTCCTCTTTATGTTTCACTTTTTCTCTTCCTTCTCCCAACCTATCACAGCCACCTTTGATTTGAATAGTTTCTGGAAATTCCACTTTTTTCTAAAACTTTCTTAGATTAATTTTGAGTGCCATAAAAACTGCTACTGTCATGTAACCCTGCATCATCTCATTCACTGCCTCATTGATTTACTTTATCTATGCATGTACCCAATTACAATAGTTTTATTTTATGTATTGGTTGTCCAGTTGTGATCTGAATATGCATTGTACTTGTTTTATTTTTCTATGTGTATGCTTGTTAAAATTTCTAACTTAGAGACCAATATTTTAAGGGCTCGGAGTGAGGCACTTTTTGCATATACTCTAGCTGAGTGCTACTCAAAATGTTTGCAATGAGATAAGGACAGAACTGAGAGTGAAAGTTGAGAACCACATGATTTCACTTATATGAGGGATATAAAACTGAAAGCAACAAATGAAAAAGACAAACAAAAACTCATAGACACCAGATGGAAAGGTGGGGGTGGGAGAGGTAGATAAGTGTAAAGGGTAATAAGGGTAAATAACGGTGATGGAAGAAAATTTAACTTTGGATGGTAAACACACAATCATGTATATTTAAATTGTACACAAAAATATAATTTTATTAACATATAATTTTATTAACATATAATTTTATTAACCAATGTCACCCCAATAAATTTAACAGAAAAGAGAGTAAACATTTAGTAACTGTAAAAACATTCATGTTGTCATAACATTTTATTATGTCTTATAAAATATCAGTTTGTAGTAGCTTGAAATTTAAGAAACACCTCTTTTAAACAGATAGTCTGAGAAGTATTGGTTTAACACTTATTCATTCAACCAATTCTTATTGCTCATATATTCTGTGCCAGAAACTATTCTATGGAGATAGAGTTAAAAAAAAACCTAATTTCCTGCTCTCAATAAGCTTATGGTCTAAATAAAATGGGATGAGCTTTGGGGGGATTCACTGGGGAAATGAACAATAGATCTGGCCCTTGAAAGATGACTAAGATTTTACCAGGCATATAAGACAGAAAGGGCACTGCAGGCAGAGAGAACAGCATATACAATGGCATACATGTATAAAAGTTTAGAGAGAGAAAGTACAGTTGATCCTTGAACAATGCAGAAGTGCAGGAAACTGACCCTCATACAGTCAAAACACAAACAACTTTTGACTCCCCAAAAGCTTAACTATCTACTTGTCCCTTGGTATCTGTGGGTACTTGTTCCGATGTCCCCTTCAGATACCCAAATCCTCAGATGTTCAGATCTCTTATATAAAATGATGTACAAAAGCAACTGTATTGTTTTCCTAGAGCATAGAGTTTGTGGAGATGAGGTAGACAATGAGGATAAAAAGATTAGCAGGGACCTCAATGTTGTATATTATATAGGCAATGGGGAGCCACTGGGAGTTTCTCATCTCAGAGTGGGATTGTAGAGGTGGGGATTAACATGATGATATTTTCCCTTTAGATAACTCACTATGGAGACATTGATGTGGATAGCTAATTTAGAAAGGGATAAGCTGAACTAGAAAAAAATAGGAGCTTGTTACAGTCGTCCTGTTAAGGGTTGATGAAGCTGTGAATTAGGACAGATGCAAGTGAAGAGAAGAAGAGGGGATACATTTGGAAACATTTTGAAGCAAGAATCAATAAGATTTATGAGTGAGTGGTTATCAATGTAAGTGAGAAGATATAAGGTTAACTTTGAGGATGATGAAAACCCATAATGCAGCATTTGTAATGTGCTTTTAACTTTTTAACATCTAACATCTATGATCTCACTCGATCTTTCAAACATTTTGAGGTAGATTAAGGAATAGATTTTCCCATTTGACACGTGCAGTCCAGAGAGGTTAACTGATTTGCCCAGAGTTTCATAGTTCATTAATGGTGGAACCCAGGATAGAATCCAGACTTCCTGACATCTAATCATATGCCTTCCCCATTCCATCATGATGTTGCACTAAAAAAGTGCTTGACCTGCTGCCCACATTTAACCTGAAACAGTTACTGGTGGGGAATAAAGAGGAGAGCGATAAGGCATCCAGTGAGATGCACCAATCACGTTTTAATCAATTGAAATATAATAATAATAATAATATAATAATAATAATAATAATAATAAATCTATAATAAAACAATAAGAATAGGTAATGTTTATTGAAGACTTTCTATGTCTCAGACATAGTTCTCAGCATTTTATTTATATCAACTGATTTGATCATCTTACTAACCCCATGAAGTCAGTCCTATAAGTGTCTTCCTGATATAGATAAGAAGATTGAGGCAGAAAGTTGCCCAAGGTCATATAAGCTAGTAAGTGTCAGAGTCAAATTTTTAACCTAGACAGTCTGAGAATGGTGTTTTCTTTTCTCTTTCTCTTCTCAGCAACAATATTTCCTCCTTCCTACCCTCTTTTCCAAGACTTCCTGAACCCATCAGGTTCCCATTAGAAAGAGCATCTGGGTATCAGAATTGTATTCTTTTCTATATGATTTCTTAATATTTCCTAATTTTTAAATTTAAGTGTATAAATATAGTTGGTATGCAATCTTATATTGATATATTAATTTAAGGAGTACAATATAGTGATTTGACATTTTTATACCTTACAGTGTAATCACTTCATTAATTTTAATAATCATCTGTCACCATGTAAAACTTATCACAACATTATTGACTATATTCTCTTCCTCCTTTTCACCAATCTTCCCACCACCTTCCTTCTGTAACTATCCCTTTGGTTTTTGTTTCTATGAGTCTGTTTTTGTTTTATTTGTTTTGTTTCATTTTACTTTGTTTTAGATTCCACATATAAGTGAAATCACGTGCTATTTGTCTTTGTCTGACTTATTTCACTTAACATAATACCTTTTAGGTTTTCACGTCATTGTAAACGGTAAGATTTCATTCTATTTTATTGATGCATAATATTCCATTATATGTAATATATGTATGTATATATATATCTATATATATCTATATATATATAGATATAGATATATATCTATATATATATTCTTTATCCATTCATCTACTGTTGAACACCTAGGTTGCTTCCATATCTTCTTGGCTATTGTAAATAATGTTGCAATGAACATAAAGTTGCATATATCTTTTCAAATTAGTGTTTCCATTTGCTCTGGATAAATACCCAGAAGTGGAATTGATAGGTTGTATGATATCATTTTTAATTTTTGATGAATCTCCATACTTTTTTCCATAAGGGCTGCACCAGTTTGCAGTTCCATCAATAGTGCACAAGGTTTCCTTTTTTTCACATCCTCGCTAATACATGTTGTTTGTTGACTTTTTATTTATTTTTTGAGTTAACTTTCAATATTATTTTACATTACTTTCAAGAATACAACTTGGTGCTTCTTTATACAATTTACACAGTGATTATCCTGATTAGTCTAGTACCCACCTGGTACTATATATAGTTATTGCCAATACTATTGACTATATTCTCTATGCTTACTTTATAACCCCATGACTACCTTGTGACTATCAATTTGTATTTCCCAATCCTCTCACCTTTTTCACCCAGTCCCCCATCCCCCCGCCTCTGATAATCATCAGTTTATTCTCTGTATCTATGAGTGTGTTTTTTTTTGTTTGCTTGTTTATTTTGTTCTTCAGATTCCACCTATAATTGAGATTCTATGATATTTGTCTTTGATTTATTTCACTTAGCATCATACCTTTTAGGCTCATCCATGTTGTTGCAAATGGTAAGATTTCATTTTCTTATTGCCAAGAAATATCCCATTGCATATATTTCACCTTTTCTTTATTTAAAAGTCTATTGATGGACACTTAGGTTGCTACCATATCTTAGCTATTGTAGATAGTGCTGCAGTGAACACAAGGGTACATATATCTTTTTCAATTAGTGTTTCAGATTTCTCTGGATAAATACCAGAAGTAGAATTGCTGGGTCATAAGATAGTTTTATTTTTTTTAATTTTTTGAGGAACTTCCATACTTATCCCTAGTGGATGCACCAACTTGTAACCTTACCAACATTGCACAACTGTTCCCTTTTCTCTATATTCTCACTAACACTTATTGTTTGTTGATTTATTAATAACAGCCACTCTAAATAGTGTGAAGTGGCATCTCAATATAGTTTTGATTTGCATTTCCCTGATGATTAGTGATGTTAAGTATATTTCCATATGCCTGTTGGCTGTCTGTATGTCTTCTTTAAGGAAATGGTTTTTCATGTCTTTTCCTCATTTTTTTGATCAAATTATTTGTCTGTATGTTTGGGGTTTTTTTTGTTATTGAGTTGTATGAGTTTCTTATATATTTTGTATATCAACTTTTTATTGAATATATGAATATATCATTAAAAAATATGGTTCTATATAATGGGTTGGCTTTTTGTTTTATCGAAGGTTTTCTTCATTGTGCAGAAAGTTTTAGTTTGATGTAGTCCTGTGTGTTTATCTTTGTTTTGTTTCCCTTATTTAAAGGGGCATATCCCAAAGGATATTACTTAGACTGATATTAAATAGTTTACTTTTTATGCTTCCTTCTAGGAATTTTATAGTTTCAGGTCTTACATTTAAGTCTTTAATCTCTTTTTGAGTTTATTTTTGTATATGGTATAAAAATAATGGTCCAGTTTCGTTTTCTTTGCATGTGTCTGTCCATTTTTTTTTCCAAAATGATAATATATGTATGTATGTATGTATGTATGTATGTATGTAGGTATGTATATATGTGTATCTATATGTGTGTGTGCGTGTGCACGCCTGTGTGTGTGTGTATATAACCTTAATCCACAAGACTTAATTATAGAATTCAGTAAAGTAGCAGGATACAAAATTAATATACTGAAATCTGTCATGTTCCTATACACTAATGACAAACAATTAGAACGAAAAATGAACAAAATAATCCCATTCACAATTGCATCAAAAAGAATAAAACATCTGGGAATAAACTTAACAAAGGAGGTGAAAGACCTGTACTCTGAAAGCTATAAGACGTTGAGGAAAGAAATTAAAGGGAACATAAATAAATGGAAGAATATATTGTACTCATAGATTGGAAAGATTAATAATATTAAAGTGACCATTCTACCCAACACATTTTAAGGTTAAATGCAATTTCTATATCAAAATATCAATGTAATTCTTCTCAGAACCAAAACAAATAATTCTAGAATTTATATGGAACCACAAAAGACCATGAATAGTCAAAACAATCTTAAGAAAGAAGAACAAAGCTGTAGGTATCATGCTCCCTGATCTCAAACTATACTACAAAGCTATAATAACCAAAACGACATGATGCTGACACAAAAACAGACATGTAGATCAATGGAACAGAATAGAGAGCTCAGAAATAAACTCTCACTTATATGGTCAACTAATCTATGTCAAGGAGGTAAAAATATACTCTGTAGTAATGACAGTCTCTTCAACAAGTGGTGCTGGGAAAACTGGACAGAATTGTATTATTTTTTAAAAAATTAACTTTTAAATTGAGGTATAATTGACATATAACATTAGTTTCAGGTGTACAACATAATGATTTGTTATTTATAAACACTGTGAAATGATCACAATGTCTAGAAAAATTGTATTTTTGTCCCAGTCCTTCACTAACTATTGACCTTTTAATATCACAGCCTCTCAAAATCTTTTCATCATGTGAAATAATGTCATTTTTATAATATTGATAATAATGCCTGTTTGCTTATCTCATTATTAGATGATATGAGGTAATATATGCTCAAAAATAAGATAAATTTAAAGTGTGTAAAGTGCTTTATAAACTTAAGAACTAAGCAAATATAAATTCACATAATAATGTTGCCTGTGTACATGTCTTCTTCCCACTGAGACAGTCAATTCTCTGAGGTTTGGAATAAATATGCTTTCTTCACCACTGCATCCCTGGAAGTAGCATTGTACATGTTGTATGGTAAGTGATTATTCAAGTGTTGAATAAATGATACATCTATGGATGCTTGAATGCAAGAATGAAGGTGCAGCCTTAGAATGTGTTATTTAGGAAGAAAGTAAGTACTTCAATTTCTGGCATCTTAGGTTCATGTGATCTAGACATCATAACGGCAGCTAACACTTATTGTTCTCTAACTATAGGCTAGGTACTTTTGTAAGTGCTTTACATGAATGTGTCATATGATTTCTTTTTTATGTAGAAAAACAATTTATTACTTTATAAGCACTTACACAGTTAGTCATGGAGAGTAACAGGACTGCTGGTGAAATAGGTCACCCATAATAAAGAAGGCATCAAACTAGTGGTCAAAGACTAATTCCTAAAAAAAAAAGAAAAAAAAAAGAAGTTAAGAGAAGAGAAGAGAAGAGAGAGGAGAGAGGAGAGAAAAGAAAACAACTCTTATCCAAGATTAATTTAATTTTTAAAACAAATATAATATGTTGATTCATTCTTCTCAGCTTAATTGGACAGTCTACCTGTGGTATAATTGTCAGGTAAAAACATAAATCCTTACAACTTGATATCCCCAAGTTCTTTTTAAAAAACTTTTCATGGAAAAAAAAATATATGAAAACAGCTCAAGAAATACACTAACAAGCAAAAATAATGGAAAAAGATGAACATGTAGTTTTGACTTAATACAAGAAACAGAAGAGACAAGTCTACATTGGAAAATGTGCATCCTAGAAAGTCAGGTGTGAAGATTTCAGTTAAGAATTTATATAACTTCAATCTCCACTATTTCCTGAATAATAATGATATCTTGCGAGTACTTACACTTCATAGCTCAGACACCTATCTCACCTCCCTCTATTCCTTACTTTTAGTCTTTACTTAAATGAGTCTGTAAAATTTGGGGATACAGTATAAGAAGAAAAACAAAATAACCACACAGAATATTCTCCTTTCAGTGGCTACTTTAGATCTTTGTTACTAGAAATTTCCTGAGGAAAATTTAAATATGTCTGTGGCTTTCCTGAATTGAGTCCCCCAGTTAATAATTAGAAAACCCTATTAGTGTGACTAATAGCATTGTTGATGGTATGTATCATAGAAGGATAGCTGAACAACGTCTGAGTCTCAAAACCAATGCTAAATCAATATCAGGATTGAGAAGAAAATAGGGGAGTGTAAAATCACAAGAAGCGCAGACATATCTAAGACCTCTGTTCTGAATCCATGCTTTCTTCAGGGTCTTTATCATAACAAGTGTTTTCTGCCATTTGTTGTGCTAGCATAATATTGTCTTCTCATACAGAACAGATCACTCAAGGATTCATTGGGATTCCAGGAGAAACAAGATATCTTGGCAGTGTGACCATCATGAATAAACAACTCTAGTGGCCCACCTTTTGCATCTTCTGGATGTTGTTCTTTTCCAGTTTTACTTAAATCCCAGATATTCAGTCTGTGATCAGTACCACCGGAAGCCAAAATAGTCTCATTGTGAGGTGACCACTGAACCTGGATCAGTTCATCTTTATGTAATTCAAAGGAATGCAAATTAAGATTCAGGTTTTTCAGATCCTATAAGACAGCAGTCTTAGCTGATCCTATGGCAAGATTGAACTCATTATAAAGACTGAAAGAAAGGCAATTAACTTCAGCAGTGTGAGCATCAACTGAGTGGCTTGGTTTGAAAATATGTTTGAATGAGTATGCCAGATCTTAAGTCTCTGATCATCAGCAACTGACCCAAACAGAGACTCATGGAGCAGATGCTAGGAAAATCTACTACTGCTCTATACCCTGTAAAGATAGTCTTCAAATTCACAGCTTTTCCTTCTTTTGGAAGAGCACCAATGTCCCATAGACAGATGGTGTGGTCATCTGCAGCACTAAGTATGTGCGTACTGAAATTTCCTTCCAAGAAATCCCATAGCCTTCCTAATGATGTCCACAGAAATGCAAGCCTGAGTTGAACTCTCCAGAAAGATACAGTCTAGAAGAATGTTTTGTATAGTCAAAAACAAGAATATTAATGGATGTTTTCTGCTATAATGATACAAGAGTTCTGGGGCATATAACGTACCCTGTTTGCTTTTCCTTCATGGTTGGTCTTGATTTCTACTACAGTCTTTCCACTACCGAGCCAAAACCTTCAAATTCTCCTTTTTCACTGTCATGTGTGAAGCATTAATGCACATAATTGTTAGGAAGTTACACACTGGCTATCACAAATGGGTTTGTTCATCCAGTGTGTGCGTCCCCAGAAAAAGTCTATTAATGATTAAATATTTCCTTTCTGGTCAGGTTACTTCTGGAAGCCACTGTACAGTTAGGCTGGGCCAACCCAGATCATAGATTATCACTAAATTTTAAAGAAAATAGGTGTGTTCTTTACCATATTTTTACTCTTCATTCATCACAATTTCTTCCACTGAGTCATCAAAGACTGCTTCCTTGTTGGCTATAGTCTGCAGGCAACCAGGAGGATCCCAGGTAGAGCATTACATGAGGATCAGGGAGGCTATAGACACTTGCTCTGAGGACTAGGTCTCTATTCAAGTCATCAAATTTCATAACCAAGCTACAAAGTCACATTCAACATCTTTTCAGCTCTCACCTGTATGGCAAAACTTAGAAACTACATTTTCCACACTCCCTTGCCAGTGAAGTTCAGTTTTGAATTTCACCCATAAGAGGGACTTGCAGGAAACTCTGCAAACATGAGAGTAGACACCACTATTGTTCCTCCTGGCATCATGTTTAGAAGTGTAGGCTTTTTCAAACAGACTTAAGTGGCTTCTGAGCATTCTTTCATGAAACATTTGCTTCAGCGATGTCATCGGTAGCAGTTTTCTAATACCCCTAAACTTTCCAAAATTCCTGCAATTCCTGCATCTGTCTGAAATTGTTGGCAACATTCCCTTACTGCCCCTCTCATGGCCTTTACAAAGATTTTGTAGGCCTCTAATTCTCTTTATTAAATCCCTTCCTGTCTGAAATAACTGAAGGGGTTTCTGGATACATGATCAAGTTCTGATTGCCACAGGTAGGTACTATTGTTAGTCTACTTAGGTGAAGAGATCAAGGCGCAGAGAATTACCTGAACAAAGAAGTTGCAGAACAAAGATCTGAATCTAACAAGTATGGCTCCTGGACCTGTGTTCTAAACAGTTGTACTCTACTACCTCTTTTCAACTGAAATCCAAAATCCTATGAATCGACCATGGTGTCTTTTTCTTAAATCCCCATTGCAAAATATCATTTGAAGCCTGTTTTTCTGTTTGCACATTTTCTCTTCAAATTCTGAGAAAACTATCTTAGTTTCAAACAAATCTCTACTTCCTTTCTAGAATAATACAGCAGGCTAAGATTTCCTACACAGCTGCCTGAAATGTGGGGTGCACAGTGGATTGCTCCTTGTGATGCCTGCGATTGATCAAGTGGAGAAGCGTTATTTGACCTTAGGAGTTTCAACAATCCAGACTTGATATAATTTCATGACATCTTCATAAAGTTCATTTTTATATTTTAAATGACTTAATATCAATGTTGAATTAGATGGCTTTGGGGTTTGGATGCCAAGAAACAGAATGTCAATGCTGGAAAGGACACAGGCATATTAACTAGCTGCCATATGTGCCTGTGTTTTCAATCAAAGCTAACTTTTAAAGTCAGGCAGATGGATCTATGTATATTGATATAGAGAAATTGATATATTGTCATTGTATATTGATATATTGTCAAGTGGATAAGGCAAGTGGCAGAGTAAATTGATAGTATGATTCCATTTTTTAATTAAAAATTTTGAGGTGACATTGATTAATAAAATCAAATAGGTTTAAAGTGTACAATTCAATAATATACCATATGTACACTGCATTGTGTGTTCACTCTCAAAGTTAAATTTCCTCCGTCACTATATATTTGACCCCCTTTACTCCTATCTACCTCCTCACTCCCCCCTTCTGTCTGGTAAATAGTAATCAAACTGTCCATGTTTGTCATGTTTGCTGCTTTCAGTGTTAAATCCCACATATGAGTGAAATCACATAGTTCTCAACTATGTATGGTGTCAAATAAGTGCTAGATTTTTAATATATTCCTTATGTATACCTTACATATGCATTAATAGTTTTAACTACAGACTTGTATTTCTTAATATCTTCCCTTTTATCACCCACTTCCATCAATCCCCCTCCCACTAGCAACCATTAAAATGGTCTCTGTATTAATGAGTTGGTTTCTGTTTGTTTCTAATGTCTTTTAAATATCACATGTAAGTGAAATCATTTGGCATTTGTCTTTCAGTGTCTGCCATACTCAGCTGTCCCGACCCGCGGGACCTAGTTATTTGTGGGGACGAGGAGGATCCGACCTGAAAGAAAATGGGGGCGAGAGAAGAGCGAAGGCAAGACAATACTCTGATCAAGCCTTCAAATTTTATTGTGAGACAGGGGTATATATACACTGGTGTTCAGGGGCGGAGTGGGCTATAGGATACATGTAGGCAGGGGATTGGCCGCGTAGCAGGGGTGGCAATAAGCTACATTCTGATTGGTATAAGATAATGGGGAAGGAGGGGGAGAGAAGAGTATCTTTTGGCGCGCGCGGGCTTCATTGTTGCGCGCGCGGGCTTGCAGCTAATCTCCAGGAAGTGAAGCAGGAACCTCATGAACCGTGGCCATCTTTTTGTCTTTGTGTGGCTCCCGACATCTCCTCCCTTTCTATTTATTTTAGAAAGGTGGGCCTTAATCGAGTGAGGGAATAGAGGCCTGGCTCCTCCAGCAGGGTAACATCCTGCAAATGCTCTCGGTATCTTTTGGGGAGGAGAGGCAGAGCTGAAAGATTGATCTTAAAATCAAGGCTTAATATGGATACCAACCTCTATGCAAGCCAGGCGTATTCTCAGGGAGGACCAGAAGGTTCTAGAGAACCCTCCCTTGCGGTACTGTCTCACACTCATCTCGATGCCCATACCCCATTCTTAGGGGTATGCCTGGTTCTGGCGGACCAGCATATGAGCCATATTAAGTACGGTGCCAAAATCGATGGTACCACGGTCGAGGCGCCTGTAAAGTTGAGAACGGAGACCTGGAGCATTGGTTGGCTCGATGCAAGACTCTTCATCACAGGCTGTAAGTCTGTGATAATGAACAGCAACCGCTGGCTTGACGAGCTGGTCAACCTGCTCTCGAATAAAAACTGTCAGTTTTCTTAAGGCCCAGGGGCCAAGAGACACTAAAAGGAAGAATCCTGCCAAGGGTCCAAGGATGGGGATCAGAGTAGTTAGCCAAGGGGTGGCAGAGGTCCAGTTTTTGTACCAGGCCTCATCTTTTTCTCTTTGTTTTTGCCTGGCCTCTAGGTTTTTCTTAACTTTATCGATGCTATCTTGTACTAATCCTGTTTTGTCTTTATAAAAGCAACATTCTTCTTTAAGAGCAGCGCAGAGGCCTCCTTCTTTCAAGAAGAGGAGGTCTAACCCTCGGCGATTTTGGAGCACTACCTCTGAGAGAGAGACAACAGATTCCTTCAGGCTGTCTAAACCCTCTTGCAGATTTTGTATGTCTTTATCAATAGCCTGACTAAGAGCATAATATTGTTGTTTAGAAGTAATTATGGAGGCAATGCCTGTTCCGGCCCCAGCTGCTCCCAATCCTAATAATACAGATAAGGTAATGGCGGTTACCGGCTCACGCTTAGTACGAGCAGAGCCCGAGTAATATGGAAGGAGGTCTTCGGTGGGATGTATGGAAATTTTGGGCATGAGCATGACTAAAACACAATATTCATTGTTAGATATTAGTAAGCGCGGGTTAACGGAGGGCGTTATGCCAAAGGAGCAAGCAAAATAAGTACCGTTGGGTGCGACAAGATATTCATAGGACAGCGGGGGTGAGAAGGAGCTGTTACAAATGGGTACTAGCTGAGGGGGTAGACGCAAGAGGGGGCTATGTATACAGAGGCCTATTCCCGAAAGCTGAGCCAACGTGAGACCCGGAGAGGTCTCTGAAAAACGGAAGGGATCTGACCAGCGAGTCTTGCTGGAGTCATTGGTAAGTATGAGGTCTGCTGAGGTATTGACTAAAACTGCTATCCCTTCGTAAAACGGGGGAACGGGGGAGAAACATAACCAGCACTCGCTATATCCAGTGGAGTTAAGGGATTCTGCAGTCACATTAGCCAGGCCTTTAAGGATTTCGCCTGTAGAGGGTAAAACCGGGGGGAGCAAAGCCTGGAAAACAGTACTAGCAGACAGGGGGGAAGGGTTAGAAGGTTTTGGGTCTTTTGTCTTAGGGGCAATAGGGCCAAGGATAACGTGCTTGTTGGCGTTTGGAATGGATCGAAGTAATTTGATTTTAAAAGTGAGCCCAGGGTCAGTTCCTGAAATATAAAGCCTTAGCCCCCATTCATGTCCCCTGAGCCATCCATCAATAGGGGCCCTTTTTCCCTTGTCAGTAAAGGCAATGGAGAGCGGTGTACATCGTCCCCTGTGGATTGGGTGTTTGACATTCGGGAACGGTTGAGTTACGCTTGGGATTCCAAGTCCTACTTACAGTTATATAATCCCAAGTGGAGCTAGGCTTCCAACTAGCGTCTCCCGTGGTCTCACACCCCCAGGAGCCACAGAAATAGGAGTCTCTGTATCCACATTTATAGTTAAGGGTTCGATCTCTATGAGCTCCAGGGCAAACATAAAACTCTGTTTCTCTGAGATAGGTTCTTTTACGGCGGTATTACACCCAGGGGAACGGCTAGAGTGAGTGGGAGCATTGTCAAGGGGGGGGTGAAAGGATTTGTGGTGCTGTAAAAAGGATTTGTTGGATTGCTACGGCACTCTTTGGCCCAGTGCCGCCCCTTATGGCAGCGAGGGCAAATGCCGGGGATTGACCCAACTCTAGGAGGAGGAGCCGTGATAGGGCATTGGCGAGCGAAATGGCCTGGCTGTCCGCATTTAAAGCAGTTACGCATAGGCGATGCGCCCCTGGGGAAGGGAGGAGGATAAGAAGCCGGGGGAGTCTGAACAGCGGCACCTACAGCTAAAAGGGCTTGAACTTTAGATGTAAAAGGATCAACATCTCTACACATTCTCAGCATTTCATCAAGAGTTTTGTCCCGAGTCTTACCTCGGAGGACTGCTCGACATGCCGAATTGGCGTTTTCATAGGCCAACTGTTTTACAATCTTATCATTGGCAGCCTCGGAACCAAGTGTTCTTTCGGCGGCCTCTAACAGCCTGCTAACAAATTCACTGTAATCTTCTTGCGAGCCTTGAGTAATCTTAGTTAGGGGAGTATTAGCAGTCCCGGAAGCAGGGAGTGAAATCCAAGCGCCCAAGGCCGCATCTTTCACTTGAGATAAAAGACCAAGGGGGAGGCGCTGCTGCCTAGTTTCAGAGATATATCTGCCCTGTCCCGTAAGCTTATCAAAAGTCCAGGATGCTGTGGGGAATGAGGGTCCTTTACATTGGCAGCAGCGATGGTCTGGCAGCGGTCAGCAAAATCTGCCTTCCAAGTTAAAAACTGACCACGGGTAAGCACAGCCTGGACTATACGCAGCCATTCACTTGGAAGTAAATGTCCTCCTCGAGACAGCGAATCAAGAACAGAAAGAGTAAAAGGGGCATTGGGGCCATAAGCTTTAACGGCCGCGTTCAGCTCTTTTAAGCTTTTGAAATGGATTTTATAAAATTCTCTAGGGCTATCAGCAGGCTCGGCCGGCTCCGGCTCAGTCTGCTCCTCCCTCTCACTTTCTATTTCCGGGGCTGCAGGGGCATCTTCGCCACCGCTCTCGATATCACCCTCCTCCGGACTATGTGTTGTGGAGGCGGGGTCAGAGCGGGCGGAGGCCCGGGTAAGAACAGGAAAGAGCAGTTTTTTAGGTTTTGTGGTTATAAGCGGTTTTCTAGAGGGACCCTTTTGCGAAGGTTGGGAAACAACCAATTTTTGGAGATGGCGGGTTATTCTTTGTTCTACTATCTGCGCTATGAGGTCTTCAGTACCGGTAGGGGGCTAACAGGACCGGGAGCCGGAAGGGGCAGTGGGGGGGCCGACGGGGGCAAAAAGGCGGGGCGCAAACATTGGGAGGCCGAATAGGGGGAGTGTAAGAAGGGAGATTAAGCGACGGGGCGGCAAGGGGCCAATCTGGGTTGTGATACCTGGCCGCTTCGCCTTCAGTTCGGCCGCGTCTCCCGGATCCAAAGGCTCGCCATTTTGGCCCTTGGACAGGACCGGAAAAACCTTTTGTGTATCAACAAAGTCCGAATCTCGAGGGAGAGGCGGATAAATGCAACATTTGGGAGGGGCATCAGGGAGGGCATTGAGCAAAGATGGCGTCGGGCTAGGGGAGGGGGACTTAGCTGATTTTGGAGCAGGGGGATCGCCCGAAAGAGACGACCTTGAGGCTGCCCGAGATAGAGGGCGAAGGCAATATTCTGCTACTGACAAGAGTTGGCGTTTATCAGGGTCAGTAGTTTCAACAATATCTCTGATAAGACCCCAGTAAGAAAATACCGAAACAGGAACAGAATCGGGACCGTTTTTGATAAGATAATCATTTAAATCTCTACCTACTTTCTGCCATTTTTTAGGGTGAATTTCGGGGCCATTAACAATAAACCACGGACAGACTTCATCAACAAAAATAAAAAACTTTACCAAGTCTTTCTTTTTAACTCGAACTCCTCTCTCCCTAAGTGAACTTTTTAGGTCTCTTATGAAGACCGCTTCTTTACTTAATCTAGTTCCCATTTTCTTGTAAGGCGGCCGGTACTCACCAGGGACGACGACCTCCGTGAGCGGCGAAAGGCGTCTCCTATTGCATCATCAAAAAAGGGGTCTGGCCAGACGATATCTTACTCGGGGGTCCGCCTGTGAAGGATCCGAGCCTCGAGCCCCACGTTGGGCGCCACTTGTCCCGACCCGCGGGACCTAGTTATTTGTGGGGACGAGGAGGATCCGACCTGAAAGAAAATGGGGGCGAGAGAAGAGCGAAGGCAAGACAATACTCTGATCAAGCCTTCGAATTTTATTGTGAGACAGGGGTATATATACACTGGTGTTCAGGGGCGGAGTGGGCTATAGGATACATGTAGGCAGGGGATTGGCCGCGTAGCAGGGGTGGCAATAAGCTACATTCTGATTGGTATAAGATAATGGGGAAGGAGGGGGAGAGAAGAGTATCTTTTGGCGCGCGCGGGCTTCTTTGGCGCGCGCGGGCTTGCAGCTAATCTCCAGGAAGTGAAGCAGGAACCTCATGAACCGTGGCCATCTTTTTTTCTTTGTGTGGCTCCCGACACTCAGCTGAGGCTACTACATTCTAGATACATCCATGTTGTTGCAGATGGTAAGATTTCATTTTTTTTCAAAACTTTATTGAAATATAATAGAAAATTAGTTGCTCGTATTTACATTATACAACTTGAGGAGTTTTTTTTTCAATTATAGTTGGCATATAATAATATACCAACCAGTTTCAGTTCTGAAGCATAGTGAACAGAGATCTACTTAACTCACAGAGCAATCAGCCAACTAAAATTTATGTCCCTCGTCTCTCTTACACATTTATTACATTAATAACCAACTTCCCCATGCTACACTCTACATCTCCATGTCTGTTCAACTATCCATTTGTACCTCTAAATCCCTTTGCCCTTGTTTGCCATTCTACCCCAAAGCCTCTCCCATCTAGTAGACCTCAAAATAGTCTCTGTATCTGTGAGTTTGTTTCCATTTTTGTTGTTTATTTTATTTGTTAGATTCCACATGTATGTGGAATTGTGCTGAATGAAATGGGTTGGATAGAGAAAGACAATTAGATTGCTTCCTATATTTGGTATTGTAAATGGCACCACTGTTGAACATAAGGGTGCATGTATCTTTTTGAATTAGTACTTCAGTATTCTTTGAAGGATATCCAGAATTGGAATTGCTGGGTCATAGGTAGTTTTTAATTTTTGATGAAATTCCAAACTTTTCCATACTGGCTGTACCTATTTGAACCCCCACCAACAGTACATGAGGATCCACTTACTACACATCCTCGCCAACACATGTGATTTTTGATTTATTGATGATAGTCGTTCTGACAGTTGTGATGTGATATCCCATAGTGGTTTTAATTTGCATTTTTCTGATGATTACGGACATTGAACAATGTTTTATGTTCTCTTGGAGAAATGCCTATTCACGTCATCTGCCCATTTTTTTTAATGGGAGTTTTTGGGTTTTGGTGTTGAGTTGTAAGAATTATTTATAGATTTTTGTATATTCCTATTATCAGATGTATTATTGGAAAATATCTTCTCCTATTCAGTAAGTCAGGTTTTTGTTTTGTTCATAGTTTTATTACTGTTCAAAACTTTTTATTTATTTTTATTTTTTATCTTATGACTATTTGCAAGTATACAGTACCTGGGTTAGACTTTATATGGTTTCTGAAATGGTCCCCCTGTTGTTCTTTCTCTCCTCTGCCTCTACATTTAGCGATTACATAAATACTGACTTCATTCCTTATATTGTGTTTCTCATCCCCATGACCATCTATCAACTAATAATTTGTACTTTTTAAAAACATTTCTCCCCCCCTCCATGGTCGTGACCAGAGTGACTTCTATATTTGTGAGTCTGTTTTTGATTAGTTGGTTCTTTTTGTTCTTTAGATTCCACATATAAGTGAAATCATATGGTATTTTATCTTCTCTGTCTGACTTATTTCACTCAGCACAATAACCTCTAGGTCCTCCTATGTCATTGCCAATGGTAGGATTTCGTTTTTTAATGGTTGAGTAATTTTCATTGTATATATGAACCATAACTTTTTATCCAATCTTCCGTCGATGGGCATTTAGCTTCTATATCTTGGCTATTGTAAATTGTTACTGCCATGAACATAGGGGCGATATATCATTATGAGTTATTGTTTTGGTTTTTCTTTGATATATACTCCGAAGTGCAACTGGTGGGTCAAAAGGTATATCCATTTTTAACTTTTTGAGAAGCCTCCAGACTGTTTTCCATAGTGGCTATACCAATTTGCAAACCTACCAACTGTATATGCGGGTTCATTTTTCTCCATATGTTTGCCAACACTGGTTTTTTTAGATTTATTGATGATAGCCACTTTGGCAGGTGTGAGGTGATATCTCATTGTGGTTTTAATTTGCATTTATCTGATAGTTAGTGACCTTGAGCATCTTTTCATATGTTTATAGGCCCTCTGTATTCCCTCTTTGGAGAAATATCTGTTCAGGTCTTCTGCACATTTTTTAAAAGGATTGTTTGGTTTTTTTGTTTGTTTTGTTTTTTGTTTTTGTCTTTTGTTATTGAGTTATAGGAGCCATTCACATATTTTGGATATTAACCTCTTATCAGATGTATCATAAGCAAATATCTTCTCGCAATCAGTTGTCTTTTTGTTTTGTTGAAGATTTCTTTTGCTACACAAAACTTTTTAGTTTGATGTAATCTCATTTGCTTGTTTTTTCTTTTGCTTCGTTGCCTGAAGAGATACATGCAAAAAAAAAGGTACTAGTAGCAAATAAGAGAGATTACTGAGTATGTTTGCTTCTAGAAGATTTATGGTTTCAGGTCTCACACTTAAGTCTTTAATCCATTTTGAGTTTATTCTTGTATATGGCATAAGAAGGTGGTCCAGTTTCTTTTTTCTTTTTTTTTTTTTGCATGTATCAGTTTAATTTTCCAAATGCCATTTATTGAAAAGACTATTTTACCTCATTGTATATTTTGCCGCTTTGGTCATTTATTAAGTGAGTGTATAGGTGTGAATTAATTTCTGGGCTCTCTATTCTTTCCATTGATCAATATATCTGTTTTTATGTCAGTACCATGCTGTTTTGATTACTGTAGCCTTGTAGTATAGTTTCATATCAGATAGTGTGATATTTCCAAATTTGTTCTTTTTTCTCGGGATTGCCGTGGCTATTTGGGGTATTTTATGGTTCCACATAAATTCTAGGATTATTTGTTCTAACTGTCTGAAAAATGCCATTGGTATTTTGATAGGATTGCATTGAAACTATAGATTTCTTTGCGTAGTATGGCCATTTTAATGTTGATTCTTCCTACCCATGAACATGGTATATGCTTCTATTTATTTGCGTTTTCTTCAGTTTCTTTTTGAATGACATATTCTCTGAAAATGTGTCTTTTACCTCTTTGGTTAATTTGATCCCCAGGTATTTGTTTGTTTGTTTTTGATTCAAGTATAAATGGATTGCTTCTTTAATTTCTCTTTCTGAAAGTTCATCATTGGTGTATAATAATGTCGCTGACTTCTGAATATCAATTTTGTATCCTGCTACTTTACTGAATTCATTGATCAGTTCTAAAAGTTTTCTGATGGAATATTTAGGGTTCTCTCTATATAGTATGCCATTAGCAAATAAAGAGTGTTTATTTGATTTCTTTTATTTACTTCCTTCCTTTCCTATTCAGATGCCTTTTACTTCTCTTTCTTGTCGTACTGCTGTGGCTAAGACTTCTAATACAATGATGAAGATGAGTGGTGAAAGTGAGCATCCTTGTTTTGTTCCTGATCTTAAGGAAAATGCTTTTAGCTTTTCCTCATTGAGTGTGATGTTAGCTGAAGGTTTGTCACATATCGTCTTTATTATGTTGAGTTGTGTTCCCTCTATTCTCATTTTCTTGAAAGTTTTTATCAATGGATGCTGGATTTTGTCACTTTTTCTGCATTTACTGATATGATTATGCCATTTTTATCTTTTGATTTGGTAATGGGATGTATCACATTAATTGATTTGTGAATATTGTACCAACCTTGCATCACAGGAATAAATTCAACTTGATCATGCTGTATGATATTTTTCATGTATTGTTGAATTTGCTTCACTAATATTTTGTTAAGAGTTTTTGCCTCATTCATAGGAGATATTAGTCTGTAGTTTGTTTTTGTTTTGTTTTGTTTTAATGCTTTTGTCTGGTTTTGTATCAAGTAATGGTGACCTCATAAAAGGTGTTAGGGATTCTTTTCTTGAAATTTTTGGAATATTTGAGAAGAATAGGTATTAATTCTTTTTAGAATTTTTGGTAAAATTCATCTATAAAGCCTTCTGATCCAGGACTTTTGTGTTTTGAGAGGTTTCTATTACTGATTTGATTTTGTAGGTGTAATCGGTTGGTTCAGATTTTCTGTTTCTACTTGACTCAGTCTTGGAGAGTGTATGTTTCTAGGAATGTATCCATTTGTTGGCATATAATTGTATTTCGATGGAGTCTGTAGTTATTTCTCCTTTTCCATTTCTGATTTATTTATGTGAGTCCTGTCTCATTTTTCCTTGATGAGTCTGGTTAAGGGTTTGTCAATTTTGTTTATCCTTTCAAAGAATCAGCTATTGGTTTCATTACTCTTTTGTACAGTTTTTCTAGACTCTACTTCATTTATTTCCACTATGAACTTTATTATTTCTTTCTATTCAATTTGGGCTTTGTTTGTTGTTTTATTTCTAGTTCTTTTAAGTGTAAGGTTAGATTTATTTTATTTGAGGTTTTCCTTGTTTCTTGAGGTATGCCTTATTGCTATGAATTTCCTTCTTAGGACTGCTTTCACTGTGTCCCATAGATTGTGAGTCATGTGTGTTTTCATTTTCATTTGTCTATAGATATTTTTATTTTTTCATTGATATCATTGTTTGCCCAGTCATGTTTAGTAGAATGATATTTAGTCTCCATGTGTTTCTGTATTTTCCATTTTTCCTATAGTTTATTTCTAGTTTCATACCACTGTGATTGAAGAGATGGCTTATATAATTTAGTCTTCTTAACTTTATTAATACTTGTTTTGTGCCCTAATCTGTGGTCTATCCTATAAAGTGTTCTATATGCACTTGAGAGGATTATATATCTTGCTGCTTTGGGATGAAATGCTCTGATAATATCTGTTAAATCTATCTGGTCTAGTTTGTCTTTATGCCCATTGTTTCTTTTTAATATTTTGCCTTGAAAATCTGTCCATTGGAGTCAATGGTTTGTTAAAGTATCCTACTATGATTGCATTCCTGTCGATCTCTCCTTTTATGTTAGTCCATAATTGCTTTATGTTTGTAGGTTCTCTTATGTTGGGTGCATATATTTTACTAGGGTTCTGTTCTCTTGACTTATTGATCCCTTTATCATCATGTAAAGTAATTCTTTGTATTTATTAAAGCTTTTGTTTTAAAGTCTATTGTGTCTGAATTATGTATTACTATACTGACTTTTATTTTCTTTTCAATTTGCATGAAATATCTTTTCCATCTCTTTACTTTCAGTCTGTGAGTCTCATTTTATCCTGTAGACAGCATATGCATAGGTCTGATTTTCTTATACATTCAGCTACACTATATCTTTTGATTAGAGCATTTAATGCATTTACATTTAAGGTGGTTATTGATAGGTACATAGTTACTGTCATTTTATGATTTGTATTTTTTTTTACCCTTTCCTTTTTTACAGAAATCTCTTTAACTTCTCTTGTAATACAGGCTTCTTAGTGATGAATTCCTTAAGTTTTTCCCTGTCTGGGAGTTTCTTTATTTCACCTTCCATTTTAACCAAAATCCTTGCTGAGGAAAGTATTCATGGTTGTAGATTCTTGCTTTGAATGTTTCTTGTCAGTTCCTTCTGGCCTGCAAAGTATTTGTTGTAAAATAAGCAGACATTCTTATGGTGGTACCCCTGTAAGTAACTAGCTGCCTTTCTAGTGCTACATTTAAGACTCTCTCTTTGTCTTTGACCTTTGGCATTTTAATTACGATGTGTCTTGGTGTGTGTCTTTTTGAATTCCTCTTGTTTGGGACATGTTGTGCTTCCTAGATTTGTATGTCTAATATCTTTGCCAGGTTAGGTAACTTTTCTGTCATTATTTTTTCAAATAAGTTCTCAATCCCCTGCTCTCTCTCTTCTCCTTTAGGTACTCTTATGATGTGGATATTTTTATACTTAATGTTGTCCCAGGGATCTCTTAAACTATCCTAATTTTTTTAAATTATTTTTTTTCTTTTTGTTGTTCTGATTGGTTGTTATCTTCTACTTTGTCTTCCAATTCGCTGATTTGATTTTCTGCTTCATTCAATCTACTTGAATCCTTCTAGTGTATTCTTCATTTTAGTTATTGTGTTCTTCAGTTCTGTCTGGTTCTTTCCTATGGTTTCTATGTCTTTTATAAAGTTTTCTATCTCTCTGTGGATGTCCCCATTGATCTCATCCATTCTCCCCCTAAGTTCATTGAGCATCCGTATAACCATTGTTTTTAATTCAGTCTCTGATAGATTGCTTACCTCCATTTCATTTAGTTTTTTTATGGAGTTTTCTCCTGTTGTTTCATTTTGACAGTTTCTTTGTTTTCTCATTTTATTAGCCTATCTTTTTTTTTCTATGTGTTAGGAATATTTGTTTCATCTCTCAGCCTTGGTTCTATTACCTTATGTGGAAGATACCCTGTTTGGCCCACTGGCACACTCTCCCCGATCACCTGTGCAAGAGGCTCTGAACTTGACTTTTGTGTGGGTTGTGTGTGATCTTCTGTTGTAACTAAGCTTTTATTGTTGTCAGTGCATCAGTGGATGGGATTAACGTTCAATCTGAGTAACTGTAGGGATTTCTGTGCCCATAGGGTGTGAGTTGTTATGCAGTGTTTGAGCCACTGAGTGATATTTGCCTTAGCAGGCTTATGTACTTGCTGAGACCACCCTTTGTGTGTACAACTTATGAGACTAGTCAGAAGTTGCTACTGTGCAAAACTTTTTAGTTTGATGTAGTCCTATTTGTTTATTTTCTCTTTCTTCACTTACTTGAAGAGATATATCACAAAAAAAGAAAAAAAATACATTACTGAGAGCAATGTCAGAGAGTTTACTGCCTATGTTTTCCTCTAGGACTTTTATAGTTTTGGTAAGTAATTTATTATAAGTCTATTCTTGTATATGGCGTATGAAGTTTGTCCAGTTTTATTATTTTGCATGTATCTGTCCAGTTTTTGCAACATCAATTTATTGAAGAAATTGTCTTTACCCCATTATATATTTTGTTTTTTGTGTGTGTCATAGATTTAATGACCATATCTTTGTGAGTTTATTTCTGGGCTCTCTATTCTGTTACATTGACCTATGTGTCTATTTTATGCCTGAATCATGTTGTTTTGATTATTATAGCCTTGTAGTATAGTTTGATATGCGGTAGCATGACTTCCAACTTTAATCTTACCTCTCAAGATCGCTTTGGCTATTTTGTCTTGTGTGGCTCCATATAAATTTTAGGTTTACTTGTCCTGTGAAAAAATGCCATTGGTATTTTGATAGGGATTTAATTGAATCTATAGATTGATTTTTGTAGTATGGACATTTTAATGATGTTAATCCTTACTATCAATGAATACAGTATATGGTTCCATTTATTTGTATCTTCTTCAATTTCTTTATTCAATGAATTATAATTTTTTGAGTAAGGTTTTTTACCTTCTTGATTACATATATTCCTAGGTATTATATTTTTTCTTAATTTCTTTTTCAGATAGTTTGTTTTTTGGTGTATAAAATACAACCAATTTCTGAATATTAATTTTGTATTCTGCTACATTATTTAGTTCATTTATAAGTTTTCTCTCTTTTTTTGGAATCTTTAGGGTTCCCTCTGTACAGTATCATGTCATCTGCAAATAATGAAGTTTTTATCTCTTCCTTTCTAATCTGGATGTCTTTTTTTTTATATAATTGTTATTGGTACAACTTCCAATACTATGTTGAATAAAAGTGGGGGAATTGGACATTCTTATCTCCTTTCTGATCTTAAAGAAAAAACTTTTAGCTTTTTCCCATTAAGTATGATGTTAGTTGTGTGTTTGTCATACATGGCTTTTATTATGTTAAGATATATTTCCTCCAGTCTTACTTTGCTGAGATTTTTCATCATTAAATGATACTAAATTTTGTCTACTGCATTTCCTGCTTCTGTTCATATGATCATACTTATTTTATCTTTTTAAAATTAATTTATTTTTATACAAGTGTAGCTGTTATACAATATTTATCAATTTTGGTTGTAAAGTATAATAATACAACATTTATATGCCTAATGATGTGAAGACTACAAAAAGCATAGTAATCAGCAGTCATCTTGAAGAATTATCACAATATTATTGACTGATTTTTAAAAATATATTTAAAAAATTTTTCCATTAGAGTTGATTTTGACATTATATTAAGTTCAGGTGTGCAACGTAGTGATTAGACAATTATATGACTTACAAAGTGATCATACCTATAAATCTAGCAGCCATCAGACACAGTACATAGTTTACAATATTATTGACTATATCCCTTATGCTATACTTTACATTCACATAATTATTTTATAACTACCAATTGGTACTTGTAAATTTTCCCCCTTTTCACTCACCCCTTCATTCCCCTCTCAACTAGTAACCATTAAAATGTTTTCTGTACTTATGATTTTGTTTCTATTTTGCTTGTTCATTTATTTTGTTCTTTAGATGCCACAATAAGTGAAATCATATGGCATTTGTCTTTCTCTGTCTGACTTACTCCACTCAGCATAATACCCTCTAGATCCATCCTTGTTGTTCCAGAGAGCAAGAGTTCATTCTTTTTTTATGGCTAATTATATTCTATTATATATATGTACCAGCTCTTCTTTATCCATTCATTCATTGATGGATACTCATCCATAATTGGCTATTGTAAATAATGCTGCAATGAACATATGGATGCATACATGTCCCTTTGATGTAGTGTTTTGGTTTTATTTGAATACATACCCAAAACTAAGATAGCTGGGTCTCTCTTTGTCTCTTATTATTGCCTTTGTTTTAAAGTCTATTTTAGTTGGTATATGCATTACTATCCAAGTTTTTTTAAAATTTATTTCCATTTGGGGGGACAGTCGAAAAAAACGTTTATTAGAAAAGGAGTAATATTCCACAGAGTGTGGTCTCCTCTCAGAGGCAGAGAGTGGGAGGTACAATGCAAGAGACAGAGGGAGACTGTGAGATACAGAATAAAGGTACTGACAGGGATAGTGACAATAGAGAGAGATGAGGACAGTGAGAAAGACAGCATAAAGATACTGAGAGCAATCCTGAGTGTTCAGGAAATTCAGTTTAAATGTCTTTCTTTAGCTCCCATTTCCTTTGATATAGACTTACAGTGAGGAAGGTGACTTTGTTTCCATTTTTATAAAATATCTTTTTCCATCCCTTTACTTTTAGTTTGTGTGTGTCTTTTGATCTGAAGTGAGTTTCTTGTAGGCAACATATGTATGAATCTTGTTTACTCATCCACTTAGTCACCTAAACTTCTATTTGGGACATTTAATGCATTCACATTCAAAGCAATTTTGATAGATATATAGTTATTGCCATTTTATTATTCACATTTTTTATTTCTTCTTCTCCTCCTCCTCCTCCCCTCCTCCTCCTCCTCCTCCTCCTCTCCCTCCTCCTCCTCCCCTCTTCCTCCTCCCCTCCTCCTCCTCCTCCTCCTCTCCCTCCTCCTCCTCCCCCTCTTCCTCCTCCCCCTTCTTCTTCTACCTTCTGCAAGAAGTCCCTCTTACACTTATTTTAAAATCAGTTTGATATTGATGAAATCCTTCAGCTCTCTCTTGCCTGGAAAGCTCTTTATCAGTCCTTTAATTCTAAATAATAGCTTTGCTGGGTAAAGTTATCTTGGTTGAAGTCCATGGTTTTTATGGCATTGAATATTCCCTGCCAATTCCTACAAGTCTGCAAATTTTCTGTTGAGGAATTGGCTGAAAGTCTTATGGGAACTCTCTTGTAGGTAACTAAATTCTTTTCTCTTGCTGCTTTCATGATTCATTTTTTTCTCTAACTTTGGCATTTCAATTATGATATGTCTTGGTGTAAGCTAGTTTGAGTTCACATTTTTGGGACTCTCTCCTTTCCTGGGAGATGTATATATCCTTTGCCAGGATTGGAAAGTTTTCTATCATTATTTCTTCAAATAGGTTTTCAATTACTTGCTTTCTCTCTTTTATTCTGGCATTTCTATGATGCAAATATTGGATCACTTGATGTCCCAGAGACCCCTTTAACTATCCTCATTTTTTGGAATTTTTTTATTGTTGTTGTTCTGATTAAGTGTTTTCTGCTACCATATCTTTTAAATTGTTAATTCAGTTATCTACTTCACCTAATTTACTGTTAATCCCTCTAAGGTATTCTTCATTTCAGTTAATATAGTCTTCATTTATGACTAGTTTTTTATGATTTCTATCTCCTTTTATGTTTTCTATCAATTTGTTGAAGTTCTTGCTCAGTTTCTCTACTCTTCTGCTAAGTTCATTGAGCATCCTTATTACCAGTATTTCGAACTCTCCATCTATTAGATTGCTTGTCTTGAGTTTGTTGAGTTATTTTTCTGGAACTTTGTTCTGTTCTTTCATTTCAAACATGTTTCTTTGTCTCACCATTTTAGATACCTCCTTGTGTTTATTTCTATGTATTAGGCAGAACTTCTAGGTCTCCCAGTCTTTGTAGAGGGGGCTTTGAGGCCAGTAGTGCAATGTGCCTGGTCACCTGAGCTAGATGATCCCTGTGTGTCCCTTGTGTGTGTGTCATGTGTGTCCTCCTGTGTAGTTGAGAGTGACTTGCTTTTTGCATGTCAGTAGGGGAGATTGATCCTTGCACTGATTGGTTGTGAGAAATGCATTGTGTCTACAGTGGAGGAGCTATTGTGTAGGTGCTGGCCCTATAAAGCAGAATTCACTTTAGCAGGGGCATACAAGTCTGCCTTTTGGATGTATTGTCCTTGCATGTGACCCTGGGTTGTGCTTCAGCTCAGGTGGAAACCAACCACCAAGTGTGCAGACCACTGTCTCTTGGTGGGGGGGATCCCACCCTCAGCCAAGTTCAGAGCCAGCCTATAACCTGAGGATCACCTGGCATGAATCATCAAGAAATCCACAGAAGACCATCACCCTGGTACGAGTCTTGGAGCTGCTCAGCAAGAAGTAAAGAGTTTGCTGAGGTCAGATGCTGTTTGTCTGGGTTTCGTGAACTTTTGAGAAGTTTTAGGAATGTCTGCAGCATGACTCAAAACAGGCCATTTGTATGGAAAAAAGCCCTAGAAGTAGCTTGAGTGGACCCACAAGCTGGGTCAGTTGGTATACTAGGAAATCACAGAGTGAGATGACCAGTGTTAGCCAGGTTGATAGACAACCAGATATGGCAGCCACCTGTCTCTTCATATTGGGTTGGGGGAAGGCTCAACAATGGAATAGTTAATTCTGCCAGCACTGTGTTTGGGAGGAAGCTGCTCTTCTAGGCCTCACTCTGAAGCCAGACAACTCAGTTCCTCCTTGTATTTCCCTGGCACCTTTGAGCCACCACTGCTCCAGTGCCAGAGCTCAAAGGCATTTGGTCAGTGGGTAAATCCAAGTGCTGGCCCTTTAAGAGGAACTCCTGAGACTCCTGAAGCCTTCTGTCTGAGCCACAATCTTCACTGATTTCCACATCCAAATTTTTGTGGGTCATTCTCTTCTCAGCACTGAAATCCTGGACTGAGGAGTCTGATGTGGAACTGGCACAACTTGCTCCTCCAGGGTGAAGTCCACAGCTGAGATACACCTCCAAATTTTTAATCGTCATACATAGTCTGGGACAATTTTTTTTCCACATTTCTGCCCCTCCTACCTGTCTCGAGGTGGCTTCTTCTGTATGTCCTTATTTATGGGACTTCTCTTCAGCTAGGCTTCAGGCAATTCTCAATAATGTTTAGTTGTAATTTTAATGTGGTTGTGAGAGGAAGTAAGCACAGTGTCCACTTACTCCTCATTAAAAAAATATATTTATTTTTTTTTCAATTATAGTTGACATACAATATTATATAATTTCAAGAGTACAACAAAGTGGCTCAACATTTATGTAACTTTGAAGTAATTGTCACCATAAGTCCCATATGCATCTGACACCATTCATAGTTATTACAATACTACTGACTATATTCCCCATGCTATACTCTACTTCCCCAAGACCGTTTGATAATGACCAATTTGTACTTCTTAATCCCTTCATCCATCTCCCATAACAAAAAATTTCACAACAATCCTAATGTTCTCTGTATCTATGAGCTCACTTCTGTTTATTTATTCTGTTCTCTAGATTCCACATATGACTTTTGTCTTTCTCTATCTAATTTGTTCCACTCAGCAAAATATTCTCTAGGTGAAACCATACCATTGTGGATTAAACACTTAAACACAAAGAGAGAATCTTAAAGGCTGAAAGAGAAAAACAATTACCTATAAGGGAGGTCCCACAGGACTGTCAGTTTATTTCTCAACAGAAACTTTGCAGGCCAGAAGGGTTTGACAGGAAGTATTCAAAGTGATGAAAAGGAAGGACCTACAACCAAGATTGCTCTACCCAGTAAAGTTGTTATTTAGAATTGAAGGACAGTAAAAACAACTTCTCAGACCAAAAAAAAAAAAAAAAAAAAAGAAAGAAAGAAAAAAAAAAACTAAAGGAGTTTATCACCTCGAAGCCAGTGTTATAGAAAATGTTAGAGGAACTTCTTTAAGACGAAGAAAAAATAAAATAAATAAATAAAATATATATGAATAATAAAATAGTAATAACTACATATCTTGCAACAGTAACTTTAAGTGTAAATGTACTAAGCGCTTCAATCAAAATATAGGGTGGCTGAATGGATCATAAAATAAGACCATTACATATGCTACCTATGAGAGACTCACTTTAAATTGGGACACACAGAGACTGAATTTAAAGGGATAAAAGAATGTTTAATAGCAATGGAAACAAACAAATAAAAAATCTGGGGTCGCAATACTTATACCAGACAAAACAGACTTACTTTAAACAAAGGTTATAATGAGACAAAGAAGGACCCAGTTATCTCAGTTCTAGATATTTATCCAAAGAAACCCAAAACACTACTTTGAAGAGACATGTGAATCTGTATGTTCATCACAGCATTATTTACAGTAGCCAAAATATGGGGGCAATCCTGGATGTCCATTGATGCGCATAAAAAAGTATGAAATCTTACCATCTGCAACAACATGGATTGAGCTAGAGGGTATTCTGCTGAGTGGAGTAAGTCAGAGAAAGATAAATGTCATATGTGGAATCTAGAGAACAGGATAAACAAAAACAGGAAGCAACTCATAGATACAGAGAGTATATTGATGTTGTCAGATTGTGGGGCTGGGGGATGAGTGAAGAAGGGGGGGAATGAATAGGTGCAAATTGGTAGTTTAAAGAATATTCATGAGGATGCAAATTACAGCATAGAGAATGCAGTCAGTAGTATTGTAACAATTATGGATGTTGTCAGATTGGTATTGAATTTATCTGGTGATCACTTTGTTAGTTACATAAATATCTAGACACTGTGTTGTTTACCTGAAACTAATATTATGTTTCAACTATAATTAAAGATAATAAAAATATAAACATTATAAACAAATTTTTAAAAGAGATTGTTTGCTTAATGAATGTGTGAATGGACTTTTTAGATGTTTCATAGTGAAGGACAACCTACCTTTTCCTGGATATTGCTGTTTATATGACAGGCAGGCTAACACTGGGAGAATGAACTGGTTTTGTATAGATTACATGGGTGATTACTATGGAGTAGGTAGAAGGTAAAGGGTGTCAAATACATGGTGATGGAAGGAAATTTAAAACTTTGGGTTGAAACACTCAGTATAATGCACACATGACATATTATTGAATTGGTATACTTGAAACCTATATATGATTTATTAACCAATGTCATGGCCAATAATTTTAATAAAAAAATTAGGTCTCTGTGTGATTCTAGAACTCTATAAAACAAAAAGCTTTTGCTGTTAAATATATTAAATAATGATAAATAATGTGTTCCTCTTTATATGGATCTATTTTCCACTAATGAGATACAGGAAGTATCTTATTCTCTAATATTGAGCAAGAGTTTATAAAAAGTTTATTCCTTTCTCTGTGAGCCCAGTAGAAATAAACTGATGAGCCATTTGGCTAAAAACTGGTGATCACGAGCTATGATAACCATGGGAGGACTTGGTTTCAAATTGTGTTAAGCTTACTTATAGAGACGGGATCAAACCCATGACTTTGCCTCTATTAGTACTGTGGTTGGAACTATGGAACTAAAATTAATCACAATCTTCCTGTCACACTTAAAGGCAACCCAATATCTAAATTGGAGGGCCTATTTTTTGTTTGTTTATTCTGGGCTCTGGCCTGAAAAGATAGTGTTGACTTTCTCATCCTAGAATTATCATTGAAAGATTCCTGGCAAACTGAGCCTATCATGTTTCCCATCTTAGTCTTTTCACCTGCGAATATTTTTTATACAGCTTAACTTTCTACTCAACTAATGGCTGCCTTTTGACTTTATTTGGAGATTGCTCGTGTTTGTGATAAGAGTTAGAGATCCAGAAAAAAAAGGAAAATGGGAGGGAAAAAAATGGAGGCGTTTACTGTTACAAGACTCACCAATGGAGGTCCGCTCTCATGCACCAGTAGATGGAGCAGAATGAGAATTATAAAAGAACAACTTTCCAAGACTTTTCAGATTTGGAACAGTGATGATCTCTCTGTAAACTATCCTGGCAAGATTTCAAAAACCTTCTCACCTTCTCAAACTTCCAAATGGCTGGAAACCTCTGAAGAAAGATATTTTGGATTAGGTCTAATTGCAATTATCAAAATTTTTATCTGAAATCCCTTAGTTTTTTTAATTAAATTATTCAGTTTCTTTAGTCAAACTTTTTTTTTCACTGGCATTTGACCCACATACATTCTTGTTCAGTCTCCCTAGAAAAGTTATAAGGAGAATTGAAGTAATTGAAATGCTTTGTTTGCATCAACACCCTTAGGCTATCTCAATTTTCAACCTACTGGATTAGATATCTCTTTCCTTTTGCAACATTTATCTATGTGTCATTTTATTCTGATGAACTTGAACACAAACCAACTTTTCACTTTCTTTCAAAAGAGGGAAATGATAACAAAATATATTGATCATCAGGCTTTAAACTAAATTAGATGACTTCTAGGAAACGTCATGGTCTTTGTACATACCCTACCCAGTTTCCTACTCTTTCTCCCCCACCTATTTTCAATGTCAGAGAGTGAAAATATACAACCAGAAGACTTGAAGTTCCTGTTCATCCCTCTGCCAGCAAAAGCATATACCCACTAAGGCTGGAAAATAGACCCCGGGATTTCGAAAGCATTATACTGGGGTCAAAGTCCAAAAGCCTTTTGGTTATCACTCACTTATACAGAAAACTTTAGCTACCATGTACTTGCCTTTCACTGAACAATTTTATTTTATATAAAGTATGCCATTTCTCCTTTTTTTCTCCATCTAAGTTTCAAAATCTATCTATCCACACATTTATCTGGAGACTGTCACAAGAGCTGTATCTCTGGGAGCATACTTTGCTCTGAATGAAATCTCTAAATCATTTATCTTCAACCTACTCATCATATCTGGGGTCCAATTCTCTTCCATGTTTAATTTTAAATGCAAGGAGTGAGTTGGTGAGCTACACATTAACCTAAATAAGTTGAAGTTCCAAAGTGCCCCCAGACCATTTATCTCATAACTATAAGTTCAAAGTTTCTGATCTTCACCAGAAGGGAATAATTAACTTTTAAGACCTTCAGTAACCTCTTTTCCAAACAAGCAATTAAATTTTGGCAAACAAGAGCCATTGGGGAAATAAAGGAGCACTTTGTACAGGAAAAGAAATAAAGAAAAGAGAAAGAAGACTTTTTAAATCATTGGACTTTTATATACAACTGCTGGGCTTTCAGTATACAACTGCTGGGCTTTCAGAAGTTTTATGCACTTGAGTCAGGTTAGTTTGTTCCCTCACTGTTTCATGAATATCTCCATGCTTACTTTCACTCCTTATCCATGGATGGTCCTGATGTATCTAAACAGTTATAACACCCTTGATTCTATATAAAATTGCATACTCAAAGCATCCTTTTTTGTTAGTGGGTCATAAATATCTTTCTTGTATATAGAAGACACCTAAGGAAGTTATTTTAGTGCCTAGTAAAAGAGTAACAGGAAAAATCTGGATCTAAGATAAATAGGGAAACATTTGTGTTCTGTAGCTTAGTGAAGGGAAGCATCCTACCAGTGAAATAAAGGCCTTAGAACACTGAATAGTAGGAGTTACTGTGAGCAAAGGGCAAATGGCAGGGCATAGAGACTGAGCTAGTAGGGAGACACTTCTCTGATTTGGGAAGATTGTGACTGCAAAAGGCTTCTTCACTAACTTTGCTTCTGGTGAACTCTTGAAAACCTTTAATTAGAGGACAAGCAAAAGAGAGAGTCTATAGTGGATTCCAAAGAGCTAACTGTACAGGTAATTTCTCATCACAGTTCTTGAGTGTCTATCCGGAATTATGCACAAATCCATAAGACAACTCTGCCTTCTCCTTCCCCTTATGTTATGATGTAGGCCTGAGTCATGGAGTAGGAGCCATGGATTGGTAGGAAAAAAGGGAGATAACATTCTAGACAGGACTTACCAGGCAAACATCACATAATAGTCTTTAAACAGATTTCTAAAGAAATTTGTTTCAACATTGAAAAATTACGTACTCATTTTAAATTGGGAAAATATCCTTTCTACCTGTGATGCTTTAAGCTGGTCCCAGACAAACACAAGACTTCTAATAGCTTTGCATCTCAGAGATTTCCCAAGGCTCTAGAGGTATGATTAGCATCAGAGTACCTCTCAAAGTTTCTTGCAAACTCCCAAAGATGCCACAGTGGGTATTGTTAAGAATTTGGCAGGCTTGACAGTTAAATTCACTTGCAAATTCCAGCTGCATAATAACATACTAATTGTAAACAAGAATGAAATGTAGAATGCTTCCTCAAGATGTGAGGAAAATTTGAAGGCTTAAAAACAATGAAAAAAAATAAATAAAACAGTTTGTGCAAAAAGAAATCAACCAGTAGAATTTAATTTCAAAATTTTTATGAGCTTGACAAATATGCTCACAATTTTTTAAATTTTTCTTCTTTTTTTAAAAATTTTATTTTATTATTAGATTCAGGTATATAGCACATGGGTTAGACATTTACATAGTTTATAAAACAATCTCCCTAATTGCTCTTCTTCTCTTGAAATGTGCTCATCTTAATGACACCCATTTTAGAACATAACATTTTATCATATATTACCCCAATATAAAAATGCAAATAACTTATGGGGAGATTTAGATTCTAGTCTTGGCTCTGTCACAAATTTGCTTTATTATTGTAGTGAAATGGTGAACGATGATTCCTGCCCTAAGTACTGCATATGGCTGTTATAAGGACCAAAGTACATACTGAGTACAAAAGAAAATTGAAGATAAAGAAATACTGTGTTGGAAGCATTTTAAACCTAAAGTTTGAATGGAATCAAAGGAAACCTATAGATCTCAGGATTAGACCAAAATTTAAGGTAGCATACATTGTTCCTTATTTGGTTTTTTGGAGGCATACATATCTATATCTATCTATCTATCTATCTATCTATCTATCTATCTATCTATCTATGTTAGCTGTGGATACATATCTATAAATATATACATGTATATGTATATATATATATATATATATATATATATATTTAACTTTATAATAGACCTAGGAAATACATAACAACAACTTAATTTATATATTAAGAAGGAAGCTTAAGGACATGAAATAACTATATGGATAGTGATAAGCAATGTGCCTAGAACATAATAATCACTAAATAATGGAATTAGTATAATTAACATTATTTATGATACAGTTAATGGATATGTTCAGGTCAGAAATATTATAAGCTCCTGAAAAGGGACATGATGATGAAAATCTATTAACTCAGCATAGCTGGTAGAAAGGTAAGACAATAAACTCTCTGCAGAATGCAAGTTTTCAAAAAATTCAGATTACTTGATCTATTGATTAATTCATTGATTGATTTATTCATGAAAATTTAAATAACTTAATCTAGCAATTTATTGGTTAATTCATTCATTTTGCATTCACTTATTAAACAAATATATATAGACTATGTACTATGATTTCACATAATTTGACAGAAATGCAACATACAGAAATAAATACATCTAGGTCCTTAACTTCAATGATCTTATCATTTAGTAAAGAGATACAGATATCTAAAATAGTTCATGAAAATAAAGTATTACAGATGCTTTGATAGGAATACCAGTTATAATGAGAAAGAGAAAAGAGGCTGATCAATTCTACTAGGAATGAAGTTAGTCAGGGAAGGTGAATTTAGAAAGCAAAGCTTGAGCTGAGTCTTTAAGATAAGTAAGTGTTCGTTGCAGGTCATGTTGGAAGGTAGGAAAAAAAAATCAGAGAAATGAAGAAACCTCCCTAGTTTGGGAAACCAAAATCAGCTCAGCATGGCTGGAGCAGACCATGTTAAAAGAAAATGGGGCAAGGAAACAGGTTCAGAGTTAAGTGAGGGTCAAGGCATGAAGGGCATTGGTCACCATGCTAAGAACTTGGACCTTTTTTCTAAAGGTAATGGAAAGCCACAGAAGAGTTTAAGGAATATATGTTTGGTTTTAATTTTAGAAAGATCACCATGACAGCATTGTGGAAGATGAAATAGGAGGGCAAGTCTGGATACAGCAAAGATTCACTGGAATGAGGCTTGAATCAAAGCTTCAGTTATATCTTCATATGTAAAATGGGAATAATAATAATTAATAGGGTTTAGTGAGGATTAAGAAGTAAATATTTGTTCTTAGAACAGTGTCTGACCCTTAGGAAGCAGTATATAAGTTTTTGTTGAAAAAAAAATGTAAGCTTCTCAAAAGCAGGATTTTGACTTTATTTACTAATTTTCTATCTGGTATATACATCCCTCTATACATTTTTTTTTGTAAAATAAATAAACAAATGTTAATTTGTTCCTCCTTTCTTTAACTTCTATCATTATTATTATTTTTCTACTCCAAAGAAAGTGCTGTTCTTGGAGAGTTTGTACAGAATTTTATTCTTTAATTAAACGAAGTTACAAGACTGTGTTTTCTTTTTTTTCTTTTTTTCTAAATAGTATTGTTGAGATGTAGCTTATACAATGCAATTTATCCTTTAAAATGCACAGATAAATAATTTTTATATACATAGATATGAGAAACCATCACCACATTCAATTTTAGAATATCTGTATCACCTCAAAAAGAAACCCCATACTCTACCTATCCCCTCACTTACCTCCTAGACTTGCCCTAAACAACCACTAATCTACTTCCTGTCTCTTCAGATATACTCATTCTGGATTTTCACATGAATGGAATCATATTTTATGTAGACTTCTGTGACTGTGTTCTTTCTTTTTACCCACAGCACTATTTATTGAATAGACTTTATTTTTCTTCATTTTAATTTTTTTATTTTATTTTGTAAAATTTTTAATTATTATAATTTTTTACTATGGCGAAAATAGTTAACAACACCTACTGTTTCAGGTGTACAATTTAACAGTAAGGCATATGTATATATTGCATTGTGTGTTCCCTGTCCTGTCGGGGGCTGCACGGCTAAAAATGGCTGCCTGACCAAAATGGTCGCTCAGCAAATACTTAAAGGCTTCTCTCTGACTGTCTCAAACTACTTCCCGCCAAAGGACTTTCCACGGGACTTTCTGTCCCGCCCCTTTTAGTTACGCAATATCGCCTGACTTCCCCTGGCCAATCAACACCGCCAACGCAACATCACCCGATCACGATCATGCTCTATATAAGCCTGCAACAAAGCCTTAATAAATGAGACTTGATCAGAAAGCCTGTCTTGTCTCCTTTCTTTGCGTCGTCTTGTCTCCCTCCCCTCCCCGTTCTGTCTTAGGGTCTCTGTTGATCGTCCTGCGGGTTGGGACACTGTCCATAGTTAGATTTCTTTCTGTCACCACATATCTGACCCCTTTTACCTCATCTACCACCCTCTTCCACCCTCTCCTTCTACCCTCTGGTAACCAATAGTCTGTAATCCATGTCCATGACTCTCTGTTTATACTGTTCGTTTGTTGCTTTTAGGTTTATATCCTACATATAAGTGATATCATGTGATTTTCAACTTTTTCTGTCTGGTTTATTTTGCTTAGCATGATTATCTCAAGGTCCATCCATGTTGTCACAAATAGCAGTATTTCATCTCTTATGGCTGAGTAACATTCCATTGTATACATGCACCACAGCTTCTCTATCCAATTATTTATCATAGGACACTTCGGTTACTTCTATATCCTGGCCACCATGAATAATGCTGCTATGAACATTGCTATGCAGATATTTGAATAGACTTTCTTTACTTCATCTTAGAGGGAAGGTTTTTAGTTTTTCACCATTAAATGTAATGTTGGCTGAGGGTTTGTCATATATGGCCTTTATATGTTAAGGTACTTTCTTTCTATATCAATTTTATTAAGTGTTTTGAGCATAAATGGATGCTGTATCTTATTGAAGGCTTTTTCTGCATCTATTGCTATGATCATATGATTCTTGTTTTTTTAATTTGTTTATGTGGCATATCACATTAATCAATTTGTGTATGCTGATCCATCCCTGTACCTCTGGGATGAAGCCCAGTTGATCATGGTGTAAAATCTTTTCAATATATTGCTGTATTCAGTTCGCTAGTATCTTATTTAGCATTTTTGCATCTGTATTCATGAGAGATATTGGTTTGTAGTTTTCTTTTTTTTCATTGTCTTAACCAGGTTTTGGTATCAGGGAGAATAGGCCTCAAAATGAGTTGGGAAGTATTACCCACTGTTCAATTTTTTTGGAAGAGTTCGAGGAGAATAGGTATTAAATCTTCTTTAAAAGTTTGGGAGAATTCACTGGTAAAGCCATCTGGTCCTGGACTTTGACTCTTTGGTGGATTTTTAATGATTTTTTAAAATTTCCATACTGCTAATCCGTTTATTTAGATTTTCCAATTCTCCTTGATTCAGTCCAGGAAGGTTGTATATTTCAAAGTACTGGTCCATTTCTTCTAGGTTATTAAATTTGGTATTATATACTTTCTCATAGTATTCTTGTATGATCCTTTGTATTTCTGTAGTTTGTCATCATTTCCTCTCTTTCATCCCTGATTTTGTTTATTTGTGTCCTTTCTCTTTTTTTATTTACTGAGTCTGGCCAGGGGTTTATCAATTTTGTTAACCTCAAAGAACCAGCTCTTTGTTGCATTTATTTTTTCTATTGGTTTTGTTTTCAATATTATTTATTTCTGTTCTAATTTTGATTATTTCTTTCCTTCTGCTGACTTTAGACTTCAATTGTTCTTCATTTTATAGTTTTTTTTTTTTTTTTTTTTTTTTTTTTTTTTTTTTTGCTATGAAGCGTTAGGTTGTTTATTTGGGCTGGTTCTTGTTTTTGGAGATAGGCCTGTAATGACATGGACTTTCCTCTTATGACTGGTTTTGCCATGTCCCAAAAGTTTTGTTATGTTGTCCTATCATTATCATTCATTTCTATATATCTCTTGATCTCTCTATTTATTTCTTCTTTTGCACGGTTATTCTTCAGTAGCGTGCTGTTTAAGCTCCATGTATTTGTGATTCTTCCTACTTTCTTTTTAGAGTTGATCTCTACTTTCAAAACATTATGATCAGAGAATATGGTTAGTATGATTTTAACCCTCTCATTTCTTGAGGCTATCTCTGTGTTCCAGTACGTGGTCAATTTTTTAGAATGTTCCATGTGAACTAGAGAAGAATGTATAAGCACATGATTTGGGATAGAAGGCTCTGTAAATATCAATTATGTGCAGTTGGTCTAATGTGTCATTTAAGGATGTTATTTTCTTGTTCATTTTCTGTTTGGATGATCTATCCATATCCAACAGTGGGGTATTTAGGTATTTAGTAATTGCTTTAAATATATTATGCTCCTTGATTGGAAGCATAGATATTAATAAGTGTTATATGTTCTTGGTGTATGATTCACTTTATCATTATGTATTGTCCCACCATATCTTTCTTTACCTTTTTTTGAAATTTTGAAATCTATTTCTTCTCACATTAGTGTCACTATTCCCACTTTTCTGTGAATGTCATTTGCTTGAAATATCATTTCCTACCCTTTCACTCGGAGTCTATATTTGTCTTTGGATCTGAAATGTGTCTTCTGGAGGCAGCATATGATTGGGTTTTGTTTTTTGATCCAATCTACAACTCTGTGCCTTTTTGTTGGTGAGTTCAATCCATTTACATTTAGGGTGATTATTGAAATATGAGGTCTTCTTATAGCCATTTTATCTTTTGCTTTCTGGTAGCTTGGTGTTTCCATTATTTGCCTTGTCCTTGTGTTTCTGTTTTCTTTGCTTTGGTTGAGTTTTATGGGTTTTCCTTCTGGTCCTTTTTGTTTTATGTTATATACTTCAGTTCTGAAGCTTTGGCGTGTGGTATCAATACGAATATATGGACAATATATATACATACATACACACACATACATACATACATACATACAGTCATTCATTCATTCATCATCATTTTCTTCTGTGTGTGCCTTATCTCCATTCCCCTTTGCAAGTCTAGATCTTTAAATCCTCTCCTTTTCTGTCATCGCTGTCTCAATTTGTCCCTGTGTATGCTGAACATTCATTGCTATCTTTCTATAGCCAATCTATTCTTATTGTTTAAGCTTAAAATGTTCTGTTCTATGTAAGGTGTGCACTCCTCTGCTTATCTGCCTGCTAGTGAGCTTATTCATATTTATGTGTTTTTTGTCATTTTAATTTATGTATTTATGTAAGCTTACCCCTTTCAGTATTTCTTGTAATGCATACCTCAAAGTGGAGAATTCCCACAATTTTTGTATGTCTGAAAAGTCTTTATTTCTCCTTCACATCTAAAAGAGAGCTTTGCTGGATACATTATTCTAGACTGGTAGTTCCTTTCATTTCATAGTTTGAATATTTGATTCCTTTCTAGCTTGTTAGGTTTGTGCTGAGAAGTCTGATGATACTCTATGGGCTTTCTTTATAGGTTACTATCTTCTTTTCTCTGGCTGCCCCGAGAATTCTGTCTTTGCCATTGATTTTTGATAATTTTAATACAATGTGTCAAAGAAGACCTTTTTGGGTTGAGATAATTGGATGTTCTGTTGACTTATTGAATTCCAAGCCCCAGCCCATTCCTTCATTTTGGGAAATTCTCATTAACTATTTGTCCGAATATGCTTTCTGATCCTACTCCTCTTCCTCCCTTTTGAGAATGTTCTTTGTCCTTATGTTCCTTTCCTGATGGTATCAGCTAGTTCTTGTATTTCTTTCTTTATTTATTTTTATTTTTTTATTATTTATTATTATTTATGACTACAGCACCTCTGGTCCTTCCTAGGTGGCCTCTCATCCAAGTACTAACGAGGCTTGACCGTGTTTAGCTTCTGAGATCAGACATTGGACTTGTTCAAGGTGGCATGGCCATAGATCATGGACTGTGGCTCTACGGGGCATGAACTCAGGACCGTCTGCATGTAAAGCAGATGAACTAACTGCCACACTATGGAACCACATCCAGTTCTTGTATTTCTTTTTCATTAGTTTTCATTCTTCAGTTTCTCTCTTCTTCCATCTGATTTATTTTTAGATTTCTGTCTTCAATACCACTAATCTTTCCCTCCATCTGGTTGACTCTATTTCCCAAGCTCGCTATTTCATTTTTCATCTCTTACAGTGTGTTCTTCATCTCCAGAAGTTCTATTTGGTTCTTTTTGACAGTTATAGACGCTTTGCTAAAAACAAAACAAAACAAAACAAAAACCTCATTTTGCTCTAGTATTTCTTTTCAGTTCCTTAAATTATTGATATGAATTGTTTTGGATCTCACTGAGTTTTTCTCAGAGGGGCATCCTGAATTCTTTGTAATTTAAGTTGCATATTTCTATGTCTGTAAGCTTATTGTCTGTAGATTTTTTTCTTTCTTTCTGAGATGCCTTTTTACTTTGGTTGTTCATGGTGTTTAATGGACCTACTCTCTGCTTGGGTATTAATGAAAGTGCACTCTGCTTTTTTTTCCAGAAAGAACATTTATTAGAAAGGTCTCTCTTTTGCCTGTTTTAAGAAGACATTTTTCTTTGAGTTTCCAGTAGGTGATGTCTAAGCGCTCTTGGATCCCTGCTTTATATAGAGTCTTAATAATGCCCTTTTTATATATATAGATATTCGATCAGGCTAGCTACCCTTAGTCTCAGTCCCTTTCAGTGTATCAACAGTTTTGGTAGTGTTCACTCAGATTCCCCTGAGTCTCTGTGAAGATTGCTCTGAGTGGATATGGAGATAGAGGCCTTCTCTGTTTGGAGATTTAAACCATCAGGGCCAGAAGTTTGTGTCAGCTCTGCCAAGTGTCAGCAGTATTGGTGACCAAGAAGTGAAATTTAGATGGTGAGATGCCCAGTTGAAAGAATGCACAAGATGCAGACATGAGGATGAAATGGCAGTCAACGACTTTATTGTGCAGAGTGCACTTCTGTTGGAAAATGCAGTTCTATTGGTGAGCATGTACGCATCTTCAGGCTCTCCTAATATCTACCTAGTGTGAAAGCGATTAGTGAAAACTGACAGTTTTCATAGTGGAAATTCATACAAAGTGGGATCAGGCTGCCGTGGGTTGGAAGGGGAGCCTGTATGTTGAGGAGGACTAAAACATCTGTTGAAAACAAGTTGTGATGGTGTTTTCGAAATGTTTTTCACTTTTTCCATGAAGAGGACAAACAACACTGTAAAAGTTAACGGAAGATTGTATTGCATGTCAAGGACACTTGTTTTTGAATACGTACTTTTGGTGAGCCAGAATTACAGTTAAAGATTCAATGCTACTAATGGTGTGTCCTGTGCAGAATCAGGCAGCGCTCGAGCAATGCAGAAGAAAGTGTTACAGTGTTTGCCTGGAATACACCCATTTTAATCAATATTCTTCACGTGTTTGTGACTGCAGGGAACAGGATGTCTCTGAGGATAAAGGCTTCAGGCAATGGCTTAGAATTGATCTACTTGCATTCTGCAAGCTTCTTTTTCAAAACGCATTGGATGTGTCAAGTGATCATTTGTCATCTGATTTGCTGCCGTATTGCACAGAGAGGCGATTTTATATCTGCTGTGTGCAAGCTCCCTTGGACTCGTCTAACATCTGCAAAGACAGCATGTGATTAGTGATAACTGACAGTTTTCACAGTGGAAATTTGTACGAAGTGGAATCGGGCTGCCCTGTGTTAGAAGTGAGCGCAAATGCCGAAGAGGACTCTGACGGTTGTCATAAACAAGAGTGGATGGTGTTTCAATACTATAGCTCTTCATTACCATGTACTGGACATAAAACACTATTAAAGTTAGAGAAAGGTCGCATCACATGTCAAGGAAACGGGTTTTTGAATACGTGCGTTTGGTAAGCCAGAAGTGCCGTTCACGATTCCAAGCTACTATCCGTGTGTTCTGTGGAGTCTTAGGCAGCACTCAAACAGTGTACAGGAAAGTGTAGAGTTCTTATCTGTACTTCCTTGAACACATTTCTGTTTGAGAAAGAACTTTGCCCCCGTCTTCTTGATTGTTGGGATCTACAAAGCAGTCTTACACGACTGTGGCTTTCCGCTGATGCCCGAATTTCAGTATCATTCTTTTGGCAGCAATACTCTTTAGAGATCCATACTCTCCCAAAACCACCTGCTTGGCCATGTGAACACATACGAATGCAATAATAGCTTTCCTGTAGCTTAGAATAGTGGATCTTGACCAGTTCCACTGCCCACTGTTTCTTTGGCCAAAATTAACAGAAACCAATGGATTTTCCCCGTAGTGCCCCAGGTGAAAGTGATGAGGAATTAGTCTGGTGAGGACCTGATAGTAATGCCTTTTCTCATAAACTCAATTTTGTATGTGAAGAATAAATGTGTAATGGAGTGTATATAAAAGTTGAAATGGTCTGACTTGTGGTAACTCCTATGCGCAGATCTCACGCTCAGATATCCTGGTGTGCAGTTTGGGTGATTGTTGAGTTTTAGCTGTTCAGCTTATTTTTGTTTCAATGGAAGAGATCTGGAGATGTGTCTCACTTCTCCATGTTTTTGACTTCACTGTCTTATAGGCTCCCATGTCTTATAACCAAAGTTGTTGTAAGTAAGAGTTTCTCAAATTGTAATTCCCTGAATAGCAGCAATAGCAATCACTTCTGCCACATCTAAGAACTTGTTCAAAATATCTAGAGCCTCTTTTATAATGCACTAATCCCATTAACGAGAGCTTTACCCTTATGACTGAAGCACTTCCCAAGTCTTCACATCCTTATACCATTATATTTGGGAATTACAATTTAAACATAGAATTTGGGGTGGGGAGCATATCCAAGCCATAAAAATCTCTTACATTTAGGTCTTCAATTCATTTTGAATTATTTATATCTTTAGTTTATTTTAACATTGTTTTGTAGGTGTCTGAGTATGCTTTACACATTTTTTTCTTAAGTACCTTATTCTTTTTGATGTTATTGTCAATAGAATTATTTTCTTATTTTCTTATTTTGTTTTTAGATTGCTTATTGCAATTTTTTTTCATATTGATCTTAGAGCCTGCAATCTTGCATAACTTGTTTATTTGTTCCAATAGTTCCCCCCTCCAGTGGACTCATTAGGGTTTTCTATATATAATATATGAGAATACAGATGATTTTATATTTGCTCTCCATTTTGTATGCTATTTATTTATTTTAATTGCCTGATTGCCTTATCTAGAACCTTTAGTACAATATTGTAAATAAGTGACAAGAGTGGATGTCCTCATTTGGTTTTTGATTTAGGGTGAAAGCAGCCACTCTTTCCTTATTAATTATGATGTCATCTGTGACATTTTTGTAGATTAACTTTATGAGACTAAGAAATTTCCCTTCTATTCCTAGTTTGTTGTTGCTGTTCTTTTTTTTTTTTTTAATCGTCGAATGGAACATTGAGCTTTCAATAAAGAAGTATTAGGAGCTTTCAATAAAATTTCTACCATTATTGGTTTTTGCACATAGACTGGATGAATACCATTTAAGATTTTTTTCTCTTTGTATGGGACATTAGATAACATGATTCTTTCATCTCATAATAATGAACTTCAAGGAACTGTGTCAAATCCTAGTTTGAAATGGATGGTGTATCAGGTGCTAATAAAACCATTTGTTCCCTAGTTGGACACTGACAAAAATTTTCATGTGCAAAAGTTTTTATTACAATATTTTCTCCAGTGGACTTTTACCCATGCTACATGCCATAGCAGTCTGTTCTAGCACAAGTAAACATTGTGTAAATGTTGTCATTAATTTCTTGTTCTCTACACACACTGGGAAATGAAAACAAGGACAAATTGAGATAGCGGGTAAAGATCTTAATATGATTTAATGTTTCTGTTCCAGGAAGCTTTTCCTACACAGTCCTTCTTGACAGGACTACCAGAAAGAAGTATGGGTCAATATTATCATTCTTAAAGTGCAGATATGGATAGGTCAAGAAACTTAGTCACCCTGTTCATCATTTTATCATTGAATTCTAATCACTCCAGTTTTAAAGTAAGGAATCACTTAAGCTAAAGCTTCCAAAAACAGTTTTAACTGTATCTTAGTAAGTTTAGGGTGCCTTAACATATACCATAGGGTGGTTTAAACAACATGTACTTTTTAAAAATATAATTCCAGATGTTGGAAAATCCAAAGTGCTTTCATGTTTGCATACAGATGCCTTTTTTTGTTGTATCTTTACATGATGGAGAGAGATAATCTCTTTCATACCTCTTATAAGGTCAGTAACCCCATTCATGAAGGTTCCACTCTCATTATCTAATTACCTTTTAAAGGCTCTACCTCTGTATACCATAGGGGTTAGAGCTTCAATGCATAAATTTTGGGAAGACACAAAGAAACTGAAAGTTAAAAAGAAACAAATGTATTATTTCCCTCAGAGATGTATATTATGGCTAATTTGTGTGAACAGTCGGGGCAGAGACTCTAATTCTCCTTTAGATGACTTAATTACATTATGCATATTCTTATGCATAAAACAGTAACAACTACAATTAATATTTGCATAACCGTGTGCCATTTACAAAGAATTTTTGTAGTTACCTAAATGCCATCAATGCCATAGCTATGAAACATCTATTTCATAATATTGAGAGAGGGAAACCTTGAGGTGTGGTTTATAGGGAATCAGTTCCCATATTAGAGACTGAGATAAAAAAAATTTTAATATTTGCTCACAGTATCCTTAAATTTTCATCATAGTCCTTAAGGATCTTCTAGTCGGTATACTTAAGTATACTTACTTTCCAAACATTTGTCACTGTTGTTTTAATATCTATATACAATTTTTACTAACTCCCAACAAAATAACCAAATGCTGCCATTTAGGGAAACCGTAGGTTCACTTTTTGCCCAAGGATGTAGATCTTGCTTCTACTAGGATGTAGATCTTGCTTCTACCAGGTGAAAGGTGAAAAGACTAATTTGCCTTCCTGTTTCAGGTACCCCTCAAGCCCTCAAGTCCACCTGTGCTTCATGTCTTGTAATGGTAAAAGACCACGTCTAATGCAACTTCCTTGAATGACTGCAACACTGAATAAAAGCCAACAGGGCCCAGACTTCACATTTGAACCAAACAGATTCCAGGGTTCAGGCAGAGGGCATAAAAAAGTTATCAGTTTTTACTTTTTCTGGTAATAGGTTTTGTCTAGAAAAACTGTTTTTTATAAACATGAGTTGATCAGATTGGACAATACATAATATAGACTCTCTGAAGGCATGAATTAGTATTTTCTAGTAGAGATGAAATTGTTCCATCAGGAAAGGTATTTTTCTGACTCTTTACATATTTAAGCTCTGGAGTTTTTAGGCTTTCCATTCACCTTCTTATGCATTCATTTATTTCAATCACCCATTCATAAGAGCATTTATTGAGGGCCTTCTGTATTCTTAGCATGCCTCCAATTATGTCTTTAAAAGCTGACCCATTTGGAAGACTTGTAAAAGTACTGGCAAGTTGGTTGATATTTCTATGTGCAGTTGAATGTGTGAAATATGAGGGTTGTTGGAAAGAGCTTTGGAAATAAGTTTATCACTCCTGCTTTTTCCTCTGCTGAAAATTTGCAGGATAATCCTGATAACTAAGGGCCATTGGAAGTGCCACTTGTGATGTCCTGCACTTCCTCTCACAAATTCACAATATATGCCTGGAGTGAGGTTCATACTACCAATGCTTGCTTATCCACATGGAGCCTCTTCTTCCTCTTTTATTTCTGCTTTTATGTCATGCATGTCTTTGTCAATTAACATTACAGTTTCCCAAGTGATCGAGTATTAGAGGTTTTATACTTCTTATGAAAGTCAGCATGGATAGAGATTTCAGAGACCGATGAAAGAAAAATATCACATAGGGGCTTGGGCTGTTCTAATGTTTTTTTCTTTTGATTATCAGAGAAAACAACTTCTTGTTTAAAAGAAAATCCCTAATTTCTCTGAGAAGTTGTATACAGTCAAGTGCTCATGTTATATCCATGTACCTTCTCTGTCTATTATCTAGGCTCTATGTGTTTATCTGGGTCAGGCTAATCAAATTCTTTGAAAAAGATATAACGTTATCAAAATATTTAATTTATATTACAACATGCTAAATAGTATTTCTGACAGAAATGTGTGTTTGGCTGATTAATGAAGAGGAGCCATGTTAGAAGTAATTCATATTTCTAACTGAGAATTACAACAATAGTTTTTGTCCATATGATTAAAATTAATTAAGTTGAGGGTGGGAGTTAAAGAGAAAAAGTAATTTCGAGTCATTATGTGTGACTATGGCATGTGTGAAGAAGCATTAATTTTCCAGTTCTCCATCTTAACTTGTTAATGTAGATGGTGACCTATTGCAGGATACATAGATGTTTCTCAGGGCTTTCTGTTTAGAAAAAAATAAAATCATGTGATGAGTTTAAAAAGTTGCATGTGTTTGTTTTTGTATGTGTGCATGTTTGTGAGTGTGAGCACTGAGGATGCATATGTGTATATTGATACTCTAAATAAGTAACAAGAAAATTAAAGGCCTTTTTAATTTAATTTAATTTAATTTAATTTTTATTTTTCAGTTATAGTAGTCATACATTATATTAGTTTCAGGTGTACAACATAGTGATTAGATATCTATATAACTCACAAAGTGATCACCCCAATAACTCTAGTACCCATCAGACACCATATGTAGTTATATTATTGACTATATACTTTATGCTATACTTTCTATCTCCATGATTATTTTGTAACTACTAATTTATACTTAATCCCTTCCTTTTTCACTGATTCGCCCAACCCCCCATCCATCTGGTAACCTTCAAAATCTTTTCTGCATGTATGAATTTGTTTCTGTTTGTTTGTTTTGTTTCTTTAGATTTCACATATACATGCAATCATATGGCATTTGTCTTCCTCTATCTTACTTACTCCACTCGGTAAACTACCCTATAGGTCCATCATGAAATATCATTTTCCATCCCATTAGTCTTAGTTTGTGTGTGTGTTTTAATCAAAAGTGAGTATCTTATCGGCAGCATATGTAAGGGTCTTGTTTTGTTATCCATTCAGCTACCCTGTCTTTTGATTGGAGAATTTACTTCTTTCATTTGAAATAGTTGTTGATAGATATGTAGCTACTGTCATTCTTTGTTTAGTCTTTTGATACATTTTTCCTCTTCTTAAAGAAGTCCCCTGCCCCCGAACATTTCCTGTAATACTGGCTTGGTGGTGATGAACTCCTTTAGTTTTTTCTTGTCTGGGAAGCTCTTTATCTATCCTTCAATTCTCAATGATAACTTTGCTAGGTAAAGTAATCTTGGTCGTAGGTCTTGGGTTTCCATCACTTTGAACGTTTTGTGCCAAGCCCTTCTGGACTATAAAGTTACTGTTGAGAAATAAAATGACAGTCTTATAAGCATTCCTTGTAGGTAACTAATTACTTTTCTCTTGCCACTTTTAGGATTCCCTCTTTGTATTTAACTGTTGGCATTTTAATTATGATGTGTCTTTGTGTGGGCCTGTTTGGATTCATCTTATTTTGGACTCTCAAACTTCCTGTGTTTGTTTGTCAGTTTCCTTCACCAGGTTAGGAAAGTTTTGTCATTATTTCTTCAAATAATTTTCTAATTCCTTGCTCTCTCTCTTCTCCTTCTGCTACCTCTATAATGCAAATGTTGTTATACTTGGTGTTGTCCCAGAAGGTTCTTAAACTATCTTTTTATTTTTATTTTTTGGATTATTTTTTCTTGTCACAGTTCTTATTTGGTGTCCTCTGTTACCCCAATTTTCTATTTTGCTGATTTGATCCCCCATTTCATCCACTCTGTTTATTCCCTTTAATGTACTCTTCATCTCAGATACTATATTCTTCATTTCTGACTGGTTTCTTTTATAGTTTCCATTTCCACTTTTATGTTTTTTGTCTCTTTTTAAAAATTCTCACTGAGTTCATCTTTTATTTCCCTAAGTTACTCAAACATTTTTATAACCAGTGTTTTGAACTTTGCATCTGGTACATTGCTTGTCCCCATTCTGGTGAATTTTTATTCTCTGAAGATTTGTTCTGTTCCTTCAAGTGGGACATGCTTCTTTGCCTCCCCATTTTGGCTGCTTCCCTGTGTCTATTTCTATGCATTAGGTAGGATTCCTGAGTTTTCTGGTTTTAGTAGAGTGTCTTTATGTAGTAGGTGTGCTGTGGGGCCTTTTGGCACTGACCTAAGAGGGTTCCAGTTGCAGGCCTGTGCACCACTGGGGCCACCTGGTAAGATTCACCAAGTAATCCACATATGGCTGCCACCCATGCTATGCTTATAGGTGCTCATCTGATCAGGTCAGAAAACAAGGTCGCCTCCACTGTTGCGGGGCTTGGGGCTACTCAGCAACAGATATGGGGCATGCCGAGGCCAGATGCTGCTTCTCTGGGTTTTGTGAGCCTTTGAAAGATTTTATGAAAGTTCTTAACAGGACCCAAAGCAGCCCTTTTGTATAAATTAAATCACTGGAAGCAATTTGGGTGGGCCCACAAGTTGGGAGAGGTAGAGTCTCAGAGAATACCTTAGGCAGAGCTACCTGTGTTATACACATTGTGATGGTGCCTGCATCTGAAGGCTGTGAGGGAGAGGACTCAACAACAAGGAAATATTGGTTTCTGGCTATACCTCTGATCAGTAGACAAGACACCCCTCTATCTCTCACCCTGACACTCAACAGCTCAGCACCTCCATGTATGTCCTTGAGCAGCTGCCCCAATGCTGGAGTTCAGAGCAAGCGAGTCCATCACTGAATAAAGCCAGACATGGGCCCTTTTAGAGGAAGGTCTTCACTTCTCGCAGCCCTCGTTCTCCCCCAGCCACAACATCAGCTGATTTTTACACCCTGAGGTTATGGGGACTTCTCTTCTCATCATGAAACCCTGGGCAGGGGAGCCCAGTGTGTGGCCAGGACTCCTCACTCCTTAGGCAAGGGAGGTGACTCTGCAGCCAAGAGAGCCCTCCTGATTCTTGATTTCCACATGTGGTGTGGCACTGGGTTGTTTCATGTCTCTGCCCTTCCTACCATTTTGTGGTGACCTGTTATTTGAGGTGACCTAGTTGTAGGGCTTCTATTATGTCAGACTTCTGGTGACTCTGTATACTAGTTGCTCTTTAGTTTTGTTATGATTTTGGTGTGGCCACTAGAAGAGGCTTGTACAGCCTTTACCTTCTTTGCCATCTTGAATTGAGTCTCCTAAAAGAACTTTTAGAGTGTAATTGTGCTCTAGCCACAACAGTCGTGAGAGAAAGAATACATTTTGGAAGTATCATGCTACCTGATTTCAAAATATACTACAAGGCTATAGTAACCAAAATGGCATGGTACTAGCATGCAAACAGACACATAGATCACTGGAACATTAACAGAAAGTCCAGAACTAAACCCACACATATATGATCTATTAATCTATGAGAAAGGAGGCAAGAATACACAATGGGGGTAAAGATGGTCCATTCAATAAATAGCATTGGAAAAACAGGACATATACATGCAAAAATATAAAATTGCACCATCTTTTTACACCATATACATGAATAAATTCAAAATAGATTTAAGACTTAAAAATAAGAACTGAAACTATAAACTTGTAGAAGAAAACATAGGCAATAAATTCTCTGACATTGGTCTTAGTAATATTTACTTTAATATATCTCCTCAGGCAAGGGAACCAAAAAAATAAATGAGACTAAACCAAACTAAAAATATTTGCACAGCAAAAGAAATCATTGACAAAATGAAAAGGCAACGTACTGAGTGGGAGAAGATATTCCCAATGATACATCCAATAAGGGATTAATATCCAAAATTTATAAAAAACTCATACTATTCAACACCAAAAAATTCCAATTAAAATAATGGACTGAGGACCTAAGTAAACAGTTCTCCAAAGAGGATATACAGATGGGTAATAGAGATATGAAAAGATGCTCAAGTCCACTAATAATCAGGGAAGTAAAAATTAAAACCACAATGAGGTATAACCTCATATCTGTCAGAATGGCCATCATGAAAAAAACAGCAAACAACAAGTGTTGGAGAGAATGTGGAGAAAAGGGAACCCTCATGTACTTTTGGTGGAATTCCAAATTGGTACAGCCACTATGGAAAATAGTTTGGAGGTTCTTCAAAAAATTAAAAATATAACAACCTTATAACCTAGCAATTCCACTTCTGAGTATCTGAAGAAATCCAAAGCACTAATTCAAAAAGATATGCACCCCTTTATTCATTGCAGCATTATTTACAATAGCCAAGATTTAAAAGCAATCTAAGTTCCCATTGATAGATGATTGGATAAAGAAGAAATGTTAATTATATACAGTGGAGTATTACTCAACTATAAAAATAATGAAATCTTACCTTTTTTGACAACATGGATGGATCTGGAATGTATTAGGCTAAGTGAAGTAAATGAGCAGAGAAAGACAAATATAGGCTCTACTTGTATGTTGAATCTAAAGAACAAAATAAATGAACAACAAAACAAAAAAAAAAAAACAGGAACAGACTCAGATACAGAGAACAATCTGATGATTGTGAGATTGGAGTGTGGTTAGGGACTGGGTGAAAAGAATGAATAAATGAAGAACTATAAACTGTTAGTTAAAAAAATAGTCAAGGAGGTGTGAAGTACAGCATAGAAATTATAGTTCATAATATTGTAATAACTATGTATAGTGCCAGATGAGTACTAGACTAATCAGGAGATCACTTGATAAAGCACATAAATGTCTAACCATTATGCTGCATGCCTGAAATTAATATAAAATAATATTGAATGTGAACTATAATAAAAAAAATTAAAGGAGGGAAAGTGAAAGGGAATAAGAGATTTAAATTTCCAGTTACAAAATAAATGTCATGGGGATGTAATGCACAGCATAGGAAATATAGTCAATAGTAATTTAATAACATTGTATGGTGTCAGATAGTTACTAGACTTATCATGGTGATCATTTCTTTAGGTATATAAATGTTGAATAACTATGGCATACACCTGAAGCTAATATAATATTGCACACTAACTGTATTTTAATTAAAAATTAAAAAATAAAAACATATTTAGAATGTTGAGAATTAACTTCACTGTTTTCTACACCAAGTGAAATGCCTTCCTTCTATTGATGTAACTGTTTCCTTTCCCTTTCTCATAAATATCCATTACCTTTGTTTTCTACTCAGAACATTATTTGGACCTCTGCAGGAATTAATTCTTTCTGTAGCTATTTTTATTGATTGCAAATAAACACTTGTTTGCCTCTCACACACACACACACAAAGCAATTGTGCTTAATCGTCTTAAAAATATTTGACCTGAATTATGTTGCCTTTTTTTTTTACTTGGATTTCATTAATGTCCACAAACTGAATTTTTGACACAGCTTCTAGCCAGTGCTGCCTTATTCTATTCAAAATTCTAGACCCTGACCTCTGGGTTTAACATCTTTCCTGCTTTAAACTGTGGTCTTTAAGCCAGTGACATTGTCATTTCTTTTCTTTTGGGCTTGTTAGAAATGTAGAATCACAGGCTCTACTTATCATCTAATCAATCAATATTCATTTTAGTAAAATTTTCAGGTGATTTGCAAGTACCTTAAAGCTTGAGAAGTGTTCCTTTCCAAGGTTGTTGTAAAAAAAAATCAAAAACATCATCAACACTTCCCATAGCTTTTTTGTGTTTGTGTGTTCCTTGTCTCCATTAATGATGATGCAATCTTTACAGTCAGTCAGACTGAAAGCATCAGTCATATTTTTCACCTCCATCTTTCATGTGTCTCACGACCCCTCTATTGCCAAAGCCTGAAAATTATACATCTTCAACATATCTTGACTTTGTAATTTCCTTTCTCTTCCCACTTCTTTCACCAGGCTATTGAAGTAACCATGTAGCGTGTGTGTGTGTGTGTTGTGTGTGTGGTGTGGTGTGTGTGTATTTGTGTATGTGTGTTTTTTCTTTGCTTTCAGAATTTCTGGTGCCTAATCCATTAGATTTGTTGTTATGTCAGCTTTCCTACAGCGTACCTCTGAGACTGTCATTTTTCCTCAGTAATTTTCACTGGCTTTTTGTTATTTACAAAAACTTGCTTAAATCCTTTAACATGACATCTAAGACCCTCTGCAACATCTCTAAATACAACCTCTGACATATTTTCACTCATAGACTGACTTTCAGACTTTTCAGATTTTTCTTTTGCCCAAATACATCCCATAATTTGCTGCCGCTATGTTTTTGTTCAACTGAAATGCCCCTCTCATACATGAAAATATTAACTTCCTTTAAGGCCTTGTAAATCTGTTTGTTGTCCTTTACTACCACTTACCATGTGCTTTAGCATTATTGGAGCATGCCCCATCTCTACTCTACCATAGTGAGCTTTGCATTCATATCTTACCTTTTCTGATTAATTGTCAGGTCCTTGTAAGCAGGAACAGTATCTTATTCTACCTATAACCTGCTAAAATTCCTTGTCGAGTTCTTTACAAAATAGACACTCAATAAATGTATTATGAATACAAATGAATAGAAGCAGAGGAAATGGATGCTATACTCCCACAAGGAGACACCCCAGATATCAGCAAATATTAATCAAAATATTTATTAAATCAGCTAGTGCTATTAACAGCCAGCAGCACGAGAGAAACACAAAGGAGGAGTTAACTGCTAGAATTAGTCCAATTTCTTAGTTTTATAATCAACTGGTCCCTCATTGCCTCCTGGTTTCTAACCAAATTTATCTAAGTCCCTCCATTTTCACCTGGTTGCAGTACACCCAAATATGTGATTTTTTTCCTCACATAATTAGCTATAGTAGGGCTTAAAGGTCAATAACAAAAAAGTACTTAAGCCTACCCAGTGGCACAGGACAATCTGGATTCTAGGGAAAATTGTGTTTGGTGGTGATTTTTGATGTCATTCATGTATTATATTCTGTGCATCACTGTGAGACTGCCTTAACCTGGAATCTTTTTGAAGGCAAGACAGTTTGATACCCTTTTTACACAGTCCCATCATGTTCAGTGAGTTCTTCTGTACTTTTTTATTAAGAAAACTGTTCTAATGAAATTATGCTGATGAGATTTTTTTCATAACAATCATTTATTGAGAACTTATTATGTACCAGGCAATATTGAAAGCACATTACAAACACCTGTCTGCCTCGTTCTGTAGGTGAGACCACTATGGCTTAGAGTGATTATTTAATTTAGTCATGACATACTTAGGAAGTCAAGAAACTAGGAATTAGACCTTCACTTAGCTGATTTAAGTGCTTATAATATCATTTTATTGTTATTGATGAGGATGATAATCAGATTATTTTTCTATTTGACAGTGAATCCTAATCTTAATCTGATAGAAGAGAGTAATAGAAATTTGATGATATTATATTTTCAAGAATTTCTGAAATATTTGAGCAGTATAAACTCCTGTCTACTTTACCCCTTCTCAATGTGTTCTCTGAGCCTAGTCTTTCTCATCAGTACCAATCATAAACTCCACACTATTGTGTACTCATTTCTTGCTTACCTGTTCTTGCAAGACTCCTATTATTCCTCACTAATTCTTTGAATGAGGAATGTAGACATTCTGTTTCATCTTAAGGTAACCTCATTACTTTAATATGTGTCAAAATTCAATTTGTTCATTGTCTTTGTTAGTGCAGAATTTTAGGTCTTGGTCTCCAAGAACTACCATTGCTATGCTGTCATTTGTAACTCATTCTCTACCCAGTATTCATGTTAATATTTTTTTACAAAAAAAAATCTCATTGGTGACTGCTTGTTACAATGAGGGGATATTTATTTCAATATCAATACCAAGTGCCATATTTTGACTCTTATCCCACACATTTATGAGTTTCTGATCTTCTGCTCAGCTTCTTAATCACAGTCCTTGTCTCCATAATTTTCATCATTGTAGTCAATTTAAGGTTAACTCAGCTGGAGGGAAACACAAAGCTTTCCCCACCTGTCCATTTTATTTTTAATGGAGCTCTTACATATTTAAGACCCATTACTATTATAAGTGATTTTGAAAAAGAATCTGTCATTTACAACATGATCTCACCCACAATAAATTATATTATCTATTGTTGAAAAAAACAGGAGGTGCAATGGACAGGGTTCTATTAAGTTCTCACCACCTCGAGATTGATTAAATATAGCTGGTTATTTACTCCTCTGTTTTGTAGCTCTGTTGGTTGAAAAAGTGAAGACATAGCCTCCATAGAACAAACTTAATATACTCTGGTCTGGGGTCACAAACCTTCCCTTGATTTTAGATTATTCAATCACCTTAATTTATACTGTATCAGCAAATGATTCATAGCTCCAATTAAATAAAGCATATAATGAAGATTCTTAACTCTAAACTATCTAAATATTGCTCTTCATAATGGCTTCAAATCCTTGCAAATTTTTACTCTTATAATTGTACCTCTAGAGTCTCATTTTTGAACTCAGAATATAAATTATTGAATTATTTTAAAAGGACAGTTCAGTATACCTCTAAATTATAGACCATATTAGTAATCCATCAACAATGTATGTCATTCTCCTTGACAAAATGCAAATCTGCATTCTCAAGTAAATATTTTATAAGAGGAGGAGGTAAAATCTCAGTATGGCTATACATTGATTACAAACTTTATATTTCTTATCACCTTATGGGATTATCCATTCATGAAAGTATAAGCTATTTGTGTCTTATTGATCATTATTTGGCATTTGACATATAGAAATTATATATGACTTAAAGTGTATGAACACCATACTGAACCCTGACTAGTGATTCTTATATAAAACCTCTACTGTAGAACTATCGAGAAAGAAGTCAGTAAAATAATGTGGTTTGGCCATTCTTTCTTTTTAAATTGTGTCTTAATAACTGGTTATCACTTTGGATAATATGCATTAATGAATCCTATTATAAAAAAGAGAAGGAATAAACATTCATTTATATACAGATGATTTTGTTTTGTTGCTGAAACTAAAAGCAGTTTCAATAGACATTGGCCCTTGCTATCTATAATAATGGTTTTATATAATGCCTGATATTGGCTTTAGATCCTCTAGCTCAAACTTACAGCCATTATTTTTAGTAGTAGTCTTCCAGCATTTAATTGTCTTAGTATAACAGCTTTATATATAGCACAACCATGTGTTTGGTAACATTAGAGGGTATTTAAAAATAAATCTAGATAGATATAGATATAGATATAAAATAGGACATTCATCAGGAAGTTACATTGCCTTGCTTTTGCTTTTTTAAATTAAATTTATTGGGGTGACATTGGTGAATAAAATTATATAAGTTTCAAGGGTACAATTCAGTAATATATAATCTGTATATTGCATTGTATGTTCACCAACCAAAGTAAAATCTCCTTTAGTCACCATATATTTGACTCCCTTAACCCTTATCTACCTCCCCTTCCCCTGTTTCCCTATGAAACTACTAATCTGCTTCTATGAGATTTTGTTTTTCTTGTTCATTTGTTACTTTCAGGTTTACATCCCATATATGAAGGATATCATATGATTCTCAACTTTTTCATCTGTCTTATTTTGTTTAGCATGATTATCTCAAGATCCATCCATGTCATATGTTGCAAATGGCAGTATTTCATCTCTCCTTATGGCTGAGTAATATCTCATTGTTTATATGCACCACATCTTCTTTAACCAAAAATATCTCAGTTGTTTCTATGTCTTAGTCAGCAAGAATAATGCTGCAGTGAACATTGGGGTGCATACATCTTTATGGATAAGTGTTTTCAGATTTGGGGATAGATATCCAGAAGAGAGATTGCTGGGTCATATGGCAACTCTTCTTAATTTTTTGAGGAAACTCCATATTGTTTTTCATAGTGGCTGTACCAATTTACATTCCCACCAGCAGTGTATGAGGGTTCCTTTTTTCCCCACAATCTCTCCAACATTTGTCTCTCATTGTGGTTTTGATTTGCATTTCCCTAATAATTAGTGAAGTTGAGCATCTTTTCATGTGTCTGTTGGCTGTTTGTATGTCTTCTTGGGAGAAGTATCTGTTCAGGTCCTTTTTCTACTTTTTAATTGGATCGTTATTTTTTAAATTGTTGTTGAGTTGTATGAGTTATTTATATATTTTGAATAGTAGGCCCTTATGGAAGCATTGTTTGCAATTATCTTCCTTTCATTTGGTTGCCTCTTTGTTTTCTTGATGGTTTCTTTTGCTATGCAGAAGCTTTTTAGTTTGATATAGTCTCATTCATTTATTTTTGTTTTTTCTTCCCTTGCTTTTAGAGTCTAATTCATGAAATCCTCTCTAAAACCAAGGTCCATGAGTTTAGTACTTGTTTTCTTCTATGCAATTTATGGTTTCAGGCTCTTGCTTGAAATTCGGTGTTTTATAGTGACTTTGTTGAAGATTTTATGACTATAGTGGGTAATTAGTAACATTGTGTAAAATTTTCACACTATTCATTTTGCAATATACATGAGTAGGAAACCATCACATTGTACACCTTAAACTTGTATATGTTATATGTTAATAATATAAATGTCAATATATATCAATACAGCTGGGAAAAACATAAAGTAGATTTCTGTGGGCAACATATAGTTAGATATTATTATTTTATCTACTCTGACAGTAACTGTCTTTAAATTGCTATATTTAGACCATTGTTGTTTGAAGCAATTATTGATATAGTATAATTAATATCTATCATAATTGTTATTGTTTTCTGTTGGTTACCCTTATTCTTTTTTCTTTTTTTGTTTGCCACTATTTTCATACATCCTCTGATTTTAATTGAGCATTTTTATATGATTCTACTTTTTCTTATCTCTTACACATGAAGTACTCTTCTTAAAAAAAATAATTAAATGATTGCCCTTGAGTTCGCAATATATATTTTACAACTAAACAATATCCCTTTTCAAAGAACACTACATTTCACATAAAATACAAATACCAAATGACAAAGTAGTTCTGATTCCTTACTTCCGTCCCTTATAACAATGCTGTCATTCATTTCACTTTCTGTAAGCTATAAGCACCGATAAAATTGCTATGATTATTTTGAATTAACTGTTATCTGTTGATCAAATAAGAAGAAAAATTATATTATTGTACCATTATCTATCTACTATCTATCTATCTATCTATCTATCTATCTATCTATCTATCTATCTATCTATCCATCCATCCATCCATCCATCCATCCATCCATCCATCCATCTATCTATCTATCTATCTATCTATCTATCTATCTATCTATCTATCTATTTATTTATTTATTATTTATTTATTTATGTCCATAGCACTCTTTTTTTCTTTATGTAGATTCAAATTCCTTTCTGAAGAATCGAACATTTCGTACAAGGCAAGTATACTGGCAACAAATTCCCTCAATTTTTGTTTGTTGAGAAAGTATTTATTTCCCATAACTTTTTAAAATTTGATTTTATTTTATATTAGTTTCAGATGTACAGCACAATGATGAAACATCTATATAATATATGAAGTGATACTCGTGATTACTCTAGTACACACCTGGTACAACACATAGCCATTACAACATTATTAACTATATACACTATACTGTATTCCACATTCCCATGATTATTTTTTAACTACTAATTTGTACTTCGTATCCCTTCAAATTTCGACCCTACCACACTCCAATCATCAGTTTGTTATCTGTACTTGTAAGTTTGTTTTTGTGTTGTTTGTTCATTTATTTTTTTTTCCTGGATTCAACATATAAGTGAAATCATGTGGTATTTGTCTTCCTCTGTCTGACTTATTTGATTTAGCGTAATATCCTCTAGGTCTATCCATGTTGTTGCAAATGGTAAATTTTTAATTCTTTATGGCTGAGTGACATTTCATTTTATATATGTATAGCCATTTCTTCATCTAATCCTCTATTCATGGGCAAATACATTGCTTCTATATCTTGGCTATTATAAAAAGTGCTGCCATGAACATAAGGGTACATACAGATTTTTGAATTGGTGTTTTTGTTTTCTTTGGATAAATTCCCAGAAGTGCAATTCCTGGGTTATAAGGTTGTTTCCATTTTAATTTTTTGAGGGAATTTTAAACTGTTTTCCATAATGGCTGTACCAATTTGACCAGAGTTGCATTTTTCCATATCCTCACCAACCATCTTGTTGTTTGATTTATTGACGATAGTCATTCTTACAGTCGTGAAGTGATATCTCATTGTGGTTTTAACTTGCATTTCTCTGTAGATTAGTGACCTTGAGCATCTTTTCATATGTGTATTGGCCATCTGTATGTCCTCTTTTGAGAAATATTTATTCAGGACTTCTGCCCATTTTTAAATTGGATTGTGTGTTTTTCTGGTGTTGATTTCTTTTAGCTTTTCATTGATTTTGGATATTAACACCTTATCAGACAAGTCGTAGGCAGATATCTTCTCACATTCTATAGGTGTTCTTTTAGTTTTATTGATGGTTTCCATTATTGTGCAAAATTCTTTTAGTTTAAGTAGTCCAATATATTTTTTGTTTGTTTGTTTGTTTATATTTTTATTTCCCTTATCCAAGGATATATATCGGAAAAACATATTAGAAAAAGCAATGTAAGAGACTTTACTGTTTATGCTTCCTTCTAGGATTTTATGGTTTTAGGTCTTACATTTTAACTTTATTTTCATAGATGGTGTAAAAAGGTGGTCCAGTTTTATTTTTTTGTATGTATCTGTTCAATTTTCCAAGCACCATTTATTGAGGAGATTGTCTTTATCCCATTTTATATTTTTGCCTCTTTTGTCATAGACTAAATAAGTATATAGGCATGGATTCATTTTTAGGCTTTCTATACTGTTCCATTGACCTATGTGTGTGTTTTTATGCCAGTATCACTATAGTTTGATTACTATAGCCTTGTAGTATAGTTTGATATCATGTAGTGTGATACTTCCAACTTTATTTTTCATTCTCAAGATTGCTATGGCAATTCAGGGTCTTTTACGATTCCACGTAAATTTTTGGATTATTTGCATAAGTCTGTAAAAACTGTCATTGTTTTTTTGATCAGGATATCATGAAATCTATAGGTTGCTTTGAATAGTATGAACATTTTAATTATGTTAATTCTTTCTATCCATGAGTGCTGTATATGCTCCCATTTATTTGTATCTTCTTTAATGCCTTTCTTTAATTTTTTATACTTTTCTTTGTACAGGTCTTTTACCTCCTTGGTTAAATTTTTCCTAGGTATTTTATTGTTTTTGACTCAATTGTAAATAGGGTTGTTTTCTTAATTTCTCTTTTTGATAGTTCATCATTGGTGTATAAAATGCAACTCACATCTGAATAATAATTTTGTATCCTGCTACTTTATGAATTTATTTATTGTTTCTAAGTTTTTGATGGAATCTTTAGGGCATTCTATATGTAGTATCATGTCATCTACAGATGACATTTTATTTTACTTTCCAATTTAGATGCCTTTTATTTCTCTTTCTTGTCTGATTGCCTCAGGTAGGACTTCTGATATCATGTTGAATAGAAGTGGTGGAAGTGGGCATTCTTGTCTTGTTGCTGTTCTTAAGAAAAAACGCTTTTTGTCTTTCCCTATTGAGTATAACGTTAGCCATAGGTTTGCCACATATGGCCTTCATTATGTTGAGGTATATTCCCTCTATTTCCACTTTTCTGCAAATTTTTATCATGTGAATGCTGGATTGTTGAACACTCTCTCTGCATCTATTGATATAATCATATAAATTTTAATCTTTCAATTTGTTAATGTGGTATATCACAATAATTGATTTGCAAATACTGTGCTAATCTTGCATTCCAGGAATAAATATAACTTGGTCATGGTGTATGCTATTTTGAACCTATTACTAAATTCAGTTTGTTAATATTTTGTTGAGGATTTTTGCCTTGATGTTCATAAGAGATCTCAGCCTATAGTTTTTTGTTGTTGTTTTTGTTTTTTTTTGTTTTTTTTTGTTTTGTTTTGTTTTTCTGTAATGCCAGGGTAATGGTAGTCTTGTACAAAGAATTAGGGAGCTTTCTCTCCTCTTGGAATTTTTAGAATAGTGTGGGAAGAATAAGTGTTAATTCTTCCCTGAAAATTTGGTAAAATTCACCTATGAAGCCAAAGGTCCAAGACATTTGTTTTTGGTTGTCTTTTGATTATTGATATGATTTTGTTAGTGGTAATCAGTCATTTCATATTTTCTGTTTTTTCTTGACTCAATCTTGTGAGATTCTATGTTTCTAGGAATGTATTCATTTCTTCCAGATCATTCAATTTGTTGGCATAAAATTCTTTGTAGTATATATATTTGTATGACTTTTTGTATTTTCATGAGGTTCATAGTTACTTCTCCCCTTTAATTTCTGATTTTATTTATTGGGAGCCTCTGCCTTTTTCCTTGATGGGTCCTGGTTAAGGGTTTATTAATTATTTTTTTTATCCTTTCAAAGAATCAGCTCTTGGTTTCATCAACCTTTGTATTTTCTAGGTTATTTTGTTTATTTCTGCTCAGATCTTTAATTTCTTTCTTTATTTCTTTACTCACTTTAGATTTTATTTCTGTTTTTTTTTTCTAGTCTGAGGAGAAATAAAAATGGTTATAGTCAGACTGCTTCCTGACACCTTTAACAGCATCTGGGTAGAAGTGTCTCAGCACATGTATAGGCTTCTGTTACCTGGCAGTGTGCCACTATTGTTTAACCTGTGTATATAAAGATGAATACACCCTATGAGGCTGTCTTTGCCCTTGCTGGAATAAAGAGTTATGTCACATTTGCCTATGGCTCCCCTCATTTTCTTCTAATAGCCTGAGCCTTGTATCCTTTACCTAGGTACCTCAAACCCGCAGTAACAAACTTTGTGTCCAAACAGGTAAGGGAGCTGTCTGCCCCACTGGAGGACGGGAGAGACATGTGGCTCCACAGAGCATGCTGTATCCTGTGATTGCAGTATCGATGACTTGGATTCCACCTGAGGCTTGGGAAGCAGTTGATTTGTCCTCAATAAGTATTGAGAAGGTGTTCTGCTCCTTGGAGAAGTACTTACTAGAAAAAGCACAGGCCATGGCCAACCAAGTGGGCTGGGCACTCTTAACAATTTTGAAACAGAATATGAACAAAACTCTAGCAGACACCAAGCAGGTATAGAAGCTTTGGCAAAAGGCAGATGTCTTGGATGCCAGGGTGCAAAAACTGGAAGTCAAGCTCCAAAAAGGTCCACCATCGAAGTCACCTTCAAAGGTAGGGGAAGACGTCCTGGAAGAAGTCCACCCACAAGTACAGTCCATAATGTAACAAAAGGTAAAGCATGAACAACCTTTGCATCCTGTTGGGGCATAAACTGGTAGCCCCACAGTAATTGTTTCACCATCTATACTGCATTTACATCTATGGAATTGTGGGATTTGAGGAAACATTATTGTGTTGGCAGCACCCTGGTGAACCGTTGCTGGCCTGGTTGGGTAGAGGGGGCCAAGAATATTATGTGCTCTCTTGCCAAGGTGGAGAAATCGGCATCTGTAACCATACAACCTTCATTATGGCAGCACCTACAGATCAGTCGCCACTTGACTCAAAGTCAGGAGAACCATACTTTGATGGAATAGATTACTGCCACCATGTGGACAGTTTGGAATGATGACGGAGAATTCCCAGATAATGTGAGTAAATGGCAAACAGGCGGAATTAGTGTAAATTATACGTGAACTGTACATGTGGCAAACTACGTTTAATTTGAATACCCAGAGACTGGATGATGAGCAGTTTATGACTGGCATGTGGGATCTAGTGTTAGCTACTGCCCCCTTTACCGTTTTGGCTTGTTGATTGCTATCCTCGTTCCTTATGTGGGGAGATATATACATGAAGTGACTACAGCAATGGCTACTCTGGGGCATGTAGAAGGGAGACGCTGTGAAGTAGGGGGCAGAAGTGTCTGTGTGATAATGCCAAGACCCCTGACAGCTGAGAAGAAAATGAAAGACCATATGCAGGGTCTTTTTGGGTTACCAGAATGCAAATTTGGACTGATTTGTTCACTGCAGGAGTTGATTAAGACAAAATAGACCATGAGTCTAACGTAGTGTCATTAGAATTGTGGCGGCAATTGAAACCTAAAGTGCAATTCAAGTGTGGGCATAAACCTCCCGCTGAAAGAGCTAGCCTGTTGCCTTGAAAGACTTTTTGAAATCCCAGGACTCTCTGTTGCCCCTATATGCTTATGGACAAGGCTGAGGTGTCCGTTTGGAAGGGAAAGGAGGGGACTCATGGCCACATGTGGAATTGGCAATCCCCTGGTCCCCACACAATGTGCAAAGAGTGTTAGCTCTGGTGGATAAAGGGGCCAACAGCAGTCTCATCTATGGAAATCCAGGCAGATTCCCTGGACCAGCCACATATATAGACAGCAATGGAGGTAAGATTATTACAACCAAAGCTGTGACTTTGCCTCTTAGAATAGGACATTTGCCCCCATGTCCATATAGTGTATGTGTCTCCGGTGCCAGAATATATCCTAAGAGTGGATTGAGCAAGGGCTCAATCTTCAGACCTCTGCTGATGAATTTCATTTAGGAGTTTTGGTGGCGAAGACTATAGTGCGGCAACATACTCATCACCTGTCAAAGAAGGTGCTGGAACCAAGGCACATTGTCAATGTTAACCAATACTGTTTGCTTGGTGGACATGATGAAATTGGGACTATAATTCAGGAATTGGAGAAAGCTCAGATTGTGCACCCAACTCATATTCCTTGTAATGCCCTTGTGTGGCCAGTGAAGAAGCCTAATTGTTCATGGAGGATGACCAGGGATTGAGTAAAGTGACTCCCTCACCACATGCAGTAATATCATCTATCCATGATTTAATGGATCAACTGACTACAAAGGCTGGGAACGTATCACTATGTTTTGGATTTGGTTAGCGCTTTTTTTCTCCATAGATTTAGCTCCCAAAATCAAGACCAATTTGCCTTCACGTCATAAGGAAGACAATGGACTTTTGTGGTATTACCCCAAGGCTACTGACATAGCTCAAGAATTTCCCAGGATTTGGCAAGCTGGATACAACCAGCAATGGTGAGATTGTTTCATTATATTTATGATATTATGTTAACCTCTACTTCCTTTACATATGTAGAACAATTGTCGCCAGACCTGTTGCAATATCTGAAAACATATGGATGGGTGTAAATGCAACCAAGGTTCAGGGACCTGGCTTATCTGTCAGATTTTTGGGTGTTGTCCGGTTGGATAAGACGAAAGTTACCCCTGATGCTATAATTGATAAGAAACAAACACACCCCATGACCCACTATAATTAAAGAATTGCAGAGTTATGTAGACCTTTTGGGATAATTGAGAGTGTTTGTGCCCCACTGAACACAGCTAGTGCATCCATGATATGGCCTGATTAAGATGGGAGCTGATTGGGACTGTTATGCAACAGTAGAGAAGGTGTTACCTACACCAAGCAGGGGCAACAAGTCCAAGCCCTACAGGCAATGGATCCAGGTAAATCCTTCAAATTGGACATGCATGTAATAGCAGAACAATATGGCTGGGGCCTATGGCAACATTCTAAATCAACTAGGATTCCAGTGGGGTTTTTGGTCCCAACTATAGAAAGATGCAGAAAGCCGGTACTACCTAAAAGAGAAGTAATTAGCAGCTGTATATGCAGCCTTTCAGGCTACTGAGGCAGTGACTGGCATGGCCAAAGTGCAGGTGCACACTAATTACCCTATACAACATAAGTTATGCACATGGATACAGGCCCCCAAAACATGAGTGGCCCAAACCCCTATCCTGACAAAATGGAGTACCTGTCTAGAACAATGAAGTACCATAGTTACTAGCTCTCTGTCCATGGAATTAAAGATGGTTTTAAGCTCAGGTGAGTTTACCACTAACAATGAACTGGACACTGTGGTGCCTACAAATTGAGAAGTGTCCCCTTACAAAGAAAGGAAGTTGCCCATACCCTCTGATATGTGGTAGACAGATGAGTCTAGTAAGGGGCAGGGAGCCAACTGGGTAGCTATAGAGATTCAACCAGCTATTGACCATATTTGGTATGATACAGGTCAGGCCAAAACAGCCAATGGATTGAACTATGGCTGTACGGATGGTTATAACCAATAAAGATAGCCCACTGATATTTGTACTGACAATCAGGCAGTGTTTAAAGGCTTGACATTATGGTTGCCTGTGTGTAAATGGCGAAACTGGCTAGTAAGCCATAGGCCCTTATAGAGACAAGCCATGTGGCAGGAATTTTGGGAGATAAGACAGAAAAGGATGTAACTGTTTATTATGTTACAGGTCATATCCCCTTGGTAACTTCAGGAAATGATGAGGCAGATGTGCTCTCGCATGTGTGAGGGCTGGAAAAGGCTCCTGCCACTGATGTGGCACACTGGCTCTGTAGATGATTACAACACATGGGTGCCACAACTATGTGGACAATAAAGCAACAATGGAACCTTCCCCTGAAGTGGGAAGATGTCACAGATGCTCGTGCAAAAAGTCCAGTATACAGACAGGACACTTCACACCCTTGCTGCATGAAACAAGAGCATATGCAAGTAACAAGGGAAGGGATCCATTAACCATGTGGCAGATAGATTATCTAGGACCTCTTCCAATAGCTCAAAGGACATTTTACGACCTTATGGCAGTAGACATGGCTACAGGATTATTGTTTCCCCAGACAGTGGGCAGATTGAAAGGACAATGGGCTGTTGAAACAGCACCTATGAGGAACCATCAATCCCCTGTGACTGTGAGATTGGGTATCCCACCTGTGGGATGTGTTGCAGAGCCTGAACAAGTGACCTCGAGCTGGAGGTCCCTCCCCGGTAGAGCTGCTATTTACACAGGCTGTGGCCCCAATTCAATTACAGGTAATTACCACTGAAACTCTGTTGAAACCTGGTCATGGACTCAATGGTAACATATTCCTAAGTGTCCCTACTTGTCTTGAAAAGGGGAGAAACAGTTCAATGGACTTGGGCCATGGAAGTTAAAGTCCCGCATTGCCAGTGGGTAGGTCTAATAGTCCCATGGGGTAAGGGGCTAGAGGTAGAACTTACAGGTCATTTCTTGGGTAATGGCTGACTGGCCATACAAATAACTGTGAGATATCCTAAAGGAGAGACAGATAGAAAGAAGTTACCATCTCAAGGGGAATTTTTTGTTGCACTGTGGCCTATCATGAGTTCTCCATATTGTGCCATGTTGACATTGGTGGGATCAAGGCTGCAAGGAGAATGAGTATGGTACCGATGACCAGGGCCAGCCCTCTTTGACAGCAACAATCTTATCAACTAACATATGTCTTGCCTGATGGAAAAGACTTGCCTGTATCGGTATCATTGTCCTCTCTTTTCTTACTGACCTTAAGCCATTTTAAGCAAATACCATGGTTGAAATGGGTACAGACCTATGCTGTAATCAATGAATATCTCACCCTGTTGGGTCTGCATAGAGTTTCTTGTCAGTGCCTCTGCAGGATTTCCTGGCATATACATTCAGCTATGTCACAGCATGGGATCGGTTTCCAATGGGGTCTTTAAGTTTGAGGTTAGATTGTTCAGGTTTTTTTTCTTTGTTTGTTTCTTGAGGTAATCGTGTACTGCTGTGAATTTTCCTCTTAGAATTGTTTTCTCAATGTTTCATAAATTTTGAGTTGCTGTGTATTCATTTTTCATTTGCTGCAGGTATCTTTTTTCTTAATCTCATTGTTAAAACCTGACATTGCATGTGTTTGTGTATTCTCCTCTTTATTTAAAACAATTTTTTTATATAAATGCGTTCTATTTTATTACATTGTGGTTGGAGGAGACACTTGATATGATTTTAATGTTCTTAATTTACAAGACTTGTTTTGGGACTAACACGCGGTCCATCTTGGAAAAATGTCCCATGTGCACTTGGAGAGAATGCATATTCTGTTGCTTTGAGGCGAAAGGCCATAAAAAATAGCAATAAAATCTATTTTCTCTAGTGTATCATTTAAGGCTGCTTTTTTTGTTGATTTTTCTGCCTGGAAGATATGTCTATTTGTGTCAGTGGGTGTTAATGGTCCCTATTATGACTGTACTGCTGTTTCTCTCTTCTTTTATGTTAGTCAATATTTGCTTTTATATATTTTAGGTGCTCCTAGGGTTTAGTAGGTTGAAATGTTGTAGGGTTCTTGAACAGAGAGACAGGACACTGAGCTATAAGCAGAAAACAGCATTTATTGATGCTGGCACCAGCTCAGTGGATTTTTATCCAGAGGCTGAGCTCTGATATAACTTAGGCAGTTTATATAGTCTTGTACTTACAAATTCCTACACAGCTACAGATATAAGGAAGAATATTAATTGGTGGGCAAGCTATGAGAAAACTGACATCAACCAGAGTCCTGGGAAGGGGAGACAGTCAGGGACAAACTTGTTCAAAGCAGGAAATGGCCAGGCAGGGTCAGGCTGCCGCAATATCTTTCTGCTGGATTGATTATTTATCATTATGTAATGTCCTTCTTTGTCTCTTATTATAACTTTTGTTGTAAAAATCTGTTTTGTCTGTAAGTATTGCTACCCCAGCTTTTTTCATTTCCATTTGTATGAAGTATCTTTTTTTTCAACCCTTTACTTTTAGTTTGTGTGTGTCTTTTGATCTGAAGTAGCTCTCTTGTTAGACAGCATATATATGGGTCTGTTTTCCTATCCATTTAGGTACCCTATGTGTTTTGAATTGGAAGCATTTAATCCATTTTACATTAAGGAGATTATTAATAAGTATATAGTTGTTCCATTTTATTATTTATATTAATGTTTCTTTTTTCCCCTTCCTTTCTTTTTCTTAAGAATTCTCTTAAACATTTTTTGTAATACTGCGTTTGTTGCTGATAAATTTCTTTAGTTTTTTCATGTTAGGCCAAGCTCTTTATCTCATCTTCAATTTTAATTGACAGCCCTTGCTAAATAAAGCAGTCTTGGTTATAGATTTTTTGGTTTTTATCATTTTCCTGACAATCCCTTCTGACCTGCAAAGTTTCTGCTGAGAATTTAGCTGACATTCTTATGGAAATACCCTTGTAAGTAACTAGATGCTTTTTTTCTTTGCTGTTTTTTAGGATTTCTCTCTTTCTCCTTGACATCTTGGCATTTTAATTATGATGTGTCTTGGTGTGGGTCTCTTTGGGTTCATCTTGTCTGGGACTCTTTGAACTTCCTTGACTTTTATGTTAATTTCCTTCCAGTTTAGGGAACTTTTCTTTCATTATTCCTTAAAGTATGTTCTCAATTCTTGCTCTCTCTCTTCCCCTTCTGGTATCCATATGATGAAAATGTTATGCTTGGTCTCTTAAACTTTCCTTCATTTTTTTTATTCTCTTAGTTTTTCCTCTTCCAATTGGGTGTTTTCTGCTACGTTGCCTTTCAACTTGCCAATTCGATCATCTGCTTCATCTGATCTCTGGATGCTTTCTAGTGTATTCTTCATCTCAGTAATTGTATTTTTCATTTTGACTATGTCTTTTTTATGCTTTCTGTGTCCTTTTTATGCTTACGATAACTCCTGTTGAAATCCTCACTGAGATTATCTATTTTTCTCTAAGTTCATTGAGCATCCTTATAACCACTGTTTGGAAACTCTGTATATGGTAGGTGCTTGCCTCCATTTTATTTAGTTTTTTTTCTGTTTTCTCTTATTCTTTCATTTGAGAAAAAAAATATGTTTCTTTGTTTTCTCATTTGTATTAGGTAAGATGTGATACATCTCCAAGTCTTTGCCAGATGGTCTTATGTTAGTAGGTACCTTGTGTGACCCAGTGGCACAGTCCCTGTTCAACTGTGCTAGATGCTTCAGGAGTGTCCCTTGTATGAGTTGTGTGTGCTCTTCTTTTGTAGTTAGGCTTTTATTTCTTACTACATGTGTGGATAAGATTGACACTCAGGCTGACTGGCTGTGAGGACTGGCAACACCCACAGGGTACTAGCTGCTGTATGGAGCTGATCCCATAGAATTCAATTAGATGAAGCAAGCTTGGTGAACTTGTGAGACTGCCCTTTGGGCATGCCACTTATGGGGCTAATCAGGTGGTGCTTCATTGTGGTCTGATGCCAGCATTTAGGCATGTTGTTTCTGTGGTGCCTTGGGAGAGATTCCCATTGTAGGCTGAGTTCAACCTGTGGCCTGGTGAATATCTGGGGCTACCCAGTAGGAGTACAAAGCAGTCAAAGGTTGGTCACTGCCTGTGCTGTACCTGGAGGCAAGTAGGAGAGACCACACTGTGAGTAGGAGGTCAGCTGCCATAAGTATCAGTCCTGGGTCAGCTGCCTGCTGGCTTCCTGTAAGACACAGCACTGGAAAAGACTCTTTGCCGTGGTATATAAGGTTGTGTTTTGACAGGTTCCCAGGTAGTCACTAGGATAAAGAGAGCAGATTTCACTCTGCCAACAAGGATTCAGTTTGGTTCCAGTTCGAGCCTGTGGCTTCTTGCAATAGTCTCATATCACAGTGAGGCTAGTCACCACTCTCCTCAGACCTGAAGACACCCGAGATTTAAGAAATACCATAGCTTAGTTCAGGGCTGGTTACCTGCCACCGGGATTGTTTATGGAGGTGTTTGATTTTTGCTAAAGAGCCTTCTGTGGAGAGATGATAGTGCTGGTTACCACCGTGAATATGCTCTGGCAATTAGCACGTTGGGTGGCATGGAGACTCAGGAGATAGCCAGTTAAAGTGAGTGAATTTCATGAGGCCAATGCAGATTGAAGATTTCGTAGAGTGCTGAGCCTGTGGCCACTCAACAAAAGTCTCAGATCATACTGAGGCTAGCTGCTACATGTCTCAGACTCACGGACATCCTAGATTTGTTCAAGAGATACTGCAGCTTTAGCCGGCACTGGTTACCTGCCACCCTAAGTTTCTTCTGAGGTGTGGTGGCAAAGATTGTTGATAGTTATTAAATGATTTCCCTGCAAAGAGTGCAGAAGGGGTCTAGTTGCCACATGAGTTTGCCATGGGCAATTTCTGAGTTGGAATGGGTGCAGGGTCTTAGAGAATTTACAGGGGTGGAGGGAGTTGATCTCACCAAGCCTATGTAGATTCAGAACTGGCCATGTGGAGAGAGGGTTCAACACAGGCAAGAAGTTTCCACCTGTAGACTGCACAGAAGGAGGCCCAACAGAGGCTCAACGGCACTGTCCTTCCAGCCCTCGCCCTGAAACCACACAACTCAGTCTCTTGCTGTGTGTTTTGTGTGCTTCCCAAGCTGCTGACCCTCTGCTAGAGCCCAGGGTGTATATCTGCAAGTGAGTGAGTCTGTACATAGGCCCTTTAAGGGAATATCTGGGTTTCTAGGTTCCTTTCATCTCAAACCAGAATGCCTAAATTTCCATTGATTGTTACAGCCAGATTTTATTGGATTCCTCTTCCTGGCACTGGGACCTGGGGTTGGGAAGCCCTGGTTGGGGATGGAGTCCTTCACTCCTTCAGGGGTGATTACTGCAGCTGAATATCCTTCCCAATGATAAACCACCATGCATGGGTGTGGGGCCAACTCGTTTTGTGTCTCCATCTTTCCTCCCAGTCTTGATGCAGCCTCTTTTTTATATCCTCAGTTATAAGTGATACTTTCAGCTAGACTTCAGTTGGTTCCCCAGGTTGATTTTTTATAATTTAGTTGTAAATTTAATGCAGTCATTGGGGGAGATGAGCATAACATTTACCTACCCCATCATCTTGACCCACTTAACCTATTTCCCTTAACTTTGGAGGATGATATTGCTTGTTAATAATAAAATCTAGGTTTTTTTTTCTTTTAACACTTTAAATATATCACTCATTCTCTTCTGGTTTGCATGGTCTCTGAAAATAAGTCCAATGTAATTTTTATCTGGCTTCTTTATAGGTAAGGTATTTTTTCTCTTTCCTTCTGGTTATTTTTTAAGCCTTTCTCTTTGTCTTCAATATTTTGAGCCTTGAATATAATATGCATAGATGCATTATCTTGGTATGTATGATGCTTGGTATTCTCTGAGCTTTCTGGATGTTGATAACAAGCTCTGGGTAGGAGGAAAATTTGATTTTCAGTTTCCACATTATATTTTAAAATATCCAAATTTCAACCAAAGTTATAAGACACACATAAAACAGAAAAGTGTAGTGTGCCATGCAAAGGAAAACATAAAGTTCTATAAATGACTATCTCTGTGGAAGCCCAGATATCATATTCTACACAAAAGCTTTAAATCAGCTATTACATGTATATGTTTTAAAAATTAAATTAAATATGTCTAAAAAATTAAAGGAATGTGTGAAAATGACAACTTTACCAAGTAGAGAATATTAAGAAAAAGAGATAAATTATTTTATATAAAAAACAGATTGAAATTCTAGTACTGAAAATGATAATATTGAAATAAAAAATTAACTAGAAAGGCTCAACAGCAGATTTTAGTGAGTAGATAAATAATTATTAAATTTGAAGATAGTTCAATGGAAATTATGCAGTCTGAGAAACAGAAAGAAAAAAAAAAAGAAAATGAAGAGCACTTAAAATACCTATGTCACACCATTAAACATACCAGTTATACACACAATGGGAATTTTTGAATAAGAGAAAAAAAAGAGACAGAAAAAATATATGAAATAAAAATGGCCTAAAAAATTCCCATATTTGAAGTAAAAACATTATTTATATATTAAACAAACTCAACAAACTCCAAGTAGGGATAAATTTAAAAGAGATCTGAACCTAGACACAGTGTAATTAAATGTCAAAAGACAAAGATGAAGAAGTGGTCTGAAAAGAGCAAGAGAGAAGCAGATTATCATGTATGGGAATCCTAAATAAGATTAAAAGCAGATGTCTCATTAGGAACCATGAAGGCAAAAAAGGAAGATGGATGACATGTCCAATGTAGTGAAAGACAAAAGAAAGAAAGAAAGAAAGAAAGAAAGAAAGAAAAGAAAGAAAGAGAAGAAAGAAAGAAAGAAAGGAAATTATAAGCCAAGAATTCTACATCCATTGATTCAAGATATCCCAGATAAACAAAACCTGAAAGAATATGTCACTCACAGACCTGCTCTATAGAAATTCTAAAAGGATGTCCTTCAGCCTGAAATTAAAGGACACTAGACTACTCAAAACCACATACAAAAATGTTTAAGGTAAAAACAGGTAAATATAAATGACAGCATGATCATATTTTTATAATGCTTTTCTTCTTTTACTTGATTTAAAAGACAACCATACAAAGCAATAATTATAAAATGATGTTGATGAGGTTAATAATCTATAAAGATGTAATTATGTGACCAATAATAGTACAGAGAGAGTAACAAAGAATAGATATATAGAGAAGCAAATTTTTGGTATACAGTTCAAACTAAGTTGGTATTAATCTGAACTAAGATTTTTATAAATCAAGACATTAATTGTAATTTTCCAGGATAAAAAAAACTAATATATATATAAAGTTATATAAATTATATTTATATATAAATAAAATAAATTAATAATATATATTAATTCATATATATATAAATATATATACATACATATATGTGTGTGTGTGTGTATGTATATACATACACCACACACACACACACACACCTCAAAAGAAATAAGAGAATTGAAGTGGTACACAAGAAAATAACACAAAAGAAGATAGTAATGATGGAATAGAGGAACAAAATAGATAAGAACACACATACCCACACAAATAGTCCAATAAGAGATGTAATTCCTACTTTACAGCAATTGCATTAAATACAAACACATTAATTCTCCAATAAAATGACAGAAATGGCAAAGTTAAAAAATGATCTAAATGCGTACTGTCAAATCACAACAAAATAGATAGAATAAATTTACTGTCCACAAAATAAAACCAATATATGAAAATCCACAGCTAACATCATAATCAATGGGAAAAACTGAAAATGTTCCCTCTTTGATCTGCCACGATTGCATGGGTTACTCATCCTTGCACTTTTATTCATATTATGAGTTGGCTGTTCTAGCCAGAAAAATTAGACAGAAAAAAAAAAAAAAGAAAAATGCATTCAAGTAAGAAAGGAAGAGGTAAAATTATATGTTATTTATTGTATATTATATTGTTTTGTATTATATTGTATTATATTGTATATTATATTGTAGATGACATGATTATATATGCAAAAAATACTAAAAACTAAAAAAAATAGTTAGAACTAATCAAAAAAATTCATTAACCGTGGAAGGATACAAAATCAAGATACAAAAATCAGTCATATTTCTATACTCAAACAATAATCTTCAAAAAAAGAAATTAAGAAAACAACTCTGCGCATAATATCAACAAAAATAATAGAATTCTTAGAATAAAAGCTTATCACCAGTATTTTGAACTCTACGACTGGTAGATGGCTTGTCTCAATTTTGTTTAGTTCTTTTTGGACTTTGTTCTGTTCTTTCATTTGAGACATGTTTCTTTGTCTCCAATTTTGGCTGCCATCCTGTGTTTATTTTTACATTAGGTAAGCCTCCTAAAATCTCTGTCTTAGTAGAGTGGCCTTATGTAGTATGTATTCTGTGGGGCCCAGTGCTACAGTCTTCCATGGCCACCTGAGTGAGATGCTTCAAGGCATTCCTTTGTGTGGTGGGCATGCCCTACTGTTGTAGTTTGAACTTGGGTTGCTGTCTGCATGTCGATGAGAGGTGTTGACCATTGGATTAATTGTGAGTAACTGGCCAGTGAGGCATGGACCGCTATGGAGCAGGACTCACTTTAGCAGAGCTCTGGTTCACATCTAGTTTGTCTTTTCAGGTGTGTCCTCCTCTGATCAGCCCTGGGTAATACTTAGCTCTTGCTTTGGTCAAAGCAGGTCACTAGGCTGTTGCTAGCCCAAGTTGCTCCTGGGAAGGGCCCAGCTGCAGGCTACATTCAGCCACATTGCCTGGGACCACCTCTGTACATTTTACATTGCAGGCTGTAATAAGTAAGAAAATGTTTTTCTTCTAATAACTAATTATCTGATGCTTGCCTTATCTCTAAATCTATTTTCTACTCTGCAACAAGAGCAATCTTAAAAAAAAAATAACATACATGTCAGAGTACTTCACTGCTATGCTTATATCATAATAGTGAATTCTCAATTAACTATTGAAAAATACCAAAATAAAATTATGGTAAGAAGGTATATGTGTAAGAAGATAAAGACTCTTGACTCATTGATGTGGCAAATTATTATTGCTGATGTGGCAAATTATCATTGTTGAGGAGAGTTCTGAGCCAGGAAGAGCATCCTTACTTTGTCTACTGCATTACTTAGCTAATGTTAGTGTCAACAAGACATTGGCACTTGTTTACAATGGAATATTTTTAAGGAGTGGTGGTCACAAGCATAGTTCTATCCAGATAGAGAAAGAAAAGGAAGATATCTTGCCTCAACTTCTCCCAGTTGCACTAGGCTCTTTAACTGAATCACTGGTTGTCATCTCTATTACCAGTCACACTATCCTCCTCCCTTCTTATCAGTCTGTTCTCTCTCCCTTCTCCATTACACCCAGCAACTCCAGGAGTCTCAGGGAGCTGGGATTAGTCTTTGTACTATAGTGATAATAATCCAGGGTTTTTTCTTAAGGACAGAGTTTCACTAGGGGAGTGCTAAGCATGAGTGGTCAGATAGAGATGCCAGAGGTAATGGTACCAAGACCGCCTGCCCAGAGGTCATGATATTTCCTGCGGCCAGTTTTGAACACTTGCATCCTTTACTTAGGCTCCTCCTTCTAACTCCTTTTCCCTTTAGGGGCCCTGTTTTCCCTTTATGGCATGTTTAGATTTTCCAGTGTGTCAGGGTAAAGTTGGGGGTGCCTTTCAAGGTAAATTGCCTTGCCTTACTTTCTTTCTCATATAAGTGGAAGCTATCCTTAACCATCTCTTTGGTTCACATTTCATACATTTAGATAATGCACATATATAGTGAAATTTCTGTGATTTGTGGGATATCTCTATACTTGGGAAATCTTATTTTCACAATGTTTCTAAAAGTCTTTCATTTCACATTTTTAATGCTTTAATAAATTTAAATTATACATATGTCTCCAATTTTTCCAACAGTTTTCAATGGGACCATATTCTTTTTTTAAATGTTATCTATCTATCATCTATCTATCTATCTATCTATCTATCTATCTATTTATTTATTATGATGACATTGGTTAACTAAATCCAGTAAGTTTCAGGTGTATAATTGAATAGTAAGACACACACACACATACATATATATGTATGTATATATATACACACATACATATATACATACACACACATTCACGCACACCACACACACATTGCATTGTGTGTTCTCAGCAACATATGTTGTGTCCAATGCAGCCTTAATTGATACCTGAGGGGAACACTGGGAGATACCAAAAAAAAGAGAAAGGACAAAGGTGGGATCAGGAGGATCCACTATCCACTGATGTTGGAGTAGTGGCGTAGTTTTATTTTTGCAAGTGCTTTTATATGAGAGCATGCAATTGCTAGCTAGGATAAGATCGTCTTTGGCAACAATCACCTAACCCACATTCTATTATGAATTTTTTGCCATTCTGTCTGTTCACAGCTATTAAGGGTATTCTCTGTCTCAGAGAAACATTGTTTCCCAAACAGTTTGTATCTTCCCATTCTTAGGAGGATTTGTTTGAGGTGAGGCAACCGTTGACTGGCCTCATAGATTGCAAGGACCTTGTCAGCTTGCAATCCACTCTCCAAATCTCCCTCTCTTTTTTTATTTTTTTATATTTTTAAGCCACAGAGCATGCAATGTAATTTGAGACTGTGCTACTTCTTATTGGAGGATTTGGTAGCTGACTGAAAAGCACAAAAGAATACAACTAGTAAGCATACAATTCCAGCTAAAATCCAAAAAATTATGTTTAAGCATATTCAAAAGATTTAAACCCATGCAACTATCTAATAAATCTTTTAGCTAATCTTTTGGGTTGATAAACTATCCTTTGCATTTTGTATATACAGAATATCCTGTAAATTATGCAAATCTAAGCTTAAATTATTACAATGCCCAATACCTTGTAAATACAATTGCATTTATTGCAATTCCACTTTGACTGATTATAGATTACATTAGTTACACATTACTCCTTTATAGGCAGCATGACAGTGCGAATTTGTTCTTTTTTCAAGAGCTTCTACTTCATTTCCTATCTGCACCACAACAATTTCTAAAGCATTCAGTTTAACCTGTAATTTTAAATCAATAACTTCTGTGGTCTTCATAGCCATAGAAGTATTATGAGCCAACTCATTAACATAATTAGCATTTTGTATTTCATTGTAATAAGGCTACTGCTACAGTTACTGCAGTAGCTACTGATGACACAGGCTATTAGTCCTGCAATAACATGTCCTATAATTCTCTTATCTCTACTCAAAGCATATTTTATTTTCTAACAGAGTTTTGTATCCCCCTATCATCATACCAAGGTTCTTCTAATTTATTTCGTAACATGATAAAACGTGGTTGATTTAAAACCAATAAATCTGACTCTTTATCATGGGACCTACATAATTAGTAAATGACATTTGGATACAAGATACATTAAGAAGTCCATTCAAAGCATTTGTTTGCAATTGTTCCCAACTAGAAAAAAAATAGAAAGCGGCAACACAGGTTTCTAACCCCATAGCTATGCTTAATGTTCAAGTCTGCAGTAGACCAAATCAGATAGATTAACAAAGCCTAAAGCTGCAAAAGTCGCCACAAGTCCTTCTAAATGTGTCCTTTCAGGTTGGTCATCAAAGAGGCTATATATCCTCCAGATGTCATCCAGTCTTCATGAGCCACAAGGTGACAAGACTAGTCATACACCTTCTGCGACCATCCAGTTGTCTGATATCTGAAGGCAAAGGATGAACAGTTCTAGCCATTTTAGCCATCCTTTTAGTTCTACTGATGTATCTAGCATTGGGACAATAAGGTATTCCAGAAGGATGAGTTGCTGGCACCACCACTGTATTATTGAAAACTCCAGGAATAGATAATTGCTGCAAATACTTAAACAGGTCTCATGGTCTAGCAAGATTTAGCAATACCAGCCCCTCCCATAGCAGTCTTCAGATAGGATTCTATTTTTAAAACATCCAGTAACTCCAGCACGAGTTCCAGCACACAGTGGTGCAACCGATGACACCCTTGAATAATTAAAAAATTCACCCACTGCGGGTTTTATATGGCTTTCAGAATAGCCTCCTAAAATTTCATATATTATTAACAAACACAGGTACACTAACATCTTCCCATGTAACTGGATGCAACACAGGGAGATTAAGATAATATGTCCAATAATTTTCTCCTTTAACTACACTTACTTGCACAGTGAGCAGATTAACATGGCCACAAACAGGTTGGTCAAGAGTGACAGGCAAACACTGATGCCAAACCATTGCCTTGTCCTTCTGATGTCAAATGTTTAATTCCCCCCATGTAGGATTATGTGCTCTCCGAGTTCCCCTGGAGTGAAACAACTACCTGACGAGTGATTTCAGACATTTCAGAGGAGGAAATGAGCTTCTCTAGGTTCTTATCCATCCGCCATCTTCACAATGCCTGACCAGCCTTTCAAGCAGCCAGCGAGGTCAGTCTTCACCTTCAGGAAAAACACAAACATGTCCCCATCCACATACCAATACTGGATCTGTGCCATGCCATTCATTAGTTAATGGATCCTTCCAACAAAGGAGACCAGAACTGTTCTATAGCTGTTTGACCATCATCATCTATATTCAAAAAATTAAAGTGAAAGTACATGGTTTAAGATATTCTGTGGAGTTCACAGGGCTGACTCACTCTTTTGTTTTTGTATTTGAACCTTGAGGGTAGTGAGCACATTCTACAATGCTTTGCCCTTGAGGATATATAGGGTTAACCTATTACATGTGCAATCTGAAATTTTTTAGCAACAGAAGTGTTGAAATGCTTTACTAGTATATTCAGGCACACACCTCGAAACTTTCTCTTGTCTAATACAAAGACTAATTTTGTAAATATATCTGTAATTCAGCAAACATCTGTTGTAATACTCATTCCTCTGCATGCACAAGCAAGATATCATCCATGGATGATATAGGAATCTGGAACTTTTCTCTAAACTGGCAAAACTGCTTGAGCAACAAAATTTTGAGTGTTAGAAACTCGTTAGCCATATTCCTGAGAAGAATTCGTTATTTGTATTTATCTTCTCATGGGTTCTTTAAGGTTAAGTAAAGGGAGGCTAAAGGCAAAACATTTCTCATCTTCTGGGTCTAAAGGTATGGTAAAGAAACAGTCCTTCAAATCTATTATTATAAATGAAAATTCCAAGGAACCATAGTAGGAGTAGGGAGGCCAGGTTGAGTGGCACCCATAATTTCCATAGTTAAATTAACTACCCTTAAACCCTGCCAATAATCACCAATTGGCCTGATTTCTGTTTTTATAAAAAAAATTGGAGTATTCCAAGAACTGATAGAAGGCTCAATATGACCACCCTTAAGCTGTTTCATTAACCAACTGCTGAGCTGCGGACTTCTTCCTGAGTTAGGGCCATTGGTCTACCCGAACGGGATCATCTGACTTCCAAGGATTTTTCCAGCAGTAACTTTACAGAGGTTAGCAGGAGCTACCAAGGCCCTGGTTATAAACTTTTATATCTGAGCCCAGTGCAATCATTTTTAGGTTGGCCTTGTATTAGCTGCACAATGGCCTTGTTGCTCCTCCCTAGTCCACTAAGAGGGATATATCCTTGTGCGAACATCATTTGGAAACCGAGAGTTTGGACTAAAAATCATAAACTTTTTAGTTGTGATAAAACATCTCTCCCCCAACAATTTAAAGGGCAAACCAGGAAGAACATAAGGACATAAAGAGCCTTTCTGAACATAGGATCCATCCATTCTAATATTTTTTGAACTTTGCACGGGTCCCTGAGCCGTCCTATGCCTTGTAGCTCAGTTAAAGCCAGGGCAGTAGGCCAATTGGAAGGCAGTACTTACCAGCAATAACCGATACATCAGCTCCAATATCTAAAACACCAGAAAACATTATCCCTCTGAAAGACTGGAATGGTTCCATTTTCTGATGATCTCCAAGATGAATGTAGCGAAAAGTTTCCCCAAAGGCCAGGTGTCAAGAACAAATGCCCTTACCGCCTGGCCAAACCAGCCAAGCCAGCTAATCGGTGGGCCCTTAAGGGCACCCCACCGTTATTTTCCTCCTGCACATATTCTGATTACTGTGCCCGGCACCTCTGCACTATGGGCCCACTACCTTCTGTATCGGCCCTTTCTGCGCACGGCCCCCTCTATACGCAGGCCCCAAATGCACACAACCCCCTTTTGCACGCGGACCCAACAACCTACCACCCAGTCCCTTTAAAGGTTAAACCTAACCCCCCAATCATAGGTAATGCCAAGGCATTCTCCCCAAGGCTTGCGGTTTTTTGCTCTTTTAAATTAGGTCCCAGCCCTTGGTCGGGGTTCCTTTCAACCACTTGCTGCCGTCATGTAATGAGTGGGAGTCCAAACTCGAGTTTGTCAATAAACTCCCTTTTGCGCTTGCATCGGTGTCAGTTCCCTTCTTGGCTCATGAGTTCCAAACCATGGCATTACACCTCTATCAATAAAGTCATTGTAGGTCTCTCTTGTTTTATTTACTTGAACCCAATAAATTACCCGAAGACTCAAATCAATCCAATTCTCCTTTCTTTAGAGGTTAACACTTTCCCTGTTCTTTACATGGGGAACAAGTACTAATGAGCAATTTTATCAGTGAAAATGTTTGAAACAATACTTCTTGTTGTTTTGAGCCATCACCTTAATCTCTCCTGTATAACTTCACTCAATGACTCCTTGGTGCCAGAGCCAGCGGCTAAAGTCGAACAGCACCTGAAGAGGGGGGTGAAGCCTAAGGAAAAGAAGAAGACAGGAAAGCGCTTCGGGAGGGCATACAGTCAATGCTGCAGCTTCGAGTTTATTTATCATAGACCTCATATTTCTTTCAAACACAATAGCAAGGCACAGAGTACATTACCATTTAGGAATGCTAACATTACATAAGTTCCTATACATCCTTCCCTCAGGGTACAAACATCCTTGCTTTTCTGTAAAAACATTCCACTATTTTAAAAGGATTTCTTTAGGAGGCAAACCTCCCTCCAGGGTCAGTACTGTTTAACTCAAATCCCTGCTTCCTTGAACCATGTTTAAGCAATCTCAGAACCATTGTTTAAGCAGTATCCTTTTGCTCTTTATGGCCTATAAGCTATTGTGACTTCTTCAGTGTCTCATAATGGCTCCCGACATCCTGGCAACCACTTGAAATCTTTTTATAGTTATGCTACTTCTACCTAATATAAGACCTACCATTCCAGGAAGAATAGGACCCCACACCCCTCTGGGATGGCTTTGAGGCCCCATTTCAGGAGTCAATAGGTATCTGGTGGTGGAACTTGAGGTCCCAGTCCTGCGCTTCCTGGCTTAGCGTGGCAGAGTTGTTGAACTTGGGTGGGTTTATCTGGTCCCTGGAGACAAGATTGCAGATTGCAGCTCTTTCTGGGGTAGCCATTCCACATTGTGTGAGGGAAGAACTACCAATGAGTTGGGTAATAAGAGTCCGCATTATTTTATTGAGGCCGAGGCCAGCCCTGTGGCCAGTTTCCTGCAGCAAATTGCCTGGGTGTCATGATGTGATTTACATTCATTAACCCAATGCCGTACTCGCTTACATCTAGGAACAATGCCAGGCGCCCCTAGATTTGGCCCACCTCACTACCCCGAGGGGTGGAATGGCCTCCCTGGCCCTCAGCCAAACTTATGATAGGGAAATTCCCTGTTAAGCATCCAACTCTTCCACAGCAAAAACAAGTTACTCCTTTGCCCTTTAAGTTTCTTAAGGATTGAGTTAGTGCAGCAGCTAATACAGCTCCCCGTACATAAGCTGGCCCAATGTCAGCACATATTCTAATAAAATCAGATAGCTACCCATTTTGCTATGCAGTCTAAGTGCTGTTTGGCAGGGTTTATTGACATTCTCAAAAACAAGCTGATTTACTATTATTTCTCCTGCCTCAGCATCAGACCACTGTTCTTAGATACTGCCTGTAAGAGATGGGAAACAAAGTCCTGGTATAAACTCATTTTGCTTGAGCCACATGCTGTTGAGTTCCTTAACGTTGTCTCCTCGTAGGCAAACTGCACCGTCTTCATAGCACACATGTCATTTGTTGATATTCTTGTAACTGATCTAGATGCTGTTCCTCTCCAGTAACATTTCTACTGTAATAGAAATAACATTAGCTGTGTTACACCTGGCTTGCTGTTCACTGAGATCATACCATTCACTTTCCCATAATAGATAATCTCCCCGACCCCGACAAATAAGCCTTAGCAATTGTTTTCAGTCCATAGGGAGGCCAGAATTCAACATTACAGTCCTTCAAGCAATGCCAAAAAAAGAGCAGTAGACCATAGGTTGCACAAACCTGTTTTAAATTATCAACGCCATAAAAGGAATGGCTAAATGCCTCAAACAATCTGTCCCTGAGGTTGAGTCTCTCTGTTATGGGAAAAACCTGAAAAACCTCCCATATCCTCCCCCTTTCTCTAGCTTTCTGGATTCCTTTTTGCACCGGGAATACAACACTCCAGAATGGTGAGATTCTTAGATCTCAAGTTAGGTGGTTGAGATAAAATAGCAGGAAGAGCGCCGATTGAAAATTTAGCTAGTGCGGTATAAACTAATCTTGTTGCAGAGTCCTCCCTTCCTTTTCTAACTTTTCCTCATCTGAATATTTTGGATGATGATATTCTTCCTTGCTCTCTTTTCTAATTCCTGCTTTTCTCTGGAGGAAGGGGCTCTTCCAACTTAGGAGCAGTAGGCTCCCTCCTGATTTCCAGTGCTTCATACCCCTCCATTGTGGGCCTTTTAATATCTGTGCCATCTTTTCTGTATGGAGCAGCAGGGAGACAACTAGCTGAAGATCGTAGAGGATCTAATGTACATCCCTTACTAAACCCCATAAAGAAGGTAGGAATTGGAAGTCCTTTGGCCCCTCAGCTGAAAAGCAGTCACACAAGGTGTAGCACGACCTTCAGTGTCTGAATTTACTGTGCCTTCTTCTGAAAATCAAGAACGAGCTTCGTTGAACAAAATCTAAAATTTGCTGAATTTGATGAATACACACAACATATTCTGAGCCTTAAGCTTTGCTTTAAGCAATTTGTACAAAAATATTGCAGTCCTTGGACCCTTGTTCCCATTTTACCTGACTGTACTAGTCTAATTTTCTCAATTTTTAAGTGCACTATCATAAACTCATAGACTAGCCTCTAAACTCTCCTCTACCTATGTGTACACTTACTTGAGGAAGTCTTCTCATACCTGTTTTGAGTTTTTTCCCGTACTCAGGTCCCTGTTCGGGCTCCACCTGTTGCATCCAGTGCAGCCTGCTTGATACCTGAGTGGGAACAGTGGAGATGCTGAAAAGAAAAGAAAAGAAAGACAAAGGTGGGATCAGGAGGACCACTATCCACTGATGTGGAACAGTGGTGCAAGTTTTATTTTTGCAAGCTGCTTTTATAATAGAGCTAGCTAGGATAAGATCATCTTTTGGCACAATCACCTAACCCTACATTTTATTTATGAACTTTTGCCATTCTGTCTGTTTGGGCTATAAGTGTAATTCTCTATCTCGGGACGAAAACACTGACATGTTTCCCGAACAGTTCATACCTCCCCATTCCCATTCTTAGGAAGGATTCGTTGAGGTGAGGCACCCCTGGCTGGCCTCACAGATTGCAAGGACTTGTTAGCTTGCAACTGTCTCCACACCCATAGTTAGATTTCTTTCTTTCAACCACATATTAGATCCCTTTTACCCAATGTACCTCTCCTTCCTGCCACCCTCTGGTCACCACCAGTTTTAAATAGTCCATGTACGTGAGTCCCTTGTTTTGTTTGTCCTGCTTTATTGCTTAGGTTTATATCCCAAGTAAGTGGATATCATGTGATTTTCAACTTTTTCTGTCTGGCTTATTTTGCTTAGCATGAATCTCGAGTTCCATCCATATTGTCGCAAATGGTAGTATTTCATCTCTTCTTATGGCTGAGTAATTTTCCATTGTGTTATCACCACAGCTTCTTTAGCTAATCATCTCTCATTGGAAACTTCAGTTGGTTCCATGTCCTGGCCACTGTCAATATGCGCTATGAACATCAGTGTGCAATATTTTTGGATATGGTATTTCAAGTCTTTGGGTAAATATCCTGTAGAAAGATTGTTGGATCATATGATAAATCAATTCTGGACTATATTCTTTTGATTTGCCACAAAGCATTCTTTGGAATACATTCCAAAGGCAATTCTTTTTGGTTTAAGTTGGTTGTGAGTGATTCTTATCAGTATGGATATAAAATATAAATACACCATCATTAATATGCACTTTTTTACATTGTTGATTTAAGTATATACAAGTTTTTTTTTCTTTAGTTAAGCCTAGCACATTCTCTAGATTAGCTCTTTATTTTGGTCCTGAACAACACATCTCTGAGAACACTGTCTAAATAGTGATACGATTTTGTGGGTTACATTGGTTTTTTTTGTATGTGAATTTCGACCCAGTAAATTTATGGATACTTTGAGATGTGTATTAAGTTAACCTAGATTTAGATTTAAAATGTCCTATGCTGTGGAGTAATTCATAAAGGGAGAAGAGAGAAAAATGCTCTTGCTTATCACATTCAAAACTTTTAAACTAATTTAATTCTGTAAGATATTTCCTTTCTTGCATAGTAAAAAGCTAGGGAAAACTGATGATAATTTTCTTCAAATAAAGTTTTGCATTTTGATAGGATTTCTGTAACCTCACAAAGTAATATTAAAAATAATATAACAACATAATGTTCAAGAACACATTTAGCTCCAATAATAGATAAACCTACATGAGGTCTTAATCCCTGTCACAGGTGCTGTGGTCACCCTAGGAGGTAGGATATCTGAACAATAAACTGTTCCAATGAGATTTTTATAGTTTCCTCTTGCAACTATTATAAACTAATATTAAGCATTGGTGATAGGCATAATTTTTTCAAGGATTTCATTAAATAGAATCATGGAATGTTGAGGTCAGAATCAACGTTTGAAAGAATCTTGTTAATAACATTTGTAAATGGGAACCTTAAGAAACAAAGATGCAAAAGTACCCATGAAGACAGCGGGACTGCCAGACCATTGCTCCATGACATAGGTAATTGGTCTTGTGGTACACACAATACTGATTCACCTCATGCCAGTGAGCTCTTTTATGGTGCTTATGACTTAGTCCTATTTAAAATGTATCCTCAACACAGACTCATCCCCTACCACACTCTAGTCATAAAATGCTAAATGTATTTGGTGCCTGGAATGACTTCCTATCGAGGCAGAATGTTTTTTAAACTTAAGGGCAGGATTGCATTTAAAAAGAATCTGAGAAATAGATGTGTCATTTAGCTATGTAATATTTGACACAATAGATTTCAAATTCTATTAATACAAATTTAATATAAATTTTATTTCTATTAAGTTAAAGTTAAATATAAATTTACTTTTATTCAACAATTTTGCGTGGCACAGGATTTTATCAAGAATATTTTTCATATCATAATATAAATAACATATGCCTTTCCTAGAAATCCAAAACCTTTGGCTTATATTTCAGCTCATGCTGGTCATCTTTTGGCTTTGTCTTTATGGAAGCCTCTATAGTAGTGGTTTCCCAACATTGACTTTCCATCCGAATCACTTGTGTGAACGTTAAAAATGTTCTATGTACTGTGGTGACTTCATTCATGTAAAATTCTAAGACAGTAGTTGTCTGGGTGCCAATGATGGGGTAGATTGGGAATGAGGCAAGGAGGAAATTTCTAAAATGTTTGTAAATGTTCCATATTTTAATTGTGGGTGGCAGTTATTTCAAGTTATATATATTGTCCTACTCATTCAACTGTGCACTTAATTGAGTGAATTTTGGATGAAATTATACTCCAATAAAGCTTCGTTGTTCTCCAAATAAATGAAAATAATGTGATGGAGGACCCACAGAGATTCTGAAAGTAGGTCCAGTATGGGGTTCTGGTATCAGCATATGGAGTTCTGAATGAACAGCTATGATCCAGGACATCTAGACACTAGAGTCTAAGGTGTGGCTTTCTCTGATTGACCTGTGAGATTTCAAATCAAGTGTTTAATTTTCATTTAAAATAACAAAATAAAACATCATTTTTAGAGGTATGTTTTAAATTAATTGAACTCTGTGATACTGTTTCAACAGATTTTTGACCACTATCGAAGGGCTATGGCAGGCAAATAGAAGCAGAGCAGTGCAATCCTTACCATAACATGACATTATAGCGTTAAATAATAAGAAAATTGCTATAGTAAGATAGTAATGAACATCAGCATACATAGGGACAAATTGAGATAACAATGAGAAAAGGGGAGGATTCAGAAATCCAAACTCACAAATGGGAAGGAGATAAGGCACATGCATGAAGAAAAAGATGACTCAGTTAGTGTGTGTGTGTGTGGTGTGTGTGTGTGTGTGGTGTGTGTGTGTGTAAATATCCTTTAAGGTATTCATAATGGTAACCATACACCAAATTCAGAACTGAAGTATATTAACATAAAACAAGAAGTGCCAGAGGGAAACCCAATGAAAGCCAACCAAAATAAAGAAAAGAGAAACACAAGGACAAGGAAGCAATGGAACACAAAGCTAACAGAAAACCAAAGTTAAAATGGCTATAAGAAAGACTTCATATTTTCAGAATCAACCTAAATGTAAAATGGACTGAAACTCACCAATAAAAAGGCAAAAGAGTTTGCAGAAATAGATCAATAAACACTAACCATATGGTTGCCTACAGGAAGACACATCTCAGCTCAAAGATAAATATAGACTCAAAGCCAAAAGGTTGAAAAATAATATTTCAAGCAAATGACATTGATAGAAAAAAGAGAGTAGTGAAACTAATATTGGACAAATGGACTTTACAATAAAAAAGGTAAAGGAAGATAACTGAGGGACACCTATAATGATAAAAGAGTATCATGCACCAAGAAGACATAACACTTATAATATAAATGCTTCCCAATCACGGGAGCCCCAAAATATATAAAGCAATTACTAACCAGAACTAAAGGGAGAAACGACCCAAACACTGTTCTTTAGAGGGGAACCTAAATACCCACTTCAGATATTGACAGATCACCCAAACAGAAAATCAATAAGGAAATAACATCCTTAAATGACACATTAGAACACCGGACATAATTGACATTTACAGAGTCTTCCAGCCCAAAACGTTTGCTTATACATTCTTCCTTAGTGGCAATGCAATCATTTCTCAAAGGATTGACCAATACTGGGACACAGAATAGCCTCAACAAATAAAGAGGGTTGAAATTCTACCAACCATATTCTCTGATCATAACACTCTGAAACAAGAGATCCATTGCAAAAACAAATCCAAAAAGAACTTAAATAGATGAAGATTAAACAACATGATACTGGAATAATAACTGAGTCTGAGAAGAAATTAAAAAGAGTGATCAAGAGACACATAGAAAAAATGATAATGATGTAAAACATAAAAAAAATTTTTTGGGACATGGCAAAAGTGGTTATAAGAGGAAACTTCATATCATTACGACTATCTCCAAAAACAAGAATGAGCCCAAATAAACAACTTAATCCTCACCTTAGAAAACTTGGAAAGGAAGAACAAATGAAGCCTAAAGTCAGCAGCAGGAAAGAAATAATAAAAATTAGAGCAGAAATAAATGAAATTGAAAACAAATGAAAAAAATAAAAAAAATAAAATACAACAAAGAACCAGTTCTTTGAGAACTTTAATAAAATTGGCAAACTCTGCCCAGACTCACTAAAGAAAAAAGAGAAAAAAGACAAATAAACAAAATCAGGGATGAAAGAGGGGAAATTATGACTGACATCACAGAAAGACAAAAAAAAATCATACAAGAATACTATGAAAGTATATAAACCAAAGATAATATCTAGAAAGAAATGGACCAATACCTAGAAAAATATAATCTTCCTAGATTGACTCAAGAAGATTGGAAAATCTAAATACACTGATCAGCAGTATGGAAATAGAAACAATCATCAAAACTCTATGAAAAAGTCAATTCCTTCAAAAATCGAACAGGAGGGTAATATCTGTCAACACATTTTATGGTAATAATATTACTCTGATACAAACCCTGGTAAGATAAATAAAAGAAGGGCAAACTACAAGACCAATATTTCTGAATGAACACAGATGCAAAAATCTTAAATAAGAGACTAGAGAACCAAATACTGCAACATATTTAAAAGATTATACATCACGATCACGTGGGCTATATCCCAAGGGCACTGGGATGATTCTACATATGCAATCCATTAAGAGGATACACCACATAAATAAATTTTAAAAATACGAATCAATATGATCATATCCAATAGATGCAGGAAAAGCCTTCGACAGATAAAGCATCCACTAATGATCAAAACACTTATCAAAATTGGAAATGGAAGGAAAGCACCTTTTACATAATAAAGGCCACAACACAACCCCTCAGCTAACATTATGCTGAATGGTGAAAAACTACAAACCTTCCATCTAAGATCAGGAACAAGGAAGTTTGCCCACTATTACCACTGTTATTCAATATAACACTGGAGGGCCTAGCGAGTGTAGTCAGGCAAGAGAAAGATATAAAAGGCATCCAAATAGGAAATGAAGTCAAAACTGTCCTATTTGCTGATTACATGATTCTTATATAGAAACCCTAAAAACTACACAAGACACCACAAAAACAATAAGTGAATACAGTAAACTTCTGGATACAAACCAACGTTAAAAATCCATAGTGTTCCTATACGTAATAATGAAGCATCAAAAAAAAAAGTAGAAAAACTAATCCCTTTGCAATTGCAACAAAAATAATAAAATACTATGGATAAAATCTAACAAAAACATGGTGAGGAACCTATTTAATGAAAATTGTAAGACCCTAGTAAATAAATCGAAGAAGATCAGAAAAGAAATGGAAAGATATTTCATGTTCTTGGATTGGAAGAATCAACAATAGTTAAATGAACTATTACCTAAATCTTTGTACATAATTTAATGCATCTCCATTAATATCCCATAGGCATTTTTAAAAGCAGAAACAAAAATGAGTCAAATTTGTATGGAAGCAAAAGGCCCTGAATTGCCAAAGTCATCCTGAGAAAAAAGAATGAGGCTGGAGGCATCACTCTCCCTGACTTCAAATTATACTACAAAGCCACAGTAATCAAAACAGCATGGTATTGGCAGCAAACAGACACACAGATCAGTGGAACAGAATGGTGAGTCCGAAGTAAACCCATATTTATGGGCAAATAATTTTTGACAAAAGTGCCAAAAGCAATACAGTGTAGAAAGGAAAGCCTCTTCAATAAATGGTGCTGGGAAATCTGGAAAGCCCACCTGTAAAGGAATGAAACTAAACTGCTGTCTATATCACACACCAAAAATTAACTGAAAATGGATTAAGGATCTGAATATAAGAACTGAAACTAAAAATTCATAAAGGAAAACATAAGAAATAAAATTCAAGGACCTTGAACTTAAAGAGGATTTTATGAATTTGACCTCAAAAGGCAAGGGGAGTAAAAGCTAAAATAAATGCATGGGACTACATCAAAACTAAAAGCTTCTGCTCAGCAACAGAAGCCATCAACAAGGTAAAGAAGACATCCATCCAAATGGGAAAATATATTTGCAAGGAATGCATCTGGTAAGGGTCTAATATCCAAAATACACAGAGAATTCATATAACTCAATAACAACAACAAACAAAACAAACAACAAACAAACAAAAAACCGATTCAATACAAAAAAAATTGGCAAGGACTGAACAGACACTTCTTCCTAGAGGACCTACAAATGGCCAACAAATCTATGAAAAGATGCTCAACTTTTGCTAGCTATTAGGGAAATGCAAATTAAAACCATGATGAGATACCATCTCACACCTGTTTAGAATAGCTATAATCACAGGACTAGTAATAACAAATGCTGGAGAGCATGTGGAGAATAGGAACCCTCATGTAGTAATAATTTGAAGTCATATACTATGACTTTCTTTGTTCTTAAATTTTATTTTATTATTTCAATTATGTTGGGAGCCATTACGAGGCACTGAATGTGGTCATGTAGTTTGGGAGCCTAAAGCAGTGCTGAGACTGCTTGGAGCCATAAAAGCGGCTGCTGAGACTGTGTAAACAATGGTTCAAGGAAGCAGAATGTTTGAGTTAACTTTACTGACCCCTGGTGGGGAAGACTTGCTTCATTAAAAAAGTTAAGGTAATGGGATGTTTACAACCAGATAACAAGGATGTTATACGATCTTGTATAAATGTCAGCATTCGAATGATATACATTTGTGCTTTGCTATTGTATCAAAAACATATATAAAGGCTGAGCTAAATAAAGATGGGCCTGCAGCAGTGACTGTATGCCCTCCAGAAAGTTCTTTCCTGTCTTCTTTTTTCTTAGGCTTCCACCCCCTCTTTCAGGTGCTGTAGACCTTAAGCCGGCTGGCACTGGCACAAGCAATTGGTTACACATTTATATAGTTTTTAAATGATTCCCCTCATTGCTCTTTCTCTCTTATGGCTCTCCACCTAGTCATTACATTAATGCTAATGGCATTCCCTACGCCATTCTCCGTATTCCAGTGACCATCTATCAACTTTTTAATTTGTACTTCTTTAAATATTTCACACATTTTTTCCCAGCCCCCCAACTCTCCTTCCACTGGCCATCGCCAGATTGTCCTCTATATTTGTGAGTCTGTTTTTGATTAGTTTGTTCTTTTTGTTCCTTAGATTCCACGTATTAGTGAAATCATATAGTATTTACCTTTCTCTGTTTGACTTACTCCTCTCAGCATAAAAAACCTCTAGGTCCATTCATGTCATTGCAAATGGTAGGATTTTATTTTTTTAAATGCCGAGTAATATTCTTTTGTATATATGAACTACAGCATCTTTGTCCATTGTCTGTAGATGAGCATTTAGGGTGCTTCCTTATCTTGGCTATTGTAAATTGCGCTGCCAATGAAACATGGGAGCATAGATCTTTATAATTGTTGTTTTGGTTTTTCTTTGACTAAGTACTCAGAGTACATTGCTGGGTCAAAAGGAATATCCATTTTTAATATTATGAGAAACCTCCAGAATGTTTTCCATAGAAGCTGTGACAATTTGCAATCCCACAGTGTGAGTTTCCCTTTTCTCCACATCCTCTCCAACACTTGTTCTTCGATTTATTGATAATAACAATTCTGACAGGAGTGAGGCGATATCCCATTGTGGGTTTTAATTCAACATTTCTCTGATAATTAGTGATCTTGAAGCATTTTTATATGTCTATTGACCATCTGTTATGTCCTCTTTGGAGAAATACCTGTTCAGTCTTCTGCTCATTTTTTAATTGGGAATGTTTGTTTTTTTAGTTGTTGAGTTGTATGAGTACTTCAAAAAATGTGGATATTAAACCTTGTCAAATATATCAAGACAAATATCTTCTCCCAGTCAGTAACTTGTCTTTTCATTTTGTTGATAGTTTCCTTTGCTGTGCAAAAACCATTTGAGTCTGATATACTCCCCATTTTTTATTTTTTCTTCGTTTCCTTTCCCAAGGAGTTGGCACCCAAATAGAAATTGATAGTAACAAAATCAGAGATTACTGCCTATGTATTCTTTTTTTAAAAACTTAATTAATTACTTAACTTCAATTTATTTTATTACTTTTTAAATTGACATTGGTTAATGAAATCCAGTAAGTTTCAGCTATACATTTTCACATTAGACAGATATATATTTACAACTGTGTGTTCACTTCCCATAGTTAGATTCCTCTCTGTCACCACATATTTGACCCCCTTTACCCCGTCCCCCTCACCTCTTCCACCTCCCCCAACTCTGATAACCAGTAGTCTACTGTCATGACAAGTCTCTGTTTAATCTGTTCATTTGTTGCTTTTAGGTTTTATATCCCACGTATAAGTGATATCATGTGATTTTAACTATTTTCTTCTAGCTTATTTCACTTAGCATGATTTTGTCGAGGTCATCCATATGGTCACAAATAGCAGTATTTAATCTCTTATGGCTGAGTAATATTTCCCATTGTGTGTGTGTGGTGTGTGTGTGTGTGTTGTGTGTGTGTGTGGTGTGTTGTGTGTGTATCACAGCTTCTTAGCCAATCATCTATTGTAGGACACTTTGGTTGCTTCCATTTCCTGGCCACTGTGAATGAATGCTGCTATGAACTTCCGGTATGCAAATATATTTTCAGATATGGGTTTTGAGACTTTGGGGTAAATACCCAGTAGAGGTATTGCTGGGTCATATGGTAAGTCAATCCTTAGTTTTTTGAGGACCTCCATACTGTTTTCCGTAGTGGCTATACCAATTTGCAGCCCCACAGCAATGTATGAGGGTTCCTTTTTTGTCCGCATCCCTCAACATTTGTTATTACTTGTCCTGTGATTACAGCCATTCTAACAGGTGTGAGATGGTAATTCATTGTGATTTTGATTTGCATTTCCCTAATAGCTAGTGATGTTGAGCATCTTTTCATATATTTATTGACCCATTTGTATGTCTCTAGGAGAAGTGGTTTATTCAGGTCCTGTGGCCACTTTTTTTTATTGGATTGTTTGTTTTTTTTATGTTATTGAGTCATAAGAGTTCTTTGTATATTTTGGTATTAGGCCTTATTGGAGGCATTCCTTGCAAACATATTTCCTATTTGGATGGTTGTCTCTTTACCTTGTCAATGATTTCTTTTGTGGAGCAGAAGCCTTTAGTTTTGATGCAGTCCAATTGTTTATTTTAGCTTTTACTTCCCTTGCCTTTGAAGTCAAATTCATGAAATCCTCTTTAAGTCCAAGTATCATAAGTTCTGTTCCTATATTTTCTTTCTATGCATTTTATTGTTTTCAAGCCTTATATTTAGGTCTTAATCCATTTTCAGTTAATTTTGGTATGTGGTGATAGACAACAGTCTAGTTTCATTCTTTTGCAGGTGGCCATCCAGGTTTCCTAGCACCATTTATTGAAGAGGCTTTCCTTTCTCCACTGTATGTTTTTGGCAATTTTGTCAAAAATTATTTGCCTATATGAATATGGGTTTTCTTCTGGACTCTCCATTCTGTTACATTGGTCCATGTATCTGTATTTCTACCAAGCCATGTTGTTTTGATTGCTGTTGTTTTTGTGGTATAATTTGAAGTCAGGGAGAGTGATGCCTCCAGCCTTGTTCTTTTTTCTCAGGATGGCCCTGCTAGTTCAGGGTCTTTTGTGCTTCTATACAATTTGACTTTTTGTTGTTGTTGTTCTATTTCTTTTAAAAAAATGCCTATGAGATTTTGATGGGGATTTCATTAAATCTATACAATGGTTAGGTAATAAGGTCATTTTAACAATGTTCATTCTTCCAATCCAAGAACACATTTCTTTGTTTCTTCTTCGATTTCTTTTAGTAGGATCTTAGCTTTTATTTATAGGTCTTTCACATGATTCGTTAAATTTATTCCTAGGTATTTTATTCTTTTTGTTGAAATTGCAAAAGGAATTAGTTTTTTCTACTTCTTTTTTTTTGATGCTTCATTATTACAGTATAGGAACACTATGGATTTTTATCCAGAAACGTTACTGATTACTTATTGTTTTTAGTAGTGTTCTTGTGTAGTCTTTAGGGTTTTCTATATAGAGAATCATGTAATCAGCAAACAGCGACAGTTTGACTTCGCATTTCCTATTTGGATGCCTTTTATATCTTTCTCTCGCCTGACTACACTCGCTAGGCCCTCCAGTGTTATATTGAATAACAGTGGTGATGGTGGGCAAACTTGCCTTGTTCCTGATCTTAGATGGAAGGTTTTGAGTTTTTCACCATTCAGTATAATGTTAGCTGAGGGGTTGTGTGTGGCCTTTATGTAAAGGTACTTTCCTTCCATTCCAATTTTGATAAGTGTTTTGATCATTAATGAATGCTTTATCTTTGTTGAAGGCTTTTCCTGCATCTATTGATATGATCATATGATTCTAGTTTTTAATTTGTTCATGTAGTATATCAAATTAATCAATTTGCATATGTTGAACCATCCGAGTGCCCCTGATTGTGTGTATAATCTTTTCAATATGTTGCTGTGTTCAGTTCGGTAGTCTCTCATTTAGGTTTTTACATTAGTGTTCATGAGAAGATATTAGACTGTAGTTTGCCTTTTTTTGTATTATCTTTACCAGGTTTTGGTATCAGAGTAATATTGCACTCATAAATGAGTTGGGCAGTATTGCCTCTTCTTTAATTTTTTTGAAGATTTTGAGGAGAATAGGTATTAAATCTTCTTTGAATGTTTAGTAGAATGCACTGATGAAGCCATCTTGTCCTGGACTTTTACTTTTGGGTAGGTTTTTGATGATTGTTTCAATTTTCATACTGCTGATCAGCCTCTTTAGATTTCCCAATTCCTCTTGATTCAGTCTAGGAAGGTTAGTTTTTTCTAACTACTGGTCCATTTCTTCCATTTGTTATACATCTATTAATTCATAATTATAAATTTCCACAATTGCTCCCTCTTTCCCCTGACCCTCCACCTTAGCCAGCATACTAATGTTAAATATAGTCCCTATGCTGTGCTCCCCATATGCATGTCCATACATCAGCTACTAATATGTACTTCTTTACCCTTTACTCCATTCTCCCAGCCCCCAAAGTCACCTCCCCTCTGTCTGTCACCAAATTGTCCACTATATTTGCGAGTCTGTTTTTGATTAGTTTGTTCTTTTTATTCCTTAGCTTCCAAATATAAGTAAAATCATATAGTGTTTATCTTTCTCTGACTTAAATACCTTTTAGGTCCATCAAAGTGATCTTTTTCCATTCACTTCCATTTAGTCTCTGTGTATCTTTTAATCTGAAGTGAATCTTTTGTATTTTTTCTTCTTAAAGAAGTACCTCCAACATTTCCTGTATTACTAGCTGGTGGTGATAAGTTCCTTTAGCTTATTTTTGTCTGGGAAGCTCTTTATCTGTCCTTCAACTCTAAATGATAGGTTTGTTGAATAAAGTATCTTTGATTGTAGATATCTGAGTTTTCATGCTGTGGAATATTTTTTGTCAAGTCCTTCTTTCCTGCATCATTTTTTGAAGATATCAGCTGCCTGTCTTATGGATGTTCCCTTATATGTAATTATCTGTTTTTCTCTGCTGCTTTTAATATTCTTTCTTTGTATTTAAACTTCGACATTTTAATTATGATGTGTCTTGGTGTGGGTCTCTTTGGATCCCTGATGTTTGGAATTCTCTGACCTTCCTGGGGTTTTCTGTCCATCTCCTTCACCGGATTATGAAAGTTTTCCATTATTATTTCTTCAAATTGTTTAACATCCTGATTTTCTTCAGTTAAGTCAATCAGATGGATATTGGACCCTTAAATGTGTTCCATATGATTTTTAAATTATTTTTATAGTCTTGGCATCTTATCTCATGATATTTTGATTGCATGTCCTTGGCTTTCCCATCCTCTAGATAGGGCATTTGATCCTTTTCTTTATTAACTTTGTTATTTCTTTGTTTATTCCATTTAATATACTTCTCATCTCAGATAATGCATTCTTCATTTCAGACTGGTTCCTTTTATTTTCCATTTCTTTTATGTTTTTTTTTTAAATCTCTTTGTTGAAGTTCTCACTCAATTCATCTATACTTCCCAAAAGTTCATTGAGCATCTTTATAACCAGTGTTTTGAACCTGCATCTGTTGGATTACTTGACTCCATTATTCTGATCTTAGTTCTGTTCTCTCATATGGTTTCTGCTTCTTTATTTTTTCATTTGACTGTTTTTCCATGTCTGTTTCTATGTACTAAGCAAAACTCCTCAGTTTCCTGGTCTTATTAATGTGGATTTGTAAAGTAGGTGTCTGTCCAGTGACACAGTCCTGAGAGGGATTCGACTGTAGGCCAAATTTAGCTCCACTCTCTACCCTCCAAGGCCATCTGTTAAGATTCTACAAGCAATCCACAGATGATGTTGTGCTTACAGTTGCCACAAAAGGCCACACCAAAAACTGAGACCAGCTGCCTCCAATATGAGTCTAGGCACTGCTTAACAAGGAGCATCTAACTCGCTGAGGATATACCTGGATGTAGCTTGGGTGGGGCATTGAGTTGAGGGAGGCGGTGTTTCAGGGAATCCTCTGGGTTGAGTGACCTCTGTTATCCAGTTTGATTACGTCACAGTGATGGGGCACTGTGTCTGAAGCACTGGTATGGAAGATGGCTCAACAGGGAACAATGGATACTGCCAGCACTTCTGTACACAGTGAATCTCACCACAGCCCTCCTTTGACACTGTCTCCCTGTAAGTCCCTGGTGACCCCTGTGCACAGCCAAATAAGCACTGGTGCTCAGAGCGAGTAGGTCTGTCAACGGGAAAATGTGCTCATGGATGCAGCCTCTTTAGGAGGCTTCCGCCACTGCCGCTGCTGCTGCCACTGCTGCAACCTCCATCTCAGTGGCTCGAGACCGAGCAGTGCTGCGTACTTGACCTGTCTTACCTTGTGTCGTTGCAGGGTGATTTGTTGTATTTCTCCATATTTGTTTAGCTTATTCATCTAAACCTCAGGTGATTTTTCCTTGCTGCTTGCTCCTTGGGTGTTCCTTTGATTTCTTGAATTCCAACCAAACCAAACTTTGATTTGGTTGCCAGAGGGATGAAGAGAGCCTCTATCATCTATGCCATTTTTTTCATCCCTAACTTTTTCAATTTTGAAGTCTATTTTGTTCAATATTAGTACCACTACTCCCACTTTTCTCTGAATACCATTTGCTTGAAATATCATTTTGAAGTCTTTTATTTGTCTTTGAAATTGAGATATGTCTCCTGGTGGCAACATATGTTGGGTTTTGTTTTTTGATCCAATCAAGTCCATTTACATTTAGGATGATTTCTTGAAATATGAGGTCTTCTTATAGTCATTTTATCTTTTGCTTTCTCGTAGTTCAGTGTTTCCATTTCTTCCTTGTCCTCGTGTTTCTGTTTTCTTTATTTTAGTTGGCTTTTGTGGATTTTTCTCTAGTCCTTCTTGTTTTATGTTATAGCTTCAGTTCTTAATTTTTGATGTGTGGTTATCATTACAAATATAAAAGGTAGCTATATATATATATATATATATATATATATATATATATATAAACACAGTTGTCCATTTTCCTCTGCATTTGCCTTATCTCCATTCTCCTTTGCAAATTTGGATCTTTGAATCCTCCCATTTTCAGTCACTGTTGTCTCAGTTTGTCCCTATGTATGCTGATGCTCATTACTATGGATACTATAGCAAATCTCTTATTTTAAGCTTATAATGCACTGTTCTTAGTAAGGTTTGTACTCCTCTGCTTCTATTTGCCTTCTGGTCACCGTTAATCCTAATTATGTATTTCTCGTTTGTCATTTTTTTTAGGTGAGCTGATCCCTTTCAGTATTTCCTATAATGTAGGCCTTGTAGTGGAGAATTCCTTAATTTTTGTATGTCCTGGTACATTATTCTAGGCTGGTAATTGTTTTCATTTAATAGAGTGAATATTAATTCCACTCCTTTATGGCTTGTAAGGTCTATGCTGGGAAGTCTGATGATAATCTAATGGTTTTCCTTTTATAGGTTATAGTCTTCTTTTCCCTGGCTGCCTGAGAATTCTGTCTTTGTCATTGATTTTTGATAATTTTAATACAATGTGTCTTGGAGGCCTTTGAGTTATATAATTGTGTTCCTTTGAATTTCTTAAATTCCAAGCTGCAGCTCATTCCTTAGATTTGGGAAATTCTCATCAACTATTTGTCTGAAAACGCTTTCTAATTTCTGCTCCTTCTCCTCCCTTTGAGAATTCCCATTATTATGTTTCCTCTCCTGATAGTATCAACTAGTTCTTGTATTTCTCTTTCATTATTTTCATTCTTTGGTTTCTCCCTTCTTCTTTCTGATTTATTTTTATATTTCTGTTTTTATATCAGTGATGCTTTCCTCCATTTGGTCGACTCTATTTCCCAAGCTCTCTTGAGCCTGTTGCAAAGAAAGCATTTTCTGTTGTTTCCAGTAGGTGGCGTCTCTAAGCCTCTTAGATTCCTGCTTTATAAAAAGCCTTAAAATGCTTTTTAAAAAATATAGATGTTTAATCATGCTCGCTATCCTCAACTCAATCCCTGTCAGTGTTAGCGACAATTTCGGTAGCATTTGCTCAGATTCTCCTGGGGCTTCACGGTGTTTGGTCTCGGAGGATAATGGGGGTGGCGCCCTCTTCATGGAGTATGGGGCCTGTAGCTCAGCCTCAGTTTTCTAACTGTGGCTGGTAAAAATCAATTCTTGTTTCTCTGCCATCCCCACTTCTCTGCTTTCTGCCCTAATCACTGGTCCCTGCCACCAGCAGCATGGAGCTCAAAGCTCTCCCAAGCATGACTGTTCAGGGAACTCCCCATACCTTCTCCCCTCCCCATCTTACTATAGGGAGCTCCTGCTGTGAGAAACAGTCTCTTTGTTTCTCTCAGTCCACTGCCCAACACCCGGCATTCTGACCTGTGGTAGTTCTTATGCTCAGATCCCATGTTCAGATGTGCTATTGTGCAGTTTGGGTGTTTTTTATTGAGTTTTAAATGTTCAGCTTATTGTTGTTTCAAGGTGAGAGATCTGGAGATGTTTCTCACTCTGCCATGTTTCTCCAAACTCCCTATGTTTTCTTCTAAAAGTTTTATGGATTTGGGTCTTACATAGGAGTCTTTAATACATTTTGAGTTTATTCCTGGATATGGAGTAAGAAGTTGGTCCAGTATTATTTTTTGCATGTATTTTTCCAGTTTTCCCAACAGTGTATTTTGAGGCATCCAATTTTGCCTCATTGTATAGTCTTGCCTCCTTTGCACAGATTAAATGACCACATAGGCATACATTTATTTCTGGGCTTTCTATTCTTTTCCATTGATTTATGTGTCTATTTTTATGTCAGTACCATGCACACTGTTTTGATTACTATATCCTTGTAGTATAGTGATATCAGGCAGGGTGATACATCCACTTTGTTCTTTGTCAAGATTGCCTTGGCTATTCAAGATTTTTGTATGGTTTCTTATAAATTTTGGGATTATTTGCTGTGGTTCTCAAAAATGTCATTAGTATTTTGATAGGGGTTGCATGAATCTATAAATTTCTTCAGGTAGTATGACCATGTTTACGATGTTGATTCTTCCTACCTATGAACATGGTATATCCTTCCATATATTTATATCTTCTTCAATGACTTTTTAAAATTACATAATATTGCGAATGCAGGTATTTTACCTTCTTGGTTAATTTGATTACTAGGTATTGTATTGTTTTTGTTGTTATTGTAAATGGGATTATTTTCTTAATATTTTCTGATAGCTCATTATTGGTGTATAAAAATGCAACTGTCTTCTGAATATTAATTTTATATCCTGTTACTGAATTCATTCATCAGTTCTAACAGTTTTGTGGTGGAATCTTTAGGGTTCTCTATATATGGTATCATGTCATCTGCAAATAATGACAGATTTACTTCTTCCTTTACACTTCAGATGCCTTTCATTTTTCTTCTTTTCTGATTGCTGTGGCAAGAACTTCCAATATAATGTTGAATAGAAGTGATGAAGTTGAACATTCTTGTCTTATTTCTGATATAAGGAAAATACTTCATCCTTTCCCATTGACTATAATGTTAGCTGTAGGTTTGTCATATATAGTCTTTATTATGTTGAAGTATGTTCCATTTATTCCCACTTGCTAAGAGATTTTAATCATAAACAGATGCTAGATTTTGTTGAAATGTTTTTATCTATTGATATGACCACATGATATCTTCCAATTTGTTAATGTGGTGTATCATATTAATCAATTTGTGAATATTGTATCAACATTGAATCCCAGGTAGAAGAAATCCAACTGGATCATGGTGTATAATATTTTTAATGTATTGCTGATTTAAGTTTGCTAATATTTTGTTGAGGATTTTTGCATTAATGTTCATAAAAGATATTGGCCTATAGTTTTGTTTTGTTTTATTTTGTTTGTACTATCTGTCTGGTTTTGAAATCATGGTGATAATGGCCTCAAAATGAGATTGGGAGCCTTTTATCCTCTGGAATTTTTTTGTAATAGTTTGAGAAGAATAGGTATCAATTCTTCTTTGAATGTTTGGTAAAATTCACCTGTGAAGCCATCCAGGACTTTGTTTTGGGGGGGATTTTTTTTATTACTGATTCAATTTTGTTGGTGGTAATCAGTAGGTTCAAATTTTATGTTTCTTTTTGACTCAGTCTTGGGAGATTGTATGTTTTCAGGAATGTATCATTTTTTCCAGATTATCCAGTTTGTTGGCATGTAATTGCTTCATACTATTTTCTTATAATCCTTTTTATTTCTGAGTTCATAGTTACTTATTTTTTCATTTCTGATTTTATTAATTTGAATTTTATGTCTTTTTTCTTTGGTGAGTCTGTTTAAAGGTTTATCAATTTTGTTTATCCTTTCAAAGAACCAGCTCTTGGTTTCATTGATATTTTGTAATGTTTTCTAGATTCTATATCATTTATTTCTGCTCTGATCTTTATTATTTTCTTTCTCTACTCTCTTTGGATTTTTTTTACTGTTCCTTTTCTAGTTCTTTTAAGTGTAAGTTTAAATTATTTATTTGAGAATTTTCTTGTTTCCTGAGGTAGACCTATATTATTAATTTCTCTCTTGGTACTGTTTTTCACTATGCCCATAGATTTTGAGTCATTGTGTTATTTTTTTCATTTGTCTCTAGGTATATTTTGCATATATCCTTTATCTCATTGTTAACCCATTAATTGTTTAGTAACATGTTATTTAGCCTTCATGTGTTTGTGCATTTTATTTTTTTTCATAATATCTAGTTTAATATCATGGTGGTTGGAGAAGATGTTTGATATGGTTTCAGTGTTTAAATTTATTGACACTTGTTTTGTGTCCTTACATGTGATCTATCCTGGAAAATCTTCCGTGTGTACTTGATAAAAATGTATATTCTGTTACTCTGAGGTGAAACACTCTGAAAATATTAATTAAACTCATCCTGTTTAGTGTGTCACTTAAGGCCACTATTTTTTTCATTTTCTATCTGGAATATCTGTCCATTGGTGTGAATGGGGTGTTGAAGTCTCCTTCTATGAGTGTTTTATTGTTGTTTTCTCCCTTTATATTGGTCAATAATTTCCTTATATATGTAAGTGAACTTGTGTTGGGTGTGTACATGTTTACTAGGGTTATGTCCTCTTGTTGTATTGATCCCTTTATCATTATGTAATGCCCTTCTTTGTCTCTTATTATAGTCTTTGTTTTAAAGTCTATTATTTCTGGTATAAGAATTGCTACCCAAGCTTTTGTTCATTTCCATTTGCATGAAATATCTATTTTCATTCCTTAATTTCGATCTTTGTGTGTCATTTGATCTGAAGTGGGTCTCTTTTAAACAATACATGTATGGGTCCTGTTGTCTTACCCATTCAGCTACCCTATGTCTTTTGATTGGAGCATTTAATCTATTTACATTTAAAGTGATTATTGATAGGTACATAGATAGTTATTGCCATTTTATTACTCACATTTATGAGTTTTCCCTCTTCTTCTTTTTACAGAAGTTCCCTTAACATTTCTTGTAGAGCTGATCATGTTTTAGTGTTCTAGAGACAGAGGTGCCATTTCTCCAAAATTTTACCTTTTAAGTCATTAGGTCTTTTTTACAACTTCCTGAAATCTTCTCAGCTTTCACATTTCCACAAGAAGAAATTAGTCATCTACATTGCACACTGCTGAAGAGTCACTTGGGGATGTTCACTGAATTAAGCAATAGGGAGGTAAATGCTAGTTCATTTACAGATGAAGAAATCAAGGATTAAAGAGGCTAAATAATTTGATAAAGATAATATATAGCTAATGTAACACAGTCAAACTTCTGATCTCAGTTATTTTGACTTTAGAGCTCTCTTGCTTAACCACTATGATATATTGCCACTATACTGTTTATATGTTCAAGTTTATGAAGAGCATCATCTTTGTTCTAGGCACATACGAGCTTGTGCAGACAAAGTCACAAAGCTAGCAAATAGTGGAGCTGGGCTTTGAATCTTGATGCCAAAGTATTTTGCCATATTGGTGTAAGACCAAGTGAGCATACACGGGCTTATAAATGGGAATCTTTGTCTTTGCTTATTCCAAGTTCTTCCTTATCTGTGCTACTGTGAGAGCCATTCTACATATTTTATACTGACTCAGAGATATGCCATGTCTTCACGTCTTTCTAGTTTAACACAACTGGACTTTCCTTTTATAAATTCATGTACTTCTGCTTGTTTGCTGTTTAACTTTGTACTCTCTAAAAAATGAGTTTGGAAGCACTAATTAATAGTTGCAACAAAATTTCAGGAGGAATATTGCACTTACTTAACACCACATTTTCCCCAAGTACTAGAGCAGTACTTATTTGCATATTAACAAATAAATGTGCTAATTATAAATCAGGAAAGATCAGGTCTGGTGGGACCTTTGCTAGGCAACATTTAGCCATTTCATAAGTATGGAATGTACTTAAAATAAACTGGCATATTAGTATGTACATGGAATCTAGGCTTTTCACTAATGCAAAATTTGACAGTCCGTGTTTCTTATTTGACCTTCTAGGTACCATATTGGCTCATTCCATTTAACTGGAACTCATAATATTCTCCCCAAGCTGTCATTGTATTTTACAATGAAGCACATAAATATCTTCAGTCTTTCAATGTTTATATCCAAATTACTAACTTGGCACAATACTCTTGCAGTGAACATGGTGAGCAAACATTTGTGTATTTGAGTTGGGGGTCCCCTTCCTGTGGAACTTACCCAGATGTTTTGTAGTTATTTATAAAGCTGATTTGTGATATTTCCAGCCACAGATGTGAACCTTTTCTCCTAAAATATAAAGACAGAGAAGGGGAGTGGAAAAGAACTGAAAATCTCAGCTCGTGGTGTTGTCTTTGCTGATGGATTTAGAGAAGAATCACTCTAGGGCCCAGGACACAATCCTCTAGTATCCTTATTAGACAGCACTCATAATTCCATCCTTTATGGACCAAGTCCTCCCTAATGGAATATATTGCTATTCACTGTATGAAATACAAACAAAATATAAAGCTGTTGTGTATGTATGTATGTATGCATGCATGTATGTATATGTATGTATGTGTGTATATATATGTATGCATGCACGCATGCATGTATATATATGTGTGTGTGTATGTACACACACACAACACACACACACACACACACACACAACACATATATATATGCTCCCTGTTGTATTTTTACTCTAGATAGAAAACTAAAATTAAAATAGCAATATCAGCTGTTGGAGATAAGCTTCATACATAATTGTTGCCTTTTTCATCTCCACATAATGCAGTAACAAACTGACTCATGTGATATTTAGAGAGCATTAATAATAAAGGCAACACTACAGAATGCTTATTATGTGTCTGGCACTGTTCTAAGCCCCTCATGCATATTAACTTAGTTAATTTATTTTCATAGTAACATTATGAGGTAGATAAAATATGATCCCCCTTTCATAGATGAGAAAACTAAAAAATAAAAAAAATTTGTGATTTGCCCAATGTCATTCAACTAGTTGCTGATAGAGCCAAGGTTCTTACCAAAAACTAGTTTCTTGATCCCATTTCCTTAACCTTTGAATTATACAATCCTTTAGTTATCATGGGGGTGGGAGATCTAGAAAAAAAAAGATATTACGAGGACTTGACTAAAAATTACTTTAGTGTGAACTTCCTTCCTATCATTATTTCTCCCCTCAAATCCTGGTAAAGATCCTCCACCTATTTAACTTTTAGAGGGAACAAAAGCAGATATAAAAACATGAATGTAGCTTGGAATAGCATGACAGAGAGATGCAAATACATCAGAGATATATTTAAGATGGGGAACCTAATTAAGAAAAGATGAAATACTGCCATGGATGAATCTTGAAATTTATCATGCTAAGTGAAATAAGTCAGACAGAAGAAGTTGAGAATCATATTATTTCACCTATATGTGAGATAAAACTATAAGCAACAAACAAACAAGACAAAAACTCATAGACATGGACAAAGGTTGAGTGGTTATCAGAGTAAAAATGAGGAGAGGAGAGATATATAAGGATAAATAGGGTGAAATATATGGCGATGAAAGAAAATTTAACTTTGGGTGGTGAGCACACCATGCAATATACATTTGGCATATTATTGAAACCTACATAATTTTATTAAGTAATGCCACCCCCAATAAATTTAATAAAAAATAAAGAAATTCCATTTATATTGGTACTGAATAATTTGTGAATGATTTAATTAATAGAATAATAGGAATTATATAGAGAACAATTAATTTTAGGTGGCAGTAGGGTTCATGGAAGACTTTAAAGAGACAATGACTTTTTAAATGAGTCTTGAGGAATAGAAAAAATGGTGGAGGTGTTCTAGCAAACAGAAACACCATTTTTAAAGATATAGAGAAAAAAGTGTGAGGCCTCAAAATCCAAAATGTGTGCAATAACTTATATAGTTTACAGTGTGACTATAGCACAGGAGAGAGTGGTAGAAGTTGAGACCAGAAGATAGCAGGTCAGGTAAGATTGTGAAGGTCTTTGTGTGTACCATCTGATTAATGATGTTTGGCAGCATCTACAAGGAACAGCAAGTGTAATTTTGTGCTGTGGGAAATTCAGAGTTTAAATAGGGAAAGACTAAATCAGATATACAAAGCAAAATGGCCATAAATAATTATTATTTTTCTTTAGGATTCCATTTCTCTTTCCAAAGCCTCCCTAGAGAACTGACCCTCTATTTCTATTAATAAGAGAGTATGTGTGGGGCCTGCCTAAATTTCCAAGGCACTAGAAAAATGGCTGTATAAAGACAGAGGGATAATGTGTTCTGTCACCCTCTTGCAAACCCATAAGCACAATTCACATCGTCAAGTAGAAATTGGTGACTCTTCATGCCCCTTTTGTATTTTTTTTCAGTTTGAAAAATCACACCATAACTTTCACTAGGGTTTTCATTTTTTCAAGAGTCTTGTTCTTACCTAGAGAGAGACTTGTAGGTCTATAGGCAATTCAGTATTGTAATGTCTAATTTGTAAGAGGTGTATTTGGAAACAGTACAATGACATTGAACTTTTCTCTGAGTGACTGCCTTTGCAATGTCATAGAAAATGTATTTATGAGTTGCTTATTCAGGGGGCTGTTCAGAGGCAGGGGAAGGGTACTCTGGGAATTGACAACAACATAAAGCTGTACAGAAAAGAGCAGAAACTGAACATTCAGACATAATGAATGGGGCAAAGTTTGCTCTGAAAAGACTGATTCTTCTTAATTTGAAGGATGGATCCATATACCCTTAAGTTCTTGGATGCATGTTTGTTTGTTTTGACAAAGAAGATCATAAACATGGCCATGGTTAATCTCGCCTCTATTCTCAACTGAGTGGCCTTTGGAAAGTCCTCTGTAAACTGAGAGAGTTAAACTATATTACCTCTACACTCCTTTCCCACTCTGACATTTGATAATTCTAAGATTTCTAATTGGGTACATTTATACATCTTGTGGTGGAAATGTGTTCATATATGGCTAGAAGGTGGATAGTAGAAATAGTACAATTTCTTTTCAACTAACACAAGAGGTTTTGTGTACGTGTTTTGATGTATAACTCATGAAGTTTCCCAATTTGTGCCTTCGAGAGAGTTTGTGATAATAAAATTACATTCTGCCTAATCAGTTCACTTATATTGTGTGTGTTGGGGATGGGGGGGTGGGGTAGGGGACTTATTATGGAAAAGTGTGTTGGCTAAGAGAGGTCATCTGGAGGTGGTGGTAGAGGGAAGCTCCAGTTTGAGATGAGGAAATAGAAGGGAGAGAAAAAGATTAAATATAGCTTTAAGTAATCTGTTTAATAAAAGTTTTTGAAAAACACTAGAAACAGTTCAGCTTGTCAACTAAATTAAAGACAATCTCTACTTTTACCCTCATTGGCAATCCCTTCAAGGTGGACCTGCAGACTATCCATTCATTCATTGTTTCACTAATGGGAGAACAAAGCAGTATTAAAGCTCTTCTTCAGGATTGGGTAAATAATATAAAGTGAGAGAAGCAGACCATAGGTATCTTCTTCTCCTCTCTCATTTATTTGACAACTCCCTTTCTTATCTTTTCTTTCTCTCCCACAAACATCCTTAACAGAAAAAAAAAAAAACACTGAGAGGAGTGGGAGAGCAAGGACTAGATTAATACAGTGTCCCTACTCCATCCAATTATCAGCTTTATCAAGGTTTTGTTGGCAGCTACATAAGGGATACACTGAGATCAGGAGAGGGTAATTCTGGCATCAACATTAAAACATGTAGCTCCTATTGTTATAGATAATCATAGCAGATGGTGTTATATTTTATGATTCAGCATGCTATATTTGGTGCATGAGCCACATATTGACACCCTTAGCTCTTGTGTTTCCCCATAATATTAGATAATTGTGTCAGTGAAAAGAAATTCAGGAAAGTGAAATTTAAAACGCTTAAAGCACAGGTAATCAAATTCACACTCAGAAGCAGCTATATGAAACAAGTTTGGGAGAGCACTTGTAAAATGACAATTTTGCATCCCAAAATGTGTTTTCAAAGCAATGACAGAAAAGAGCAAGCCATAGAATGCAAAGTGGAGTAATTAAGTAATCAGAGTTAGGTGGGTTATCATAAAAGGTTTCCTGAAGAACATAAGTTTTGGTTAAGTGACAGTTCCCACACCCATAATTTCTTCATAATCAGATCATTGGAAATCTCTTTCTAGTCAATGCTTCCATCTCAGCAATAACCCTGATATTTTCAACTGTTGTATGGAATTATTGGTCTACTTTTGTGATATTTACTGTCATGTGAGTGTTAGGGGGCACACTGTTTTTTGAAGACAGTTGGTGAGGGAACAAGGGGCTTGCAAGTTTCTAATTGGCCTAGGAAAATATAAAATTTGCAACTTGAAGTGCCAAAGGAACAAGTACACAGTGCACTTCTCTGATGAGATTCAAGGTTGGTGGAGAATGGGGATCTTTCAGATTTTCAGTTTCTTAAGGCAGCCAGAAAGATGGAATTGAACAGTGAATTGCAGAGTAAGAGTCACAGTGACCCAGAATTTTAGCAGCCCTTAAATGTTTGTTGAATTCTCTCAGAACCAACCTGAGTCATGGGTCTCTTGGAATAATAGACAAGTCTTCAGAGGGGAAAAATTGCTAGGAGATAAGAATTCTTAGTCCCAAATCTGGCTTGAAATCTTATTTTCAGTGTGACATTGACCGTATTACTGCCTTAATATCAAAATTTGATTTATTATTTTTAAACACAAAGGAATTTCTTTCCTGGCTATGTAACTTGATTCCATCAGATGACTTTAGAATTCAACAATCTTTATATTTACCACATGATGGTTTAGAAGGATAGTAGGATAGAGAAGGGAGTGCTGAGAGTTGAAGGAAATGTAGAATTTATTCAGTGACATATACCGATTAATAAATATCAAGGAAATGTGATTGTAGAGTTTACTCATTCAACTGTATCATCTAGCAGGTCTTCCTGACACTTTCCCTCTTTTCTCTATAAGTTTCATTATTTTTATGGACTGAATTGTATTCCCCCCTGAAAAAAAAAATATATTGAAGCCCTAACTCCCAGTGTGATGGTATTTGAAGATGGTACCTTTGGGAGGGAATTTGATTTAGAAGAGGTCATACAGTGGGGCTTGATTGTGATGGCATTAATATCCTCATTAAGAAGAGACACCAGAGGAGGATGGATATTACAAACTTATTGCCAAGCCAAAGAAGTCAGACATAACAGGGTAAATATGTACTGTATGGCCCCATTTATGGGAAATTCAAAAAACAGGTAATCTAATTAATAGTATTAAAATTATAATAGTTTTAATTACTGGATGGGGAATGTAGTGATGGAGTAGACAAAGAGACCTCTGTGATATTGTTAAGATTTAATTTCTTAACTACTTGTTTGTGTTTTTATGTGTTCAACATGATGTGAAATTTTATCAACTTAAAATAAAGGAGAGATACCCAGAGACCTTGCTGGCTCTCTCTGCCATGTGAGGCACAGTGAGAATATGGTCATCTACAAGCCAGGGATCTCACCAGAAATTTATCATGATGGTATTCTGATCTTGAACTTACAGCCTCCAGAATTGTAAAAAAATAAATTTCTGTTGTTTAAGCCACCTAGTGGTATTTTGTTATGGCAGCCTGAGTAGGTCATGAGACATATATATATATAATATATTAGTAGCACCAATATGAGTTTATGTTCTTGAGAATCCATTAGCCTGGACTTTCAGGAGTCTCTTTGTAGTGCAATATAAATTATTTGTTCCATTGTTATAGTGAGTAACTGGGCTTGATTATGCACCTTTGCACATTTCCCCTTTGCACATGTACACTCCATTTTACACCGTTTGTGTATTCCTTCCTCACTAGTGTATCTTTTCTTCATGTTTGCTACTTCTCAGTCATGGAAACAAAGAAGCTGTAAGGCATTATAGCAAAGTTGAAAATTATTGGTTTCTCTTTGGTATGACCTTGATGAGTCTATTTATTATTTTTTTCTCAGCCAGGGACTACCTTTTGAAT